>OX402530.1:1367055-1418702 GCA_948098885.1 Drepanosiphum platanoidis | reverse complement strand
TAACCGGAGCGATGACCGGCGGCGGATCGGCGGATGGTCGCGGCCCGTCGGGGCCGACGGCGACGGGATGAACGTGGGATAAGGAACGCGGAACGGGCCGAAAAGAGAGAGAGAGAGTGACGGCGGCGAAACCGTTATGTTCAACCCGCCAAAGTTGCACAAGCACGACTTCAACGGGTTCATGACGATGATGGCCACGTTGATCGAGAGGACGACGGTGAACGGCGCGGGCGGCGACGACGGCGGCGGCGGCCGGTGGCCGGCGGACGGCTCGAACGACACCGACGGCGGCGGCGGCGGCGGCGAGCCGTTCAACGGCGCGCTCAACCTGACCGTGAAACAGGCGCTGGACGCCATTTTCGAGAACCAGATGAACGCCGACAAGGTGCTGGTGCTCTACCTGGAGGTGGCCATCGTGGTCGCGTACGGCGTGCTGTTCGTCGTCGGGCTCGTGTCCAACGGGCTGGTGTGCTTCGTCGTGTTCCGGCAGTGCGGCAAGAAGAACCTGCCCAGCCAGGGCCCGTCGCCGCGGAACCTGTACATCGTCAACCTCGCGTTCGCCGACATCATCATGTGCATGGTGTGCATGCCGTTCACGTTGTGGGCGCTCATGTCGCGCCGGTGGACGTGGGGCCTGATCATGTGCAAGACCGTGCCGGCCGCCCAGGGCGCCAACATCACCGTGTCCGCGTGCACCATCACCGCCATCGCCCTGGACAGGTACGTACCGCCGGGCACCTCTTCGGCGACCTCTTCTCCACGTCTTATAGCCCTATAATTATCGACCGTGTGTGCACAGGGCCCGATTGAGGAGTTGGTCACCACTAGTAGTCCAGTCATTTAAACTCTAAAATTGATGTTTTGAGGAATTAAATCGGAAAGTTTTGAAACTTTGCAAAAAGCTTGGTTATAGGCTCCTGATTAACCAAAAAAAAGTCGCCATGCCTCCGAGGTCCGGAAGTGTCCGCCATCTTGGATTTTATGTGCGATTTTTCAGTTTTTTAAAATTATCTTTGAAAATACTAAGTTTATTATTATTTTTTTTGTAGTTTCAATAGATTAAGAGCAAAATTTAACCAAGTGTTATAATATTAGACGCGGCGCATATTAATACTATACACGTATATACATAAGCTGCACGTAGGCGGCGCGCCGCACTCGTGTCCACTAGAAACGCAATATTTACGTTTTTTATACATATTACAGGTAAACACTATTATTGATATACGTTTATATATTATAACCATATGTATTATTTAGTAAAATATAAATATTATTTTATAACATTATGTAAGTACATTGAATATTTTACAAAAAATGTATTTTAGAAAAAATTACATGTGCAAAAATGAATTATGTAATGTATTATTAATTATAATATGTATAATGAATTAGAATAGTAATATTAATTGTAAAAAAAAATGTAAATAAAGCAAATGTTGTGATGATTCTGTAAAATATTCAATGTACCTACATAATAATGTTATAAAATAATATTTATATTTTACTAAATAATACATATGGTTATAATATTTAATCTATTGAAACTACAAAAAAAAATAATAAAACCATATTTGTTTAAAATTTTGTCAGCTACATTTTTGCATAGAGGTATTTTTGAAATAAACTTAGTATTTTCAAAGATAATTTTAAAAAACTGAAAAATCGCACATAAAATCCAAGATGGCGGACACTTCCGGACCTCGGAGGCATGGCGACTTTTTTTTGGTTAATCAGGAGCCTATAACCAAACTTTTTGCAAAGTTTCAAAACTTTCCGATTTAATTCCTCAAAAAATCGTTTAATGACTGGACTATAGTAGGCTAGGGTTGATTTGGCGCCCCTATGAATGATCGGAGTGGTTGGAGGGTAAAACGAGGATTAAACGTAAAACGTTTCGGATAGAGTTTTATTTAGTGTATTATTATTAGCACTATAAGTAGACGGCATCGCCACTTGAATTTCACTTTTGCCTTTGCTACTTTCAACCAGAACACTCTTCACTGAGGCGTCTAATAATGATTCAGAAGAGTAATTATTAGACGTTGTTTTAGATTTACTAAAAAACGAATCGAGTGAAGGCATTTTTTTCAAAAGTGCATCTTCCCGCTCACTACGCTCTCGAGCCCTTTTTCGATACTCGGAACGGTACGCCGCGCCGTCCACTGAGCAGCCGGGTTGTCACAACGTTTTGTCAGTTTTTCACAAAGGTTTTCGAGAAGATTTCGAAATCGACCCGTAAGGCGGTACCGTTTCTTCTTTTAAAAAACACATAATATTCAATAAATTGCATTGTCAACGTTTAGAGCAGTGTTTCCCAAACTTTTTATCTTTATCGCCCACTTCCAAAAAAAAAATCCGACAAACGCCCCCTTAAAAAAAAATATTGTTACAAAAGTAATGTAAAAGTAAATAAAATGTATTGTTTATAAATATTCATATAATGTATAGGTACAAATGAAAATAAATATCTTAATGAGATGGATGTGGTTGGTGTCTTCGATTCAGCCATGATGTGAAAAACGTTTAAAATTTAAATAAAATAATACACAACAAATTACGTTTTTCAACAAATTTAGCTCACGTACGGTGTTTCTGTTATTGCGATAACGATAGATGAAACTGTCACCGCCCCCTTTTTGTAATGAAATTCCCCCCGATTAAGCTTGTAACTTCCATTGCCCCCCCTGGATAGCTCTAGCGCCCCCGAGGGGGCGATATCGCCCACTTTGGGAAACACTGGTTTAGAGCGTTCAAAAAAGTATCTACTCGGAATTGACGAGCCGGTACATATTGTATTGTATTGTACATACGACGACGTGGCCGACTGAAAACGTTATATTTTGTTCTCCTCGATATACGTAGTAGTCCTAGTGTAGAATATCAATTATTTCGACGCGAGTCACCGAGCTGCATGGAAACGGATCGGAACTGTCGCCCGCTTTGTTGGCACTTCTTCTTTTTTTCCCCCTACGCCTCCTCTTTCATACGTACATCGCTTACGCGACGTGCACGAGTAAATAAAGGAGGCAATTTTAAAACTTCTATCGCGCGCGCGACGCGTCAAAGCCAGCTCGGAAAACCGAAAAAAACAGAGAGAGAAAACCTCTTTCCGCACGCGTGCAAATAATCAAGAGTAATTCTTCGGTTCCGCGGGGGCGGTAAGGATAAGGATCGGCTTTGGTGATATTTCCCCCGTTTTTTATTTTTCATCTTCGAGTGTCTCGGAAAAAAAAACAACACACGCCAGACAGATACGTATTATTATCGTTACAGACGATTTTGCGGGATGTGCGTGTGTGTGTGTGAAATCTCGAATTTACGACGACGGTGTTTTCGCGCCGCGCGCCGAGTCGTAGGAGAGAATTCTCCCGCCCGTCACCGGCAATCGAAAGTTATCGTATCCTATCTGTGCGTATCCTCACGTCAACACATTCGTTTCTCTTCGATATTCGCTCCTTAGAAAGTCAAATGTGGTTCGGATCGCGGTCTGTTCATCGAAATGTCCGTCTCGATTGAGAGTGGGGGCTTCTTCTTTTTTGTTTATTACAAACGAAATTTCGGATCCGGTTTTCGGGAAAAAAAAACGTGTCGTTTCGGTTTTTATACGTCGAAATCTGGATCTGATCGTGAATTTTCTCGTCGTCGATGACGTTTTACGTATTTACACATCGTTTATACGGGACGATAACAGCGCGCGAACGAATAAAAGTCTCCGAGATTTGTGTTTTGAATCGTGTTTCTGGGATTATATGTGCAGCACTCCGCGTGTCGATGAACAAATAATATGTCGAAGATGAGGCGACGAATCGTTTGATTTCGAATCGCCAACGAACTAATGATAATAAGAATTATCGATAAACGTTTTCGAAAACGTTTTTTTTTGTTTTTTTTTTTTGGTTCTAAACCCGTACGTTTTAAACTCGGAATTCGTATGCGAGACGAGAAAAAATACGACGCGCGAGGGATATCTTCTATTCTCCGTGGACGGCAGCATATTTTTCGTAATCACAAATCGGGCCGCCGACGATATTACAGACGCCCAACGTACATACCTAATATTCGCGCGTTACACGACTCAGGTATTCGCGCGCGTCTGTCTACACTGCATTCTCGCGACATCACACGGAACACCCGAGGTCTATGTCTGAAAGCCGTTCACAAAAGGAAAATGTCGAGAATTCGAATTGTTTTTAATTTCTTCGTTCTATCAACGGTATACGCCGAACGTGACGGATCGAATGTTTGTATTTTACTGCGAATTTATAAATTGAAATGCCTTGGAACGAATAGAAAAATACATTTCTATCTACGTGTTTTATTATGAAAATCCCCCCCACCCCACCCCACCCCGTTTCGTCTGTACGCGCATATTATCCCCAACGGTTTTCCACGGATTTCCGTACGGTTTTCTCCGACGACGGATCGACCTAGTCCCGGGGAAGATTTCGATACGCGCGTATTCGGAAAAAATTATCAAAATAATGTGTCATAAAGTCTCATTTCTCGATGTCATTATTCGATATTTTACTTGTTTCGTCGTGTTTTTTAATTTTCGTACAAGCAAGACCGTGTACGTGTACGACATACAGCAGAGTAATTCGGCCGCCAGTGCCGCAATTATGAATTCTGAGGCCCGCGTGCAAGGATTTATTTAGAGGCCCCAAATTAATAATATAATTTTAAATTACTAAATTTTTTAGTATTTTTTAGTACTATAACTTAAATTGAATCATCTGTAATCTGATACATATACTATACTAATTTATTACATTGTAAATTGTCAACGGATACATTATCAATTTTAATAGTGGAATCACTAATTTAAACTTATGCATTAATCATTTTTTTTTTTAATGATATCAACTGTTATTGGCATGATGGGCTTTCGTACAAATTAAAAAAATTCTTACATCTTATTTATATTACCTGATTATCCTATTTCTCCGATCGCCACTTCAGCATTTGCTTAAAAATCCAATACTAACAAAATACAATGTTTTCAAAATATAAGTTAACTTTTAAGTACCCTTCCTTAAGTCTCAAATTCCACTATACATTCCAACCTCGAAATTAAATCTGTACATGACAAAACAAAAATGTATTAAAAGTGTTTCTGATCTCCTATTTCCTCCGATATGATCCGCCAACTATCTTACAAACTTGACAAATAAAGAAAAAAAAAATACAAGCAATCTATAACAACATAATAATAAACAATTTATTAATTCACCTTAAATTTAAATTATTTTGAAAAGTTTTTTTTCCTGGCTTTTGCATTGGCAAAGTCTGTTATAAGTCTTGTCGATGTTAAGTTCTGTTGTTCGTTTGCTTTCTATATTCAAAACACTAATGTTTTTCAATCGATCTTGACAAGAAGAATTATTACGAAGATAATTTTTTTATTAATTTAAGCTTCGAAAAACTGCGTTCTGCCGAAGCAACAGTTTCTTTCCAATGAAGCTGATGATCCAATTGCATGATATTAATTATCATCTACTCACGGTAATAATAAATTCATTGAAAACGATTACAAAAAAATCAAAAAACTTTCGAGGTACGAACCACGAGGAAGTAGAGAATACCAATATAGGCTAAATTAATTTTGAAACGGACAATCTTCAATTTTTAGCTTATGGTTTGGGAGGCCCCCGAGAACCGGAGGCCCGTGTCCGCATCGCACACCTTGCGCACCCAATCGTTGCGGCACTGGGCCACTAATTCCGCTGGCGTTTATCGTATATTTACACATACTTGTACTCGACGAAACCTCCTCGTTTCGAGTTCACAAAAGCAATAAATTAATACTCGCGTAAAAAACCGGTCGCTAACGAATACTTGATCAGTCGGTCGTATGCATACATCAAGGTAATCTCGGGGGGGGGGGGGTAAATTTCGCCCCGACGAATTTCCAAAGGTAATATTTTACGCGCAGCCGTCAAGTATTACGTTACATGACGTCGTGTTGCATGCGAGCACAATAAGCACGTACGACGTTTTATTATTTTCCGCGACGAAACAGAAAAACACAGAAGAAACTCGCTCGAAACACCGCCTATATAGATGCACAACACGCGCCAAAGAATATTATTGTCGCGGCGGCGTTGTATTGTGTTCGTAATTGAAAAACTGACGCGCGTTTTACTTTTCTCTTTTCCGATTGGGACGCGACTAGACGTTTTGTCTTTTCGAAACAATGTAGTTTTTTTTTGTTTTTCAGGAAATACATCAGCGTTTCGAGTGCGCGCGTTTTTTTTTTCGCCAATGCGGCGAACGAAAAACGTCGGCAAAACGCGTTTCAATTTACACCGTGTCTGCTTCTAATTCTCGTGCGCGCGTATTAGGGATAATAATATGCAAAGCGTTCGCGCGTCGTTTGATTTGGAAATTTTGTATTTTGTGTAACAGAGCGAGCGTTCAGAATCGATGTGGAATTCACGGTTCGCAGACCGATTGGATTTTGATATTTACCTACTGCGATACCCGTATGTGTTCGAAATCGTCTAACCGTGTGTTAATTTCCGACGTTTTTTATGCTCGAAAACAAAGCTCGCCGTTTTGCGATTCCGAAACAAAAACGAAACTCGCGCTAAACCAACGCGCGCGCGCGTGTCTTTGACATTTTCGTTCGGGAAAAAATAATCACTTTGACCCGGTCACATATACGAGTAGGTACTTGATCAAAGTCAAAATATTAGTCGGTATGCAATCATTCGAATCGATACTGTTTTGACGATAACTGCAGACGATTATATAAATGAATATAAATTTTCATAATATTACGTATATTATTAAAAATCGCGATCATGTTTGTGATATGATTTTAAAGTTTTAGTTTCGTTGCTATTCATTCGTTTTGCAGTTTTCCGAATTAACGCGAAAACATTCTGGAATACCAAGAATTGCTATCGTGTTTATATTGACTGGAATAACATTACATTATTTCATTTCATTTCAAGCCAAATAATTTACATTTTTATTAAAATAGTATGGTATTAAAAATTTGTAGTTCTGATAGAAAAAAAAACCTAACTGTTAGGACATCGAGTCGGTCGCAGGAGGACGTGTGAAAAATAATAATTACAAATTACTCGATTTAGCCATTAGACATGTGCGATCTCGTTACATGACGTGTGTCTTCGCTAAAATTTCATTTTCGACGATAATATTGTTGTTTTTTTTATTTTTTTTTATCAACTGCGATGAATAATTACGAGACTGTTCGAGACGTACGCGTCGACAACGCAGAATCCACTGAATGGTACTGAATGGTTACGAATGTGAACCGCTCGGAAAACGAATAAAAAACAATCGGAAAAGGTCGAGAATTAAAAATTATCTTCCAATAACGTCGTCGTCGACGACGACGACGACGACGACGTCGCAACAGAAATATAGAATCGCCGCCGTGATAAAGTGTCGTCGGCGCGGAAATAAATCAAAATTATCAAATATATATTATATATATATATAGCGCTCTAAAACGAATCAGCGAATTTCGCGAATCTGATTTTGTATATTTTTTTTTTTCGTTTTTTAATTCAACTAACGAGGTCGAACGACGTCGCGTGAAAACGAACGTTTCGTACAATATACTTGTACGAGTAGAGCGAACGACGTGGGCGGGGGTAATAGAACATTTTTTTTCGTCCTTTTTATCCGCCTTTTTTTTTTTTACTCCCCCCCCCCCCCCCCGATGCATTGGCCATATTTAATCTGACATCATGCGCCGCCGGAGCGTGAGGGTTTCCGATGTGTAGATACGACGAACGTAGAGTCGAAATGAAAAATAAACTGGGTCACGCGAGCGACTGTAATTTATCGACATTGACCGTAACGCGCCGCCGAGGTGTCCGGAGACGATTTCAAAGGAGCGCGCGCGGCACATTTCACCCCCGGCGTTATTTAATAAGACGCGCCGCCCTGGTCGTAAAGGCGCGGAGAATCGTTAATTATTATTATCGACGACTCGCGCACATCAGAATCTAGGCTAACCCGTCGTCGCGGTCGGTCGCAATTCCGTCCGAGAAATCAGCTCTTCGCAGACACGCGGCAAAAATGCACGGCAAATATCTGAAAACCTTGACGTATTCGTGTCCGCGTCGTCGTGCGCCAAGCACTCGTCCCCCAGCCGGGTCGCCGGCCGCCGTGCATTCGGATCATTCTCTTCATAAACGACGCGCGCGCACAAAATATTATTATAAATAATAACGATCGCGGCGGGTAAACGACGGCGTAAAACTATGTACAGTCGACGAGACTGTTGAAAAACTTCGAACTACCGAGAGTTATGAAAACAATTACGATTAGTTACGAAGTCTATATAGTTATCGAAAATAATAAGCTAAATTTCTACACGATTTTCTGGTAAATTATTATTAACAAAAAGATTATAATAAAAATACATTTGGTGAATATACTTGAAATTGTCTCTTGTTAGTGGCCAGTTTTCCTGAAATTTAATTTCGAATTACCGCGTGTACTCGAACGAATGGTTTTTATTCGACTTATTATTAACGAAAAGATCGTCAGAAACGAACCGTCGCCGTTCGAACACGTTTAACGCGACGACGTTATTCAGGTTTTCAATCGTTTTTCGAAGATTATTTAAACGATCGCACGTTTTCGATTTGGTAACACGTCCACGACGAGTGTGTTGGTCGTGTGAGTTTTTTTTATGATTTCATACTAATGAACTGCCAATTATATCAAATTATTATGCGATGATTTTTTAATAATTTATAAATCAGGAAAACGTCCGGACTAAACAATACACGACGGAGGTGAGATGTGCGGAAGCGATACGATCGAAACACAACGGACGTAATTTACGGGTCAGGTTTTCGGTTTAAAACGGCTTTAAAAACTCGCACGCCCTCGCGGTCGCGGTAATCCTGCGACGGCAATTCGTTACGGCGCGGCGGTGGCGGGAGGCGTGGTGGAAGCTGAGTGTTTTTCGGGCTCTGGAGTAAAAGAAAAAGGGGAGAAAAATGCATATTTCAACAGCAGCGCGTACGTTTGCCGAAAGGTACCCGGTCAATGGGGCTGCACAAAGCGCCCCCGCGTTTACTCGTACAAACCACAAACGTCTAAACGGACACGGTATCGTTATCGTCGAGGATAAACGCACCGTATACATACGCCGACGACGACTGTGGCGCGAATCGTTTAATATGCAGATTTAGTATTGACAACAGACACTGACGTATTAAAAGCCATCGCGGCCGCATTAATATTAACGATATCAATAAGGGAACGTTCGCGTTTTATTTGAGTTTTATTTTTATTTCACGGGTACGCGTGTATATTATTATTTTTTTTTTTTTTCCTTTATTTTTAGTATACACAATCTATAAATTTTTTTTTTATAATAAGCGCATGTGATGGAGGTGGCATGGCTTGAGTGGCTGGAGATAAGAGGCCTCCCGTTGGAGGCACTTAAGGTTAGGATTTTAGGCTAGGATTTTAATTTGCTAGTAAGAGAGGGTGGGATTACAAAATTGAAGGGAGGTAGAGGTATAACAATTTTAGATTAGAAGGTCACGACACCAGGTTCGTTTTAGACGCCTTCTGGGGTCACCAGGAATAGCGTTGGTAGATAGCTCTGAGATCAAGGGATTACGATGGCAGTGGAACTTGGAGTGTGTGTATATTATTTTAAATTTTCATTCTCGATGAAATCGCGAACGTTATTACTAAAGACCGGATTTTTGTGCAGCTAAAATCTAAAAAATGTGCAATTAAAATGTTAAAATGTGCAAAAACAAAATTTTCACTATAGGTACTTCTAATTTTAATTCTAATAAGTAATAGCTAATAACTGACTTTACAATATTTGATTAAAATTTATAATCATGTACATTTCCAAGTTTTTTTCTTTAAAATTATGTCTTCTGTCACTTAATATGTGTTTTAACTGCGAAAACACACGTTCTACGTCGACACTTGTTATCGGGCATTGTTCGTAGCAGCTTATAATAGCAGGATCTTCTTTTAAATCTACATAATTTCCATTTATTGAATTGTTGTACAGTTTTAAAATATTGTACCCGGGATTTTTATCAAATACTGATTGTAATTTTTTTCATATAGTATTTGTCCCTTTTCATTTTCAATTGTCTTAAGTCCATCTCTTACTGTTTCAACTACATTTATTTGATAATTTAAAGTTGAATTTTGTTTTTCCAGTTTTGTAATTATTGAATTTGGCAACTCGGACGAATGTGATCGAATAAATGTTAAATCGGCTGATATAATAATTATTGATGTAGTACTCAAAATGGATTTTACTTTTTGGACAGATTGGGCGTCATCTTCTATATTAGATACCGATTCTTTAAATTTACTGAAATTTTCATATAAAAATAATACAAAAATACAAAAATATTTGTACAAAAGTACATTTTTATAAAAAAAAAACTGTGGGACTTTCACCGCTGTTGTTGTTGTTGATTTTATTCGTAAAATAAATACGAAGGCTTTTAAAAAAATATATCATTTATTATAGCCTTATCTAAACGTCGATATCGGAATAATTCGATAGACTTTTTCAGGTTTTTAATTGCAATTTATAATATAAATAATCGAATATCAAAATGTATAATAATAATAATATTGCTTTTGCGGTGTATTTCTCCGCCGCCCGATGAAATCATTTTTTTTTTCGGGGTTTTATTTGCTCGAAATAAAACGTGTACGCGGATTTTATAACTGATCGCCACAATGGGATTTAAATCTCGCGTAATATATTTTAAAGAAAAAGCCCACTAAACATTGACTTAGATAAAAAATAACACACGTTGTATTTATAGTTTCTGGGATCACTTTAATAGTTTACGATTCCGTGCGAAGCCGGTTTACGACGTTTTTTTTTTTTTTTTTTTATTTTTATTACGTGTAAAAGCACTTTTTTTTTGGACGGGATAAGTGCTTTTTAAGTTCCCTACTAGATCCTCTGTAAATCGGACACAGATAGTACTTTAAAAGTAATATTTGAAAATATTACCCGGCGTTTTCTAAAAACATTGTGAGAACTTACGACCGTTTGGAAAACTCGGCCAGAGTTCCGGAGTCGAATCGTCCTGTTGAGAACGGACTCTATGGCGTTATTATTATTTTAAATTTTCTTGCAATTCCGAATCGTCGTCGTTGTTAATTATTATTCTGATGTTTTGTTGTCGACAGTAGTGCATAATATGGTTTTCATAAAATAGTCGAAATATGCCTACGCGTGGAATAATAATAATAATATTGTATTCGAAAAATGTTCCATTTTCTACAATATATTTACAGTAGTTGTTTGTACGCCTCCGTTATTCGGTACATAACAATAATCGTGTAAGTTTGATGATTTGAGAAACATTTTAATGTTAAGTACATGGGAATGAAATCGGGCGACTTTCTTGGTATAAAACGGGTCCAGAATTTTCAATATTAGGTTACAGGAATGTGTAGTTGGTATTTAGGGTCTTCAGTCCACATCAAAGCAACAGCAATTTTAAACATTCGAAATGTCTGACCTATTTTAGATAAATACTTTGGGGGGAAAAAATTAGTTAAATTTATAAATTTTTTTCCCATAGACCGACATTTTCTTATATAGATCAAACACGATATTATATATAATCCTGCTTATTATTGTTTTGACCGTAAAACGATTTTTCGATTGCGCGCGGTTTAATAAATTAAATGTTATGTTTGTACGTAAATTGAATACGTGTTTCGTATTTTCCAAACGTATTGTTATAATAATAATAATTCTTCAAATATATTTTACTAAAATTATTAATACCACAATACGATAAGTTAATCGACTACAGACATATTGTTATTGTACGTTTGCGTTTCTTTGTTTAATTTGCCGACTGTTGAAAAAAATCGGATGTTGTGTGTTTTTCGTTTTAATGCTTAACGTTGTTTCATGATACGTACCGATAAACCTTCGCGACCGCGCGCATCCACGCGTACTCCTATTATTGCGGAACAACACGAAATAAGTAAGTTTTAAAACTCGTGCGATTAATGTGTACGATATTGATTATTTTCGTAAATCGATTTAAATAATAATAATTGTACGCGATATAATTTAAATACGTAGATAGAGCTGCCGGTTGATCGGAAAACACGATAAGCCATCAAATGTGATTTAATCCATTTAGATTATTAATTTTAACGACCGTGTGCTATTATTGTGCATTTTTCATCCGTTCGTGTGCAATCAGATATTTATATAGTTTTTATATATTTTAGATTTTTAATAAAGTAATAGATGTATAAAAAAAATAGATAAATAAAGTAATTGTATTAATATTTAATGGTTATAAAATATGTGCGCTCTTTACACCCGAAGATGATTTCCGAATCGAAACCGATCGTGACTTTTTTACACATTATAATACTCAAGGCAGGACCTTTATTTTATTTTATTTTGTTATTGTATTAGATGTGTTAATATGTGTGTGTGTTTGTCATTGTGGTTTTGACTAGAATACCATGTCAAATAATCAGAATGGTTTCTGAAAACAAATTTCGTTTAGTCGGTGCACTCGATAGGTCGTTTAGTTTTTTCATTTATCAATTTTTGTCGACATTTCATTCGTCGTTTATCAAAAAAAAAAATTAAAAAAATAACCGTACGGATTTGAAATATTCATCGAATACTAATTTTACTGTTCTCTTAAAATTTCTCCGTCATCGTCGACGTAGTCGTTTTTTTTTCATCTGAAAATTTCTCGGAAACATCTCTGGACATAATTTTCTTACTGTTTATATAATAGGACTGTCATTTTTTCGCACCGTCGCGCGTCGTTTGAAGTTTGAATTTTGACAAAACTCGGACGAAATCGCGAAAATTTGAAAAACTATTCGCAGTTGAAAATTCATAGAACGTTCCGTTGTTTCGATTCTCAAGGCACGGGAACAGGACGAAAAATTCTTCACGAGCTGCTATTTAACAACAAAATAAAAAATACTATTCCGAAAAAATATTTCCGAGAGTGAGAAAATGTAAATTTGTATTACGTTTGACGATATTTATTGTTTTTATTGTTTTTTTTCTTAATATATAATATAAAACGAAAATTTGTTTTTTTTATCGCAATATAAAAATATGAAAAATATATGATCGTTTCATATGTTTTTGAAAATTCGTCAAAAACACGATAAATTGCAACGGTTGAAAACGAATAAATAACATTTTCATTTACTACTACCGTCTCGCCGGGACATCAGACAACTTTTACAATTTCGCTCATACGTTTTTCACACTCGTACTTATCTATATAATGTAAGTCACGATCGATGTTTTTGACATTTTTGTCCTTTCTTTGGCACATAGAAATTACAGAAGTTACAGAAATTAAATAATATATAATAAAACCTAATTGTCTATTGTTTGTCATATATGATAATAATAATAATAATAATAAAAAGTAATAATTGTATGTTGAATTGTGTCAATTTTTTTGTGTCCGTGTCCTATGTCTGTACTAAAAGACATAAAATGTGTTACTTCATTGCAAACTTGTATGCAATATGTTTTTTTTTTTTTTGACGTAAAAAAGTCCAATTTCAACCGGACCGGTTATTCAAACGAAACATCCGTCTTTAATACATTTCTATTCGTCAAGTTCTCTCAACCCAAATGAATTGAGAAATCACAAACCGTCGTTTGTAATAAACACTGATCTGCTCCGTTTAGAAGCGTTTTTCAAAAGCAACGGCGGCGTGCCGATTTCAAATCGATACGAACGATTCGCGAGAATTAATCACCCGTGATATCCGCCACGTTTATACGGAAACTCATTAAAGACGCCCCATTTATATCGGATCGAATCTCCGTCGAATCTCTGTCGAGTATATTTAAATAAATAGTTTTTTTTTTTTTTTCAAATAAAAAGTATATCAATTATAAATCGAGATTACTCTGACGGCAGATTAGTGATTTCGGCCATGTCTAAAACCCCTCCGAGCGTGTATTTTGATGAATAAATCGTTGGTTTTTTTTCGGTATTTCTTTTAATCTACTTTTATTACGGACAATTCGGTTAAATTTACATCTCATATGTAAAATTCTCGCGTCACAATGTCAGTTACCATCTCATACTACTCCGAAACGGCTCGACCGATTTTCATGAAATTTTCTATACATATTCGATAGCTCTGAGGACAAATATAAAGGACAAAAGGACATAAACTATTTTTTTAACCCCCAGGTGTTAAGGGGGTAGCCCACCACAGATATTTTTTAAAAATTTAACGTTCTTTATAATATAATAATATGTATACCTATTCTGTAACCACAGTAACCAATATTATCATTGTTTATAAAATTTTTTTGGCGAATCATTTTCAATTAAAAAATATATACGTGTTTATTTACAATGTTGTGAAATGTGGGTAAAATAATAAAATATCAATGTCCCGTTTTTCGCTATGAAGTACTTCAAATTGTTATATTTAAAAGTGATTTAAAGTGAAACGTTTTTGTCGTTTTTGATAATACAAAATTATAAATGGCAAAACAACGTTTGCGGGGACAGCTAGTGTTGTTATAAAATACTTATATCAAAACGAGTGTACCCGAGTGCCATCTCCCGACGACGACGTCTCTGAATGTTATAATATTAGTTTCGGTCGTGAACGACGACGTCTCTTGATTCGCGCGACGGCGGCGTGTCATGTCATTAATAAATTCAGTTGTATAACGCGCGGGCTTTAAATCCGCGACCACCATCGGAAACATCAAATAATAACGTATCCAATACGTATAAATCGAGTAAACATAATTTTACCATTTTACCATCGCCGCACGGCAAATAAAAAGTGTTAATATACGTGTAAAGGATTCGATAATTTATCGGACGTTAAATAATATCGATTCGAATATAATACAACTTGTAAAACGTATTTATTTTTTCAACAGGTTAACCGCTACGTCATTTTTCGGTATTTACCTGTGAAGCTACGTGTACCATTTATGGTACACTCCTGTTTTGCCAATAATTTTTTGTGTACCATAATTGGTACACTCGAGTCTTTGCCAAAAAGTGTAATGTGTACTACATTAGGTACACGTATTTAACGTACGATTTATACACACGAAAATATTTCGTAGTTTAGAAATTCAGTTTTACGTATTTCAGTCAATGTGTTTATCAGTCAAAATGTAATTAAATTATATATGTTTGCGTTGTACAACGGTGTTGAAATAGGAAATGATGTAGATCGAATAACAAATATATTTATACAAATGATTAAATAACAATAATAATATGAAGATGTTCGGTTGTAAATCGAACAGTACAACAATTTTTGTTGAGTGACAACGTGATATCGAGAGAGCGAGAGAGAGCGAGATAGGCTGGACGCCAAACGAGAGAGAACGAGGTAGGCTTGACGCCGAACGAGAGAGAGCGAGATAGGCTGGACGCCGAACGAGAGAGAACGAGGTAGGCTTGACGCCGAACGAGAGAGAGCGAGATAGGCTGAACGCCGAACGAGAGAGAACGAGGTAGGCTTGACGCCGAACGAGAGAGAGCGAGATAGGCTGAATGCCGAACGAGAGAGAACGAGGTAGGCTTGACGCCGAACGAGAGAGAGCGAGATAGGCTGAACGCCGAACGAGAGAGAACGAGATAGGCTGGACGCCAAACGAGAGAGAACGAGGTAGACTCGACACGTACGAACGTGGACGAGGACGACGGGGGACGAGTGGAGACTCGATGCGGAACGAACGTGGACGAGGACGACGGGGGACGAGTGGAAACTCGACGCGGAACGAACGTGAACGAGATAGGCTGGACGCCGAACGAGAAGGGACGAGATAGACTCTACGCGCAGTGTGTCGCCGATATAATGCCAGAATAGCTCCGACTATTATAACATGGAAACACACCGCACGTGGAGCCCCGGGGGGGGGGGAGACTACCTTTCCGAGTCGCGTAAGTCAGCCAGGGTAGGTCTTACTACGACTACGAAAAGGTAGTGAATGGTAAAGGTTCACCGGATGGGTGGCCTTATATATCCATCACGCGGCGGCGGCGACGAGCCGCCGTGTGATAAAAGTGCCGAAATTAAGTTGTGTTGGAATAATCCGATGTCTCGATATCACGTTGTGTACAATTAATTATTAAGACTTACAATTTATTTGATTTTACCGTTAGCGATTGTGGCGGCGAGTCGCCGCGTGATAACAATGCCGCGATAGGTATTGTGAAATACCCACCGGCTCGCTATCGTTATTACCGTTAGATCATCTAATCTGCGCCATAATCACGAGAATTGCAAAAAACCAAATTTACCGTTAAATCGTATAATCTGCTAAGTTTGGTTTTCACAAACTCGCGATTGTGGCGCAAACAATATATAAAAACAATATTAATTATTATCAGTTATGTAATAAAGCCCGCAGTGAGAATGATGCATTTTATTATTCTCGATACACTTCGGACGCGATATTATGTTTTATTCACGATTCCGCCAGACTCGAAAATCGGTACTCCTCCCGTACGGTTATTTTTTGTTTCTTTCCACGCGGAGCACGTACACTTTTGTTTTAATAATGCATATTATGTCCGGGGCGGGGTTCGCCGAGTCGTCTGTGCGACGAAAATGATCGTTTCGCCGTGCGGCGGGCGAGCCGTCGTCGTCGTGGTCAAAATCCAAGACACAACTGACCCGTTTTGTGACGACGCTATAGAACTTTTTCCCAATTTTTTTGTCCTCTCGACCTCTCCGAGTGTCGTCACGTCACCCGATTTTCAAAATTCCACCCCTACCGGGGGGTGAAAAGGGGTAAAAAGGGTGAATAATATAACGTGATACGGAACGGAAACGTTTTTTTAGCCCGACAACAGAGGAGTCTGGACGACGACGTAGATCACGAGCACACGGTTCGTATGATACAACGCCGGTGTTTATGTATGTAAACAAAGGTATCAAAGCGATTAATTTCATTGAAATTCGTATATTAATCTGCGGCGGCGTTGTGTAAACGTCGAGTTCGTAAATTATGGAAATTTATTGATAAATATTCAGACCATATTATAGGCTTTCGGAACGGCGGAAAATGTAGGTTAACGCGAACGCCCTTTTCTTACTACGTACATCCGACACGTTTCCGCGGAAATAATAACGACACGAATTATTAATCGCGCGCGTATATTATGATAAACGCGATGTGATTTCAAAAGAAAATCGCGATTTTTTTTCCGTGCCGAATGTCTGCAGTGCGCACACGCTTCGAGTCGACATTCCAACAATCGAAAACATATTTTTCACGTCCGACGCTTCGACGATCGTCGACCGCGTTCGTTGGATTCAATGTTTACCGTCGCACAGCAGAGCACAGTTTTTTTTCCCGACGCCGCACAACGTGTGAAGAATATTATTTTGAAACGATCGGATAATTTCGCGGCTAAATCACAAAACTATTGTCAAACGTTGTTGTGTCGTTTCGCACGGACAAACGATTGCGCGCGTTTTCTTTGATGATAATTTAATTTCGTGCCACAGAAGTATCGTATTGATTAATTTACAACCCAAACAACTGGTTATGACCGCCTTTGTACCTTTTGTTTTAAGTGATTTTCAGTATACGCGCGTGTGTGTGATACACACACACCGCGCCGTGTACACAGAAACTGCATAAATTTAAACCCGCTAATGAACCATTAACTACTATTACAGTCCGCGTGTTTGTTTATTCCGAGTATCAGACGATGACGATACGTATAATATTATAACAGTGGAAAACACAAAAGGATATTCGACTTGTACAACACTTTGATGTGGTTCTCGTGTTTAAAAATACTTTGATTTGGTAATAGGTATTTCCTCGGCCGCCGCCGCGCACGAATGGCTCGTGTTGATTTTTTTCGAAGCGCAGAGCGGTGGAAACTTTTCGCGACGGCATCGAATCGATTGCGAGTTTCGATTCGACGACGTCTACGCGGTTCGGGCGATAGTAATCGTACATATTTCTCAATCGTTCTCTCGGCGAATTTCACTGCGCACGCCGCGCGCGCCGCGCCGTCGACGTCGGAATTCGCGAAATAAAACAACAACACTGCGAATTACGGAGGTGTTATTAAAAACGAATGCTTTTTTGTACCGCTCGCCGTTTTTATTTCGTTAAAACTAAAAAATTAAATAAAACAATCGTTTTTTTTACTGTAATATTTAGTTTATTTTTAATTTTTCCGCTACATTCGTTTTGTTTTTCGACAAACTGCAATACTTACTGAAATTTTAAGTACAAACAAATGACACTTACACGAAAATCACGTATTATTCATGCGCGTTTAGAATAGCAAGTGTCACGGCCGGAAACACGGAGTCAGCGTTGAGTTTACAGGAGCGTTTTTTTTTCTTTTTGAAACAAAGCATATAAGTATAAGCCGACGACGGCGGCACGTGGCACTTGCGAATTTATTAAAATATCACCGGTAAGTGGCAACCCACGTGAGCTTATATCAATCCGAGATTACGTACATCGTTGGAGAATTTTATTTGCGATCTGCTAAAAATACACACATAAAATAATACGTAATAATATGATATTTGTCACGAAAAAAAAAATATAAAAAAATATAGGTACATACGTATGAAGTCCGTGGTGCAGATATTGAAAAATCCGTGAAAATTGCCAATTCGTCGTGACGAAGTGAACCAAGTGAAAATGTCGAACGAAAGAGGGGGGGGGGCGAGGGTAATAACACGAAATGCACTCGTTTTGAGATCGCGGCGGCGGCGAAATTGGCGCGCGCGACGGAATGGCTATTATTTCGCGAACGTATCGTTTATTCCAGGTATGGCCAACTGGCAGACGGCCAGCTCTTTTACCCCGGGTCTATTATCGAATTCGTCCTGCAATATTATCAAGGAACCAATATTATTTATTTATTAACCGTCGACTGTTGACAATTTTTCGATACATTTGTTTTTACGACCGCACGCAAAACGACTGAAATATCGTCAGACGCCAAAGGATTGAACAATTATATACATTTTGATTTACGAATATTCTGGTCGGGACCGCGATTCGACGCGTTTGTTTAAATTTGATTTTCTTCTTTTTTTTTTTCATATAAATAATAATATACGTCCGAATTCGTTAAACTCGATAGTGTTCCTATTTCGTCGATAATCGTTCGACGCTCTCTCTAGACGTTTTGAACGGAACCTTTAATCGCCCCGCCAGTACTTCGACGAAATATTATTAAATATATTTTAAAAATAATAAAATAAAAACAAAGGACCGGCCCCGAGTATTATATAATTAAGTGTGCAAAAAAGTCACGACCGATTAAAAATCATTTTTGGGTGTAAAGAGCGCGCTGAACATAAAACAAAAAAAAAAAAATGTGTGAATACAATTGAAAATATTTAGTAAACGAGATCGAATTTAGATATTATTTTATAGAACTCGCTTGCTCTTTGGTCATTCACTATTGTTCAATAAGTATTGAAATATAATATTATTTTTTAAATCTTTTTTTGTTTTTTTTTTTTCGATTTCATTATGTGTTATACTATGCAATATTCTTCTAAAACCGAATTTAAATAGATATTATTTTTGGCAATTTAATATTTCCAAGTCTTTATTTATATCAAAATTAATATTGTGGTTATCGTTTTCGAAAACATGTTTTACAAAATACGTAATTACAGTTGGGAGCGGTGTTTTTCGATTTTATTTCTGAATCGTGTACTTTAGCGTGATCTCTATTTGTTTTGCCTGTATAAAATTGATTACAAATTTGATTTATACGTATATCTTATACGTATATAAAAATGAATCGCAAAATGTGTTGTAAGCGCATAACTCAACAACCCCTGAACCGAATTCGCTAATTCTTTTTTTATAATATTCCTTGAAGTACGAGGATGGTTTTTACGGAGAGAATTATTAAGAAACTTTAACCCTAAGGGGGTTAAAAGGGGTAAAAATGGAAAAAATCATCCTGAGTCACTGGAGCTTTGTGGTATTAAATTTTGTCAATAGTTTCGTTTAATATAGCAGAGGCCCCTAAAGAAAGGATTTTTCGAAATTCGACACCTAAGGGGGTTAAAAGGGGTAAAAAGGGTGAAACTAGAAAAATTCGCCTGGCCGGAACTGCTGGAGCTTTGAGTATGTAATTTGGTCAACAGTTTCGTTTTATATAGTGGAGACCCCGTGGGAAAGGATTTTCCTAAATTCGACACCTACCGGAGATAAAATAAAAAGTTATACTGCACACGGGCGAAGCCAGGTCATTCAGCTAGTATCGAATAAAAAAATGGCAGAATAAAAAAAAAAAAAACACTCACCTCGTGTTCATTTCGCGTTCCAGGTACTTCACGATAGTGCGCAACCCCCGGGGCTCGGTGTTCCGGTGCAGCGTGGCCAAAACGCTGGTGCTCATCTGGCTGGTGTCGTTCGCGGCCATGGTGCCGCTGCTGCTGTACCAGCACGTGGAGACGGTGCACGTGGGCCCGGTGCAGCTGTACGAGGCGTGCGTGGAGAAGTGGCCGTCGCGCGTCGCCCAGCAGACGTTCACCGTCGGCCTGGCCGTCGCCCAGTTCGTGTTGCCGTTCACAACCATATCGCTGATACACCTCAAGATATCGTCGTACCTGACCGTGCACCTCAAGCACCCGGCCGTCCCGTCCAAGGAGATCAGCTGCAGACGAGGTGAGCAGCCAGCAGCAGCGCGCGCGTCCATCCATTTTCGGTCGGTTTTGCGCTGAAAAAAAATAAAAATAAATACGTAAAACAAACCGCTGAAATAGCGATTTATAGTAGCCGAAGGATAAAAACGAGCGTATAAAATATGATATTCCGTCACGTGTACCGTAGAGACGAGTTTTCGATCCGAGTGAAAATCAAGGAAACGTTAGGTTTTGAATTTTTCGAATATTATATCCTTCTTCTAATCAGCCGTTCGATTAATTAACCGAAATTAACCGTCTACAGTAGAATATTTGAAAGTGGACGGGATTTTTAGTGCATGTTTATTTGTCAGTCTGAAACGATTTTTAACGATTTGATTTATTTATTGCATCGATGAAATTGTTGTCAAAACAATACTAAATGTACTGACGTTAAAACCGTTCGAGTCGTTCGTCTTATTATTTGAATCAGGCGTCTCACACCTTGTGTTACCCCGTTGAAATTATTATAAATTGTTATAGTAATACTTTACTACTACTCGCAGACGGAATCTAATGAAATGACTTACGAGACGGTCTGAAACCGTGAAAAAAAAAAATCTCACCTTTCCGAGGGGACGATAACATAACCTCCCCCCCTCCCCTCTCACTTATCGGTAGCGCCGCCGACTATAATTCGGTTATTTAGTTTGAAAAGAAATAGGAACGCGCGCCGGGTCGAAGGTGACGAACATTTTCCGCCTTTAAGTACGTAACACCACCCATAAAGTATACGTCTCGTATCTAATTTCCGACCTTGAGAGTTTTTCGGGTAAAACTTTTGTCACGCGTTTTCGGTACGACGACGCTCGAGTGGAAAGTAAAAAAAAAAAAAGAAAGGAAAAGAAAAGAACAAAAGAGACCCGACTGTAAAACCGTCGGCATTCTTCGTTTCATTCACAATCGGAAATTATACATGTATATATTTATACACAAACGGTTTTTAGGTTTTTTTTCTCTTTCTTTTTAAAAGTCTAAAGGCTGAAATCGCTGTTTTATAACTTTACCAATACTCAAAAGAGAAAGAGTACGAATTTCGGTATCGGGGGAAGTATTGAATTCTCCGAAACGTTCGCGACACGTGCTGAACACCCGCGAGGCGGTGACTACGCGAGAGATTTCGTTTACTTGATAATATAATCGTACGGGCCGACGCGACGTATGCGGTACACACGACAATTTAAAACGCACGAATTACAATACAAATATTGCACAGAGTCGTTTGAATTCGACGTTACGTTTTAGCGGAATTAGTTCTGGAGTTCGAGTTATTAACTACGTATATCAAACAGCATGTTTCGCTTATAAATATCATTGAGAATTTCAGCCGGATGAGTCGACGGACAACGTTGTCCAAAACACGTGTTCACCATTTCGTTCTGAGAGCGTTTTGAATTAAACTTTCTGCCTTTTTTTTGCTCTCTCGCAACACCTATTTTTAATGATTTTTTGAGACGAATTAACTTTTTTACCTCTCGAAAATGAGAGTCGAGTCGTCACACGTCAAATGGAATCGAAAAAAAAGAAGATTTTTACGCGCGCCGGCGGCGTCCAGAGGCACGCGCTTACAGCGGTGGAAAACGGGACGACGAAATAATAATACCATTTTTGCAACGTCGACTGAGATAAAAATCCAAAACGTCCGTGTCGATCGCAGGCGGACGGCATCGTCAGACGCGCGCGTGTCTCGGCCGCCGGCGAATTCGGAAAATGTGAAATCCCTTCTCCGCGATCGGGCTGCGATCGGATCGCCCGCGGGGATGCCCGCTGCAGGGTCGCGAACCTCTCGTCGCGCGAATGTCCCCGACGATCGTCGCCACGGGGCCGCGGGGCCGCGGGTGGCCGGCGATGTCCGGCCAGAGCCGTTTTTAGTGTTCTCCCGCGGAGCCGTAAAAACCACGACCACGCGGCACACGAGTCGCGTTGACGTCACCGTCGCGCCCGGCGGCGCGGTCAGCGGCTCTCTCTCTTGTCGGACGGATAAATTTTCGAAAAATCTTCGACGAAATGTCAGACTTGTCGGACGGATAAGCGAGAACGAGAAAGCACGTCGTCGTTCGAAATGTCCGCGACAAATTCACCGGGCCGAATAATATATCTAACTCGGCCGTCTGTCGAGAGACAGGGAGAAACGGGTTGCCGACGAAATCGGAATTTTCTCTTTGAAAAATAACAATTTAGTATTTTTATCTCGCTATCGATAATATCGTTTTCCGCTTCATCATAACACTATAATATTGTCTATGGATCGGTTTTGAGAGTTTAGTTTTGTTTCTTTCGATTTCTAATCGACGAAATGATTTCGGTTTTTTTGTCACACGCCGTGATCGGGATACACTCGCATCATTTTCTTAAGATTCGCTCGTGATCAAAAATATTCGTCGGCAACAGCGATATTTCCACATGGAGAAACACGTCCGAGTAACACGTGAAAAAATTTCTGGCCGCGCCGCACCACATGCTAATAATATGTATAACACTCGGGGTGGGGGGGGGAAAGGGAGACTCGGATCTGCAAGAAACCAGACCCCGAGTACGCACATTTACATATTATTGTGAAGTTAACGAGGCGTTTTTTTTTTGTACTTTCCGAGAAGTATTTACACGCCGCGTGTACAAACATTGAACACCTAACTGGGTTATAACTGTTTTAAATAATTTAAATTTAATAAAGTGTAGGAAAATTTACGGTTCACTTCGAAATCACCAATAATCAAACGCGTGTTTCCTCGTGTTAATAATATAATGCTCGTGTTCTCAAAAAAATCTTCGAGTGAAACCCGAATTCATTACTCGCATCTTATAATGTGACTATGAAAATGTTCGAAAATAATAATATTGTCAATAGCCGGTTTTGAAAATAAACGTTTCGTTTATACTTAGACGATAATATTATAAATTATATATTGTATTTATATGTGTAAATAAAAATCGAATTGTTCGAGCGAAAACTTACCCGGTCAAAAACACGAACATCTCGATTTGCCGCGATTCTTAAAGTGCCAGTGAAAAACGTTCGATTTTTTTTTTAAAGTACGTTCATAAGGGTACATATTATAAGGGTAGGTATTCAGTATTACTAATAAGCATATTTCAATAAAACCTACCAGATAAGACGAAAATGTCTTTTTTACCGACAAGAGTATCAAACACGTTAAATGAAAATGCAAAAACGCTGAGCTATAAAGAATTAAGTAAAAAAAATAAAAAAAAAAACTCAAAAGTAATTAGTCGTATTGATTTACTCGGAACTACGCAATAGCCAACGCGAACAAACTGTGAACTCGATCAATGTATTATATTTTTAATTATTGTTAATCAACTAATACACGAGACAATATTATCTTTGTTTTAAGAATCCCAGGTGTGGACTCGAGCTTTATTTAATCAGCTGTCCGTCCTTACGCGTCAACGATACCGACGGATTATTTTATTTCACTAAAAAACAAATCAAACGTGTTTTTAATTTTTCATACTTTTCAAAACACGACGAGATCTCGGTATTTATTTCCTTTTAAACTATCGCTTTTTTCCTTTTTCCGTTTCTCTCGATTCCGTCGTCTACCGATCGTTGACTTCGAAATTAACGTGTTGTTTTAATTTTTGACTTTGTGACGGGAGAAATATAATTTTTTCACCACTCTGCCGCGCGATCGCGAAAAACACATCGATATTATGAGAACCGCTATTGGAAGCGGTCGTTTTTTTTTTCTCGCGTTCCATAATACGACAAGAGCACGAGAACAATATTATTACGCTTCGAGAGTTCCGGCCCGGTGGTATTACGTTTTTAATTTCGAACAATAAGTGAAACACTCGGACTCTCTTCTTTGGGTCGTGTAAGTATACAAGTAGGTTAGTATAAGCACTGTTATTTTTTCGACCCGTAAACTCTCGAGAGAGCAAGTTTGTTTTGAAAAACAAACCATTACGTGTATTGCGCGCGCTAAATCGACTGGACACAAAATCGAAATGTCCACATGACCTAGAAGAAAGAGAGATACAGAGAGAGAGAGAGAGAGAGAGAGAGAGAGAGAGAAAGAAATAGATAGATAGAGAGGGGGGGTGAGAGACTCTAAAGACCTAAATACTTTTTCAAAATCAATACTGGACGATCGTCGTCGGAGCCAAGAGTGTTTTTCATCTGGTCTCGAGAAAATGCGTGTTTTGAGCGCACGGTTGACTTTGTGTTTGAGAATGACCGGCAATATGCTCGCATAATAATCATTATCGCTGTTCGCATAAATACATGACCAACCGGCTATCCTCTAGAACGGGGATGGGCAACTGGCGGCCCGCGTACCTTTTTTATCTGGCCCGCGCTACATTTTCAAATTACTTCATATAATTTTAGCGCTTATGGCAGTTGAAATTGAAAAGCAAGATCCTTCACTTCAATATTAGAATTATGTGAGTTACAAACAGATCCATTTTTATCTGCAAAAGAGATTGATGTGTCATTTTGGAAAACATTACCAGTTGAAAAATATATCCGATTCTAAGAGATTTCGCATTAAAAATGTTATCTACGTTTGGAACCACATACATAATATGCGAATGTACATTTTCGAACTTTAAACATATTAAATCGAAGGAAAGAAATCGTTTAACAGATGAATAGAAGTGGATTTTACTAAATTGTCTATTGAAAACCCTAATCCTCAAGTATCACGTTAAATAATAATTGTAAATATAAATAAATAAAGATAGAAAATAAATGTTAGTAAATTTGAAGGACCTTTTTTTTTTTTTTGCTTTCTGCTAGATTTTAAAGTACTTAAAAGTGGCCCGCTTTTGAGTTGCCCATCCCTGCTCTAGAAGATTAGGTATCGAACAGCTCGGACGTTTCGCGTTCAAACTCCGTTCGCGCGAATCCATTAGATTCTACGACACGCGAACACAATGCGTATCGTTTTGGGAAAACATGCGACGGCGGCGGCGGCGGTCTCGTAAGTCACAACGTTATTAGAAGTAGTGCTTTTGAAAAATATCTGCTCCGGAGATTTAAGTATTATTTATTCTTCCATCTCCGACGAGGAAGTTTTTTTGTCCGAGTAAAACCGAGTTATGCACTTTACACGTATTGTTCGGTCGTCCTATATTCATTTTGAACACCTGACGCGCCGCCGCCGAAATACTTGGTGCGTTTTTTTTTTTTTTTTGTTCTTTTCTTTCGTAAAAAAAATAGTCCGGTTGTTATTTCGGTTTTCGCCGTACGGAAAATTATTTATTACCGCTATAAATCATTCATTAATTTCGCTCCGTAATTTTTAAAATATTTATATTCGTACGATAAAATTTTTATACGTATATCGAATACGCTCGAAACCTTTATACCGAGTTCCTCCCCAACCCACACCGTTCGGTCGAAAGTTTGTTTCTGAATTATTATTATTATTATTATTATTATTATTGCACTATGATATGTATTTTCGTCTCGCAAAAGTCGCTTCTCGGCCATAATAAAAACAAACAAAACATAATAGCCGCACGACTCGCGTTAGGTCAAAATTCAAAACAGTCGACCTGGATTCAGTCGTTAATTTTTAAGACCGTTGAAAATGCACCGCGCACACGCCGAAACAACATCTAGATCGGATGACATTTATTCTAATGCGACCCAATGGACCCGGATCGAAAGTTTTTCGACTGAAACGCCGCGCTGCGATATCGACTTTCCGCAAACGGTGCTCTATGCGACGTGCTCTATACGTATATTATGTCGCGGACGGGTGGTGGTTGGATTTCACACTGTCATAATAGTGTAACTACATGAGAAAAAAAAAATTAATGTCTGACACCTAAAAGTGAGTGTTATTGAATTTGTTTTTTTTTTTCAAACGTTTTCTTATCGATGCGATAAGTCAACATGAAAAATCTATATAATATATAAAAATGGAGCCAAAAATGTATAACAATTCATCAATTATTGAGAACGGCTGAGCCGATTTGGCTCAAATTTTTTTTTGAATTGTTCGTAATTGCCAGGAGAAGGTTTTTACGAAAATATTTTTTGGAAAAACCCAATAAGGGGAGGTGCTCAAACGGGGATTTTGTGATGTACTTTTGAAATTTTTGTTTATAAATGGTTGCTATTGGTTATAGGAAAAATTCAGCCCATTTATACGTATGTACGTATTATACCTATACTGTAACCATAGTGACCATTATCATTGTTTATAAATTTTTTTGCGAATCATTTTCAATTAAAATATATTTAAACGTGTTTCATATACTTTTCACATAATATACATACTTACAATAGGTTAGTAATTTTTCATAATACAAAATTTTAAATGGCAAAACAACTATTGCAAGGACAGCTCTTTTTTAGTATGTACGCGCATAACTCGAAAAGTACTCGGTGGATTTTAGTACGGTTATCACTAAAGTCTCGGGGAAGGTTTAAAGCTATAGAACGTCTCAAAAATGTCTCAACCCCTAAGGTGGTAAAAAGGGTAAAAATAGAAAAAAATCGCCTAGCCAGAACCGCTGGAACTTTGAGTATCAAATTTGGTCAATGGTATGGTTTTATTTAGTAGAGACATCTTCAGAAATATGAATGTTAATCAATACTGTGCACGGGCAAAGCTGTGCGGGGACAGCTAGTATAATATAAATAACACGTTGCATACAAAGTAAAACGGTTTTCAAAAATACGCGTAGAATTAAAATATTAAATGCGATTATGTATTTCTATAGTTGTTTTTATCGAAACGAAAATCCAACGCTGGACAAATATGAGGTCGAGTAAACGTAGTGATAAAATATATTTATGTATTTTTTTTTTAATCACTAAAGTATGAGAAAAACTACAATGCGAATTGCTATTCGATTTAAACGAACTGAAAATAATGACGTAATATGTTCTCGAAAAAAGAAAAATCGTTATAATTGTTTGTTTTTAAATCAACAGTATAATTTTATTCGAACGGAGAAAAGTGTTTTTTTAAGCACGATTTGTAGTTCGTTGGTCTGTTATTGGTTCACTAACGTTTTCGTCACGCGTATAAATTCAATCGATTTAAAAAAAAAAATCAAAACCTACGTTTTGGAATTGTAGTGGAAAATATGAATTTTTTATCGATCACTGATGCACTATTTTACTCTCGATTTGTTGTTGCGCAACGATGCTTAAATTACACTCTTAGCGAAGCAGTTGTCGTCTCGCATCGTCCGAGTGGTTTAAAAACAGTTGAAACAATACGTCAGTCACATCGTCACGCGTTTAATATCACTTGCGTTTGGTTTTTTGAAATTAATCGATTTAATTTCGAAACACTTACTGCGCGTGCGAACGTGAACAAATCAATGACATTATATTATTATTTCCGTGTCCGACGATGATCGCGACCGGTATTGAAACGACAGAGATTCGACGACAGAAAGCCGAACGTTTTCGCCCAAATAGATTTCATCTCATTATCCCTATTTGCGGGTCGACCGTTTTATTGCCAATGGAATAGAGAAAGTCGACGGTTTTTTTTCCCCCGGATCGCTTTCGCTTCGTCGTCCCTTTTCGCCGGGGTTGCCATTGTATTGCCAGGTAATAGACGACGACGTGACAATATAGCAAAGGTTTCCTTTTGTTTGTTTATTTGAACTTTGAACACAACCCTCGAGTGCCGTTCTAACCTTGCCGTGTACGGACAGTTACGACCGTTTTCGTTTTGTACGTTTGTCTGAACTTCAAAAACAGCTGCATTTATCAGACGATCGGACACGAAGTCTGCTCGATTATTACTTCTCAAATTGAAAATCTCATTCTTCGGTAAAAAAAAAAAGCAAGCTCGATAATCGAACTTAAACAACAATTTGTGCATAATATATAAAAGTCTGCTACTTCGGTACCAGTATTATGATCGTTAAAAGCAACTCGTTGTCGAGAACTTTAATTATCAGTGCAAACAATACATTTCAAGTACAAATCGTTATTATATGGTAAAACGAATAGATCGTAAACACGGTAGTAACAAGGTGCTTATGTAACTAAACGAGTTCTCGGAAATACATAAACGGTCCGTATATAGATTATGTTTTTAGTAGTATTTATTTCGAATTTTTTTTTTACATTCGTAAAGTTTTTTCGCTCTCGAAACGTGATTTCTCATTAGCTGCGATTCGAATATGGCACGTGATCGATTATCAGGTTAATTATTAAAGTGAACGTTAAAAGAAAAAACGACGATAATTTTGTCGAACCGAGTAAAACAAAAAAAACGGTGTATTAATTAAATTTTATACGAGAGCTAAGAAGAAATATATTTTTTAAAAAGAACCACCCTGGGTACTACACTTTGCCCGTGTATAACTTTTTATATTTTTTCATTTTTACCCCTTTTAACTCCGGCAGGGGTTGAATTTCGGAAAATCCTTTCCCGAGTGGTCTCCATTGTATAAAACGAAACTTCTGACCGAATTTCATACTCAATGCTCCAGCGCGGCGGTTCCGGCCAGGCGAATTTTTCTAGTTTCACCCTTTTTCACCCCTTCCAACTCCCTTAGGAGCGAAATTTTGAAAATCGGGCCACGTGACGACACTCAGAAAGGTATTTGGGAACAAATCTGTGAAAAAAAATTGGAAAAAAGTTAAACAGCGTCGTCATAAAACGGAAACGTAAAAAAAGGCCCGTTATTTTATCTATATAATATAATAGATAAAGGATATAGGATATTTTTTACCGGCTCACGTCAAAGTGATAGTGCGCAGCAAACCGTTTATCGCACGTGCGCTCAGGACAATCGCGCGCACGAATTTCACAGACGATCCCCGTCGTTAAAGAGGTCCGAGTGCGAATGTCGGGATTAGATCGAACGCCGGTTTTTTTCTTCGCTATAAGGCTTATTTCCCGCTCAGATTCGGTAGGACAATTTTTTGTACGCATTTCCGTATCGTGAATACAAAACACGATATGTGGCGAAAACGGTTTTGGAGCCGAGCGCTCGGCATATCGTTTACGGTGCCCCGCGCGTGTAAAATGCACGGCGGCCGCGTGCGGATTTATACGGCATACGTATTCAAATTTTCCGTCAGCGCGTATCGAGAGAAATAAACCGGACGCTATGTTTATGCACTCGTTTACGGCGCAAATGTCTGAATGTGAACGGCAAAACGTGCCTCTGCCGTAAAACAATTACGGCACTACACAATATAGGCGTCTCGACGTTTATTAGAAAATAAAAACTCGCGTCGCATTTGTACTTTTATACATTTCTCCCCGTTCGTACGAGATGAGGACTTAATTTTTCGCAATCAATTCTTTCCGCGTGCACGTACGTCGTATAGGTCGACTGTTTTCGATAACGTTTCCCGTCTCGATTTCCACGGGAATCGACATCGTAATCGACGTTCACGTCGTCGTTTCGACTCGACCGCAGTAGGATTGTAAACGAACTTTACAAGAGCGACTCGTAACGAGAAGTGATCGTAATCAACGTGGTCCTTCTGCGCACGCATATACCGCGATACGTAACGATACGTCACGTGATTGAACCGTGAAAACGAATCGTATTCATGCGTGACGTTTTTCGATTATCAGCGCGCAATTTTGGGACTTTGTGAAAAACAAAAACGGTCATGGCCCGCACATGACGAACGGATCGGTTTACAGACGCGCGAACCTTGTAAAAACGACGCGACGACGGTCGTTAAAAGAGGATTATTACATAAGAATTCGATTAAACGGAACGGCGCTGATAGGATCGGACAGAATTTTCGACCGGTAAGTGATCGAAGGTTAGGTCCGTTGAAGACGCTCGTTCGTCGGTCGAGATAAATGATCCACCGCAAGGACGACATGAACAACACGAAACACAACCCACCGAATCAACCGGCGGCGTAGGAGGAGTACGCCCATTGAGATTTCGACGTGACTTTTTTTTTTCGGAGGAGGAGGAACCCCGGGGCGAGATCCAAACGCGCGCTCGACAATTATCTGAATTCGTTTCACACCAATCGCCAACAACAACAATCCTTCCATTTCGAAAACAAAAAAAAAAAAACTGAAAAATCGTTAAAATTATACGTCTAAACGTTCCTATTCGATAGAAAATAACGTATTGGAATCGCACTTTTCTTCGATAGCTTGCAAAATCAATAATAACATCGTCGACCAGGACTTAATAATGAATATTTAATTTTTTTTTTTTTTTCCATTTTCGTCTCGAATATTCAGCCGCCGCGCTGTCGAGGTTTTCTTTCGTTATTGCGAATTCACGCCCTCGGGGAGAACATTTCGCCGTGACGGCGGCGCGGCGGCGGCTTGCGTTTTTTATTTCTCGACAATTATTATTACATTGTACAGGCAATATAATATAAAACACGAGATTTTTTCGGATATTTTAAGATGGTAAAACAAATAATAAGCCAGGAGGCATATTATATCGGCAGGGACGAACGCAGAAAAATATTTCGTGGAAAAGGGGGTGGAAAAATGTCTCGGTAATTTCCAACTGTCTTCACGGATTGTGTCGGGCTGGTATAGTTTTCGCGTCGCAAACGGGATAAAAATATATACTTGAACGGACGAGTTTTGTGTCACGATTTTCCTACGGCGAAACGTATATGGAAGTTTCGATCGAACCGTTCGCGTGCGTTCGCAGTTTTCAAATTTTCGCATCCGAGTATTTCGGGGCTGACGTACCGATAAAAAGTATACGTGCTCGCGCAAACGTACCACCAGCTCGGCGACGAGTTGCAAACGAGTGACGTCGACCCGGGGTCAACGCATTGTTATTGTATAGGTTATATTTTCGTCGTTACTGTTGTTGTTATTGCTATCGTCGTCGGACACGACGGTCCCAGGGAACGATGTCGTCGCTGTGTGCGCGAAACGTGCGCAGTTCACGGTCCAACGAGTCTAATTTTGCCACGCAACGATGATCATATCGATTCATCGTTTTCAAACCTCTCCCGGTCTCGGTCGACGTAGCGAGGAAGGCGGCGGCGGGTCGGAACGTGTGTTTTTACTATCGCCAACGATGGCATTCGCGTTCCGAAGAATATGCGCATACTAAAAATACTGGAAAACACGCCCCGAAAAAGTAATTGTTCGCGCTAAATTACGACTCGAAAAGAATACGAAAACAACAATAACCGGGAGAGAATCTTCTTAATACGTAAATTACCGTAGCGTACGGTCAACGGGGGTGGATTTGAAGTAATTCGTTAAAAGTCGTTGGGAAACGGTTTTCGTTGTTTTGCTGCGAATAACGCGCGTATCGGTTTCGATTAGAAAAAACACGTGGAGATTCTTTTGGGAAATTATTAATAATTCTAAACTCGAAATTCGAATAACGCGACGCGAAAAAAATACGTACCGCCGCCGCCGCGCCGCAGACAATCGCGCGTCGTAAATTATCTCGAGAACTCCGGGGGGAAAAAAAGGTCGAAATATGCAAAAACTGTTGTCCGTTTTTATATTTATGTCGCGAAATATAATATTATATACGAGTATTTCATGCTTGCCCTCCGCGCGAGAGACACGATGATCGACCGCAGAAATAAAATGCAAACGGTATAAAATTGTTACCGCAGACCGGCGGCGGCGATCGACGTCCACCGGATATAAGAAGACTAGACTAGTCGAATTCCTTCGACTCGCCCAGCAATTAGGTTTTATTCGTTTATTGTTCCGTGAAAACCTTCGTCTGTATTACGTCGTCGTACGTCCTGGCGCGACGACAATTTTTACCACCACGACGACTCGTAAAACGCGTTTTTTCGTCACCGTTCTCTAAGAGTCCAGCGGTTCCCAAACTTTTACGACCACCCTTAAGAAATAGTCTGTGTTTCGCGGAGCCCCGATGTCTAATTGATCACCGATTTTTCTAAAAAAAAAAAAAAGGAAAAACCAATACTCTGAAAAATATTCTAACGATATTGCTGTAATAATTATTATTAGTACTATATGATATGAGTGTTATAATTTTATTTTGTTCGATTTCAAGTACAACAAATACTTTATAACGATAATATGTATTATACTCCTAGTGACTATTATTTAGGTGAACTCTTAATACAAATAATCCAAGTATAAAATAATTTTCTAAATAATCACATACATCTGTTATTTCGAATCTTGAACAGAAAACATCAATAATTACTCTACGGGATTGTATTTCTCAGGTATCGAAAGCTTGACGTCCGAAACTATGGAAAAACGTTTCTACAAAGCTGGATTCAAAAATGAAATCGTTGAAACTGATGTAGAAATTCCAGATTTCCGACGAGAATGGGGAGTTAGTCGGCCGTGACGGCGTTACTTTACAAGACTATTTTTGAAAATCGATGTAGATATCGCGACGACAGTATTGTGAAAAAAATTCTGGTGAAAATGAAGAACAAGAAGAAGAAGATGAAAACGAAGAATATAGAATATGATTAAAAAAAAGTGTAACAAACTCCTCTCTGTATGACGAATTGTTCCCCGCGAGACTTCGTTATACGGAAGTCTCACCGTATAAGATAATTTCCTAGTCAATCATATACGTACATCTGGCGGAACACACTCTGGGAAACGCTGCTCGAGTCAACAACGGAGGGGCGACACTTGGGTTTTCGCACGCGAAAATACGCTCGCTATATTATATTCGCGGACTACTTATGCGACGACGGTGTGTTATAATTTATCAATAGATATATGATTACGCGAGGCGTGTGCCGCGTTTTACATAATACTATTGGCATACATTACGTATATAGTGCGCGTGAAATAAACACTATCGCGTGCGCGCCAAAACAGCGGACAGCCCCGTCGCGCGTCGTTGGTTTAGCGCGCGGATTTTTCAAACCTATTCGAATCTTAAAACGTTATTGGTTTTTCAATATTCGTGTTTCCTCGTGATTGAAAAACAATTATCTATCGCGGTTCGCGGAAACGATTAGAATAACTCGTACATTTACTTTTTATACGAATGTTTTTTCAACCGTTTACTCCAGGGGTCGGCAATTAATTTATATGGCGGGCCAGATATTTAAAAAAAAAAAATTTCGAGGGCCAAAAAAATCTTAAACATAATTTTATCATTAATGTATTTTTTTGTATTAAAAACACATTTTAAGGCACAGTATTTAATATTTAATTATTTTTAAAGTAATAATACATTCATACTAATAATAACAAAATTTAATGAGAAAAATGACATTTCTTTTCTTAAGCTAATTTTTTAAAATCTGGTACTCTTTATCATAAACAGCTTTATACGATGAACGCTATCGTAATTTCCTTATAAATCATAAAAATAGATCGCCTCTGAAATCTGAATATTGTATTTTACACACACACACGCGAATGCAAGCGACTCGGCCCGCAGCCGTGACTGCGGCACGTTCAACAACAACACAGATAATGATTAACCGTTATTATTGTCTCAGCGCCTCATGAAATCGATTTCAATATTAGTTTAATTTTTGTTATGAAGGGTGGGGGGGAGTGATGCATAGGATATATAGGAAAATTAAGAAAGTTTTTGGCGGTCCATATTTTTTCGTTCAATTGCCGACCCCTGGTTTACTCGATCGAGCTGAAAAGGTGTAATGGCAGCCGTCGCGCGTCGTCGTTGGTATTTAGAAAAGACAAAAAAACACGTCCGCTCTGTCACGCTGTCGTATATAGATACGAAGTTCCGGTCGCGTGTGTATTTCGTGTTGATTAAATTAACCCCGTTTCGTAAATCACGCGACGCGGTTCTAGGTTTGAACTCGCACAAATGAAAATTGTTTGTTTTTCGATCAATAGAAAATCAATTTTATAATACGTAGCATCGACGATGCACGCCGAAAATCGAGGCGTTCAACGTTAAACGACCGTTAACGTCCATTGTTTATTTCGTCGAATAAATATTTTATGCAAACAACGTAATAATTTAGAATCGTGATAAAAAGAAAATAACAAGTATACGACGACGAATCTCCAAAGTTCGGGAGAATCGAAAATTCTGCGACTTCCGGTTGGCGCGCATCGGCCGTGGCACGCGGGCGAGTTTTACACACGGATGCAGATGAAAAATCACTACCCTAAATTCGCACGCGAATGATTTTTCTGTTTTTATAAATAATTTTCGTGTACCATAAATCAGAAAATAATATTATTTATTTACCGTCCGTCGCGCAGTTCGGTTTCGTTTGTTTTACATCGTTTTTCTTCTCGTCTTAATTCTCGGTTGTTTTCTCACTCACATTAATCTGAATACTATCGCCGCCGATGAGAAAAAAAATTAAAAAAATAATATTTAATCGAATTCAGAACTACGTGTTTAAAAAATCAATAGTTTTAAACAATTTTTTTTTGTCAATATTCGAGCGTTTAAAACAAACCGACAATTTGAATGAGATCGCAAAAAGTATGAACACAAATGCATTTTTCAAGTCTACTAAACTCTTGTAGTATATTATGACATATAAGACAACATGACTGACAACTGTATTTCTAACTACTGGAAGCTATTTAAAGAATACAATTCGTTCGGCAAACGGTTAATTAAAAGAAAAAACATAAATACAATGAAAGTTCGGGATAAGTTCGAATATTGAAGTACGGCCGGCAGGAATTATGAAAATATTTGCCAAACGAATGAATAAATAGCATTTAGCTCGCCTAAAAGAAACTGTTTAAGTTTTAGATTATGAAAATAAGTTTCTTGGTATTATATTGTTTGTTTTTTATCGGTTGTTTTCGGTAAATCGTTAATATACGTAAACATTAATAATATTATACTATACTTATCGTTTCGCCGAGTTTTCAAAACACATTTACTTTCGAATTTACATGATTCCGATTGAAATGATTTTGTCAGTCAGACGTTTCTTCGAAAGAGTGTTACTACTTTATAAACAGAGTTGTAAATGAATTGTCGACCGCAGCGTTTTATTAAAATCGTCACGAGCAATGTGTGTTCGTCCCATTTCTATTGGCGGACACTCGATGGAAATAAACAGCAATTGACATTATTTTGGCACAGTTCGCATAAGGATTTCGGTTTGAAATTTCAACGCGCTGTAATATTCAATGTAAATGAAAAGACAAGGTCGTCGAAATTCCAATCTAACAGTATAATATTATGATGATTTCAAAGTGTTTATAGTAGATATAGTGTTGACATCGGCCAAGACGTATGCGTTTGACGTCACGTTTGTTATTGCTTTTTTCCTCTTCGAACAACAACACTTGTGAAATGCAGTATAAGAGAAATTTGATGAACTTTCGGGACTTTTTTAACGAAAAATAATGACAGTCTGTGTTTAACGATTTGATAATCTAATAAAGCACGGCGGCGCCGAGCGGAGAGTTCGCGAAGTACACGCGAAACACGCTAATTACGTTAACGCTCGTTGTTTGTTTTTTTTTTTCTTTTTAATTTGGCGACAATAGTATTTACTTTCGAGAAGCTAAGAGAGGGACTTTTATAATAACCGTTTGAGTGTTTTCTTCTTCTTCTTCTTCTTCTTTTTCCAAGTGTATTATTAACGTTGACACGACGAATTATTATTATGACACGGCGCGCCATAAACGATACGTATTTAAATATTTATAGTGCGCACACCGAACACGAACGGTCGTTTTACCGTCCGCCACGTTTTAGGCCTTGTTCGGCTGTTAACGGACGGACATTACGTAATAACTGTTAATCGTCGCTGGTCAGGTGAACTTAATACATTAAGTGCGTTTTGGTATTTTTCCCGCCGAACGATTGACACGAACGCCTTTTGGGTAATATATAGGGTGTCCCATAAAGTGCGCAACTTTTAAAAAATTAATAACATGGTTATGTATCAATCAAAATGTATTTATTTTTTATATATTTGCATTCCTTGACATCTCCGATTTAATGGTGGAAAACAATATCTGGCATATTATGACCACTTCCACCAAGTCGGCATGTGTTGACGCGCTCGACGAAATTGATAATAACCCGCTCACAGATGTCTGGTGTGACGTCGGCGATGACGCGTAAGATTTCCGCTTTCGGTTGTTGAATGGTACGCGGTTCGTTAGCGTACGCTATACTTTAGATTTGACATAAATAAATCACAGGTGGTAAGGTCCTGGCAGGACCTGGCAGGCCACTCCTGGTCACCTCGCAGTGAAATCCGTCTTCCCGGGAATTTTTCTTTGATAATGTCAATTGTTTCGCGCGAGTTGTGGCACGTTGCATATCAATATTTCGAAGGAAAGGCCATAAGAAGCTGGTTTGCATGTGACGATAACGTTCTCCATTGATTGTAACCGTAACACCTTCGTCGTCCTCAAAGAAAAACGGGCCTATCACTACACCGGCCCGAAAACCACACCACACAGTCGTTCTTTCAGGGTGCATTTGATGTTCGTGGGTTACTCGTGGATTTTAATTCCCCCAAATCCTGCAGTTCTGTTTATTAACAAATCCACTGAGGTGGAAGTGTGCCTCGTCACTGAAAATTATTATTTTTTTGTGAAATTTTCATCCACGACCAGTTTCTCTTCAATCCGTTCGCAAAATCGTCTTCTTTTTTGATGGTCCGCCAACACGTTGTTTATTTGTAAACCGCTCCATGACGACTGAACCAATACGGAAAACCACAACTGATAATTAAATCGGAGTAATAGTAGATACTAAATAGGGCTGCAAACAAAATATTTAAAAAATGGCGGCAGATTCAAAAGTTGCGCACTTTATGGGACAACCTATAATTTCGTGGTTCGATACGGTCGGGTTAGGTCTCGTGTTCTAACGGTTTACGTTGGACGTAGTTTTTATAGATTATTTGGTATGGCTGTAACGAAAACTCGATCGGCCGGTATACGGTTTAAAAAGTATGACGATTACACTACAATCGTACTAGGTTCTTACGTTCGGAGTGAATTTAAATATTCGCTCAAACCCTCCGATTATTGGATTATCGAATAAACCCCTCCAGATGATTTGGTTCGACTGTGCGTTTGAGAATTCATGACGAGTATATTTATTATTTTATCATATCGTCGACCCGTAATATGAAGAACGGAGATCGTTCGTTTTACGTTTAATTAATTGAATAAATATTAATCATTGTAAAAAAAAAAAAACGAAAGTGATTCGTTTTCAACTGTCAAATAATAAATAAAACTCGCCGAGAACCGTTGCCGTTGTTTGTTTATTTTATGTTTTAAAGACAATAATAAGAACTTTAGAGACTATAATATTATAGTTAGTAATTATTCCATATTAATTTATCAATTCTTTGGAGAATTTCACGCGAAACGATCGTTCTGTGCCCGAAGTAAACAATCTATAAGATGATTTTTTAAAGTCTAATATAAAAACAAAATACTTTGGATTTAACTAATATATTTTACGAATATTAGATACGGCAACTGCTTTCGAAATCGGCTGTTATATTTATACTTTTTAACGAAGTATTTTATATTCAAAAACATACGTACGAGATATAGTACACACTTCCGGAGAATAAAATGTCACATGATTTCGGTTATGTGTTTTTTTTTTTCATCAAAATATAATTTATAGATTCAATCGAAACACGACGCTTTGTTTTTTCGTTTTTTTCAATGAGTTATTATAAATTCAAAACGTTTGTGTTGTTATTTATGTTTATATCGAATCGTTATTATAGCCGATAGCTCCGATACGCGTATCTGTGACGAGAAAAAACTACGAAATGTATATTATATTTTATTTTCGGTTCGCGTTATTCGCACAGATCCTCGTGCTTGGGGATTTCGCGCGGCTCGCGACGACGTTTAAATTATCAATGGTTTCGAAAGCTACAGACGTCGTCGTCGTCGTCGTCAATATAAGTAGCGTTACTTATTACAAATAACTCGTACACAAAGCCACACAAAGTATTACACGTCCGTATTATAAAATATTATATTATTTCGCATTTCGCGCGGCGGCGTACACGAGCAAAATACGTAATGTTTTATAGAAATAACTTTACGAAAAGTGTACGACGTATTATGTATTGTGAATAATTCCGACGACGACGGTTGGAAAATTACAAAATATATTATAGACTCGCACATCTCACTTGTTGTGCCAATCACGTTCGCCCACTCCAGAAAACACCAAGTGTAAAAGCAGGCATAATGACACATATCGCCGGCGCCGCGGCGTCTATTACGCGTTCATAATATTAGTATTACATCATAGACACCTAATTGAAATACACCTCCGAATACTATAGCATAGTGTTAAATTTATATGTAGTTATTATATTATGACTAGGGAACGGATTTGAATGCAAATTGCATTTTTTTCTGAATGTCCGAAAACATTGGTTTCCGAGCAAAAAGTTCATTTAATTAAAAAATGTAACTTTTATTTTGCATTTTAAGACTTTAATGCATTTTTAGAGCATTTTTTTGAAATTTTCAGTGCATTTTGTGGTTTTTAAGTCATTTTTGCCACATTCGTTCTAAAAAAAATTAAAATACCTAAATATGACGTATTATGTTATGAAATTACGAAATTAATGTTGACACGTGTAGACATAAAATATATACATACAAGTTACAACAGATTATTACCCACATTAAGGTAAAGATAAGATACGATAAACTATTTGTCTAAATTGTAATTTTGTATTGCACTGTTGAATTTTAATTAGATTTTTATAATAATGTTTTTTTTTAGAAGTTTTAAATTAAAAATTTTGTTTTTATTGAATATAAACCCATTTTTAAAGTTTTTAAGGCATTTTTCTTGTTTTTTAGAGCATTTAAATCCGTTCCCTAATTTATGACAGTTAAATCCATTTGTTATAAGTGTTCTAACTAGAGCTCGGAAGTTGATGCGTTTTGTATTTTTTTTTTTTTTTTTTGGAACGTTTTAGACGATGCTCTTCTGGCCACAAATGTGTTTAGCATTAGCATGTGGATCTGAATAACTAATTTTTATTTTGCGTTTTTCGGTGTTTTTTACAAGTCATTTTTTGACATTTTCATGTCATTTTCCCACGTTTTAAGTCATTTTTACTGATTTCACACTAGTTCACTTCTTATCGTTTCTTGTCGACCATTACGCCGATAACTTATTAAAACTTGGAAATTACTTGAAAATTTAATCAGCGGCAGTTAATAGAATCGGAATTGAAATTAAAAACAAATTTAAGACTGTACTTGACAAAAATACTGGAATTCAAACGACGACGTCAACAATTTCGAAAATTCTAAATGGTGAAGAAGCTTCAAGTGAGTGGTTTTCCGGATGATTTCAGTGCTGATGATTTGGCCCATTTCAGATTTGCCCCAATTACCGCAGTGGACGTGGAGAGAAGTTTTTCCAAGATAATCGTCGTTCATTTACTTTTGATAACATCAAATACGCTCTAATAATTGTACAATTCAATGATTTTGGTTTTTGAAATTTATAATATTTGTAATTTATTTATTTAATATATTTATTTTCATTTGTAAGGGCATTTTTTGTCATTTCTATGTCATATTTTGGTATATTAGTAAGCTTTGATAAATTAATATAGAATTATTATAGTAAAATATTTTAAAAAAATTGTTTTTTTTTATTAATTTAAAACAAACATTTGTAATTTTTTAGGTCATTTTTTGTCATTTTTACGTCATATTTGCATTTTTTAATGTTTTTTTGGTCATCAACATCACATCCCTAGTTATAACACTAGGAATTTCAAGTAATTTACTATTATGACAATATTAATATAATATATTATATTATGTATAATTAATAAAATTAAGGTAAAGTTTTCGTGGAATACGAATTACGTTAGATTTAATTTTCGAAAATTTGACAAATCGATATTAGTTATTATGTAATCAGACGGCTTCCATAGACATTTAAAACTATGGTAAATATCGCACTAATCGTTTACGATCGGGAACTATTATAAAACCGTGTATTCCTCGAGAATAACGAGATGGCTAATTTGATATTATTTGTATCGATTTCACACTCAATAATTCAGAATAGTACGAGATTCTCGTATTTTAGACGTGACGTGACGATACGGACTTCACACACGGATTAAAGAGTTCTACGCTAAAGAAGGGAAACTGCGGTTGTGGATTTCAAATAAAAAAAAAAAAAAAACCGATTTAGAGGAAGAACGCGTATAGAGTTGATTGAAAACAAAATTTTACGTAACGTCGTCGTCGTCGTCGTCGTTTGATGTGGCAATAACAAATCGGGGTCGATTATTATCGTGCCGAGAACGGAGTTCTCCGTCGTGCCCAGAAAGTCCTGACTAAACTCTAACGTACGATCGGCGTATGAATAAATTACGGTGTTAAAAGCGCGCGAGCTGACTGAACTTTATTGTTGTTTTGTGTGAAAAACCAAAAACACGTCGGCAAACAAATCCACACGAATATTGTATAATAATACGCTCGCGATGGAAATCCGTTAATTAACGTGTTTCGAATTCATTATTACATTGCGTATTTCGTATGGGAATTTATTATTTTTTTCAATAACATTTCGTTTTATAAGTTACTCACGTCGTGTACACACAAGCGCGCGAAAGGGGTAGTCGGGGGGGATGGGGGGGGGCTGGTAGGCACTCGACTACTCTGCGAACTTTTCTTTTTTCACAATGTTCAATAGTATCATAAATAACCATATTGTGTTATTCGTTCGACACGGTAAAATGTTTGTTTGATGAATTCGTTAATCGAGTAATATTGTATCATACGGTTTGGTCGTTATATTATTTTTTTATAAAATACTTTTTTTTTATTATAGTAAAATGCAGTTTAAAAAAATACCTCCCAAATTAATTGTTACCTATAAAAAATAGACAATTATAATTTATATATACAAATAAAGTAATTATATTTATATTTAAACAATAATAAAATAAAATAAACGTCTCGCTCTTTACACCCGACGACGATGATTTTTAATCGAAATCGGTCGTGACTTTTTTTGCATTCTTTATTACGTATACGTAATACTCGAGGCGAGACGTTTATTTTATTTTATTAATGTTTAAATATATTATATTTAATGGTTTGTATGAAAACAATTTTCTATATTTTTGTAATATTTCGTTATATTATACGTTTCGCGTGTTGCGCACGACTACTACCCGGCCAATAATATCTGCGCGCAAGCGTGTGTGTGCGTACTTACATATACGTGCGAGTGCGAATCAATGAATTCGGAAAACAATTTCAATCAGAGCTCAGTTTACTTGTGTTTAAATATTGTTTTTCGCCAACGGAAATGTAAAGAAATTTCGAATACGCGACGCCGCGCCGCCCTCCGAGCGTATTAAATCCGAGTTCCGTACGATTATACTCTCTCGGATTTGAATTTCCAATCATGAAATCTAAAATTACAAATTCTATCGAACGACAACAACACCGATACTGTGGTTGGATTTTTATTTGATATTTTGTAATTTAGAAAGTTTTACTTTTTTCGTTGTTGTTGTTGTTAGAACGGACGAACAAAATATAGCGCTATCGGTTTGGAAAGAGAAAAACCAAAATCATATTCGATTAACGCATTGTGTATTTATTTTTTTTCAATGAAAATATAGATCGAGGACGAGAAAAACAAAACGGCGGTGGCGCGGCGTTCGACAAACGTCCGTGACGTTTTCATATTTTAAATAATAAATAAATGTATGTTTGAAAAAGAAATCGATTCTTGAAAAATCAGTGCCGATTTAAAAATCCTTATTTTTCGTTTTGCATAGTTATTTTGCATTGTTAAACGAAAAAAAAAAAATCACGCGGTCGTTTTATCTCATGTGCGATGCAATAATTTTATCAACGTGTTATTTTATCACGGACGAATCATCATCATTACGCTCGCGTGCGCGTCGTAGATTTAAAGAAAAACTTTTTTATTAAACTCTCGAGGAAAAGAAGAATCGATTTCGGGGCTAATACCCGAGACTCTTTGTGTATCGCATGTAACTGATATTTACTCGAGAAAAAAAAAAAAAAGAAAAAGTAAATGTTTTTATAAAGGGCAAAGATACGTCGAAAAGAGCATAATATTATATTATACTCTGCCAGAGTGTATGAAAACTTGATTAAAGGGCGTTGTCGATAAATCGTATACACCTAATTCGGCAAATGGAACTGTTATGTTTTCGGCGACTGTTAAACAATACGCGCGCGCGCCCACACACACACACACACGTGTTGTCTTTGTTCGCTTTAAAAATGTCTTCTATTGCTCCGAACGAATCGCATTTTTCACGAGTATATTATCGTCGTTAATAATAATCATCCTCGTCTGCTATTCACGCGCAATATGCTGATTGAAAATTTCACCGCCACGCGGTTTCATGCTCGGACGAGTTTTAGATTTGAAAAAAAAAATAATAATAATAAAATATATTTTATAAAACGTCTCGCGTTTTTCATTCGATAATGAAATGAACATTGGTTGTGACGAGATGTGTTTTAAATCGGAATGTCGCATAAATCAATACCGTCTATCTAAACCGGCGTTTCCCGATCTGAGGGGGAAGGCAAAAAAAAAAAATATAAATACGCGCGAAAATTGATTTTAACAACGGCGAAAAGAATTTCGGATAAAACACACTGACCCGTTTATCCTGAAATTTCAAAAACGAAGCGTTAAAAGTCCTGGTGCAATTTTCATCGACTTATTTATGTGCATCCGGGTTTGCGCGTAAGATTTCGACGTCAGATTTCGTAAGATTTCGCTCAAGACGCTCGAATATTTTATAATTTTCGTTTCACGCGAAACATAATACGTAACGTTATTGAATTTACGCGCGTGTCATTTTATCGTTTCAAGGGCGCACCCAAGGGGGGGGGATTAACGGGCTTAAGCCCCCCCCCACGAAAATAGTTGGTAATATTATTGTGTCGTGTTATACAAGTGCAGTGTGTTAAACAACTATACGCTTAATTTCATGACGTCAAGATCGTGCACAAGCGTGCTTTAAGATTTTTGTACATATTTAAAAATAAATACTATAACTGTTTAGAGATAATTTTACTTAGCCCCCCCCCTCCCAAAAAAAATCCTGGGCGCGCCCCTGGATACACGGGTATCATTAGCCCCGAGTATTGGCCACCGACGGCTTGTCAGTTACATTCTCGTGCACGTGGCCTATGAAATCTTTATAAAGTCTACACAATTGAAATTTAATAAAAATTACCCGAGAAACTAAAAAAGAAAGTCTCGGTGTGTCTAAACTTTTTTTATGCGTACGTAAATAATAGGATATACTCGTATGTATACGTCTTATGTGCCGCGTCGAATTGCGTGCGTCGTCGTCTATTATCACTTTGATGAGAATTTCTTTGCGATATTTTCATCAAGTTCGAGTCGGTTCCGAAAAATAAAAAAAACTCCTTACAATACGCAAACGAAAATACCTATAAGAAAATGTACCGACCAAGTTTGCGTACAACAACTCTGTTAAGTTGACATCGATACGCGCTATTCAAAATGCTACTTACCGATCGTTATTTTGCCGTTTTCATTGTGTACGTTTACAATACTGCGTAATGTAGAGTGTTTGTATAAATGTAATTTTGTTACAAAGCGTTTGTGTGTTGCCCTATCACGGCGTCGTCGTCGTCGTAACAATCACGCGAACAATATAACGCGATTATTTTAAAGGCACGGCGGCGTAATAACGAATTCGCTAAATACGAGAACACTCCCGACGAAAATCTGCGAGTTCGTATAGTTGTCTTCGACAAAGTTAATTATTTCATAACGATCCAATAATTAGTCCACTTGCTAAAACGTAAAAATCCCAAAACGGACCGGACGGACTATTTTCTCAACTTACACGTGTTTCACAATCATTTATTGTAAAACTACATCGATCGATTAAATAGTTTTTTGAAAATTATATAATCGGCTTTTTTTATTTTATCGCGTCGAAACCCGAATCGAATTTCCAAAGTCACCGGGTCGGTTAGGCCAATCTAAATAAATTAAAACTTTTATAATAATAATTATTTAATAATAAAAAATAATCTTAATTAAATAAATAACAGGCGATGGCAATATTATATTTTCTTTTTCTTTTGAATAATATGATAAATACGACTGACCACACACACAATCACACGATTAAATAATAACAGTAAGTGTGCCATAAACATATGACTTTTGGAATGTTTAATATGTGTGTAAATAAAACGACCGTGTCGTTACCACCTCGAAGGTTTTACGTTTTCGGAACGTTTTACGGTCGCGTGGAATTTCGAAGAGAAGTTTAATTCTTTTGCGCGCGGTGTCGACAGTGACGATTGATGGTGGTGAATACCTGAAGGAGAAGAAAAAATAAAATAAAAAATAAAGTCGATTTACAATTAACGTTGACGTTGCAGCGCGCAGCACGAGCGCGGAATAATGATTTTTACACGGGCGACGACGTTATTTCGGTAGACGAGCCCCCACGCGAGGGTATCGAAATGTTTGTTGAAAAACCTAACCGATTTTTAAGCATTTCCGCCGAGCGCGCGCGCGTATTTTTCCGCGACGTACGTCGATTTCGAACCGAGTCGATTGCGCGACTTGACTTTTTTTCCGAAAAACGGAATAGTAGATATTATACGTGTTTTATTATCATTTCGTAAAAGCTCGGAAAAGTAAACACATCGCTGCGAGGAGAGAGATTATTTTGGGAAATTACAATTATTATTATTATTATTAATGTGTGCGTTACACGGAGAAATTAATTATTGTTCGGTAATTATTTACGAAAACAATTTGAAACAAAAACGACACAATATGCGGAAACTCGTTGAACTCGGCGGACAATAGAGCTCGCGAAACAAACGAAACCGTTACGACGACGACGACGACGACGTTTCATTAGCGCCAAGAACGGTGTGAGATTTTTATTTTTTTTCTGAAACGCGACCGACGACGCAAACCTACGCGAAACGCGGATCGGCTGTTTTCGTTATTATTATATTTGATTATTATTTCGAATAACCGCCGCCGCGCGCCGCCGGTCTACTACTTTGTTGGACGTGAAATCGCTTGGCGTCTGAAATTTCGCACTCCTAGAACAAAACTGCCACAACTCAAAATTCATCAATTTTGAGTTATGACTACTGTTGAATAGAGAAAAATAAGCTCTATAAAATGCAAAACGCCACGTTCAATATCATTTTTCATTTGGCCGCTATAGAGATGTGTCAGTATTGAATTATTTAAAATGTTAGTTAATTTTCAACGCAAGAGAGCCATATTTACTTTATGGCTGTATACTTATTTTAATTTATCCAAATTATCACTCAAGTCAAAATTCAAGACTGCCTTATTTCGACTTGTCGCGACTTCTTGCACTGAATAAAAACTAATTATCGTGTGATATGCAAAACAGCAATATTTAGATTTGTGGCAGTATTGCATTTTATAATTTGTGATAGTGCTGCCACAACACGAAATATGACTATAAAGTGGCCGTCTAAAAATCAATTTCTGTATGCAATACAGTCACATCTCAAAATCTTGCATTTGCTTGAAAAATTGTAAATGGCCACAAGTCTAAATTTTCGGGATTAAGAGTGAATTTCATAATATTTGAAAAAAATAATATAGTAAAGTATGATTGTAAGTATTCAAGTGTTAAATTTCAAACGCATACGTAAAAAACTCATCAAAATATCCTAGGTCCAAACTTCAAATCGATTTTTCTCAAAACTTATAGTTTTGAGTTGTGGCAGTCTCTTGTTCTAGCAGTGCGATTTATGTTCGTTGCGTAACGCGTAGATCTAATAACGACTCGAAATCGCGACGCGTAAAACCTCAAAACGTTCGAATCAACCGTCGCGTCGCGGTCGGTAACAGGACACGGAATCGCTGCGAAGACTTCTACCCCATCCCTCCCCTAGCCACCCCCGTTTCAAACGTATTATACGAGAACAAACAACCCCCGTTCGTGTTAATCTATATATTCTATAATAACACTGTACCTGGGTTCATACGACGTTCGTGAATTATTACCGCGCGGGCCGGGCGAGTTGGACGTTAATTTTTTCTCCCCGTTCCGCGCCGATCGCGACGACGGTTATGCAAATCGCGCGCATATTTCATGTAAATACGACGCATAAGTTTGTGTTCGCATAAAAGTCGTCCCCGGGGGCGACTATAAAAGACGTTACGCGCTTTATGTATACGGTTCGGGCTCGCCATCGATTCGATCTGAACACCCAATATATAGTATTGTTTATGGCACTAAAAGGCACTTATAGGTAGACGCGACGGAATTCGAAAACGGCCGGCCGGCCGCGATATTTCGCGAGTCGCATATATCGTCGGGCACGACGCCGTCGTTTACGTAGATGATAATATTGATTGTCAACAAACGGTCGACGCGCGCACCGTAATGTTCTAGAAAACATCCCTAAGCGTTATATTATACGCGTACGTATTCATACAATATGTTGTACGCCGTAATATGATATTGCGAGCTAATGTCAATGGGACGATTTTTAAAATACAGTTTCGAGTGTTTTAATTTGCATGTCGTTATAACGGGGGGTTGGTTCGGAATTAAAATCGCAATCTAATGTTGAAAAAAAAAAAACGGTTTATAACGGTAGACCATCGTGATGATCGGGAGGAAATGGAAATTACGGAGCCTCCTCGGCGCCCTCTCGAATCGTTCTCGAGCTCTCCCCTCCCGGTTCAGTTATATTACTGCTTGACGTATTCAAATATAACGCCAATACTGTTGTTTACAAAAAAAAAAAAAAAAGTAACGTAGTTAAACTAAACTAAAAAAGTTTGTCAGTATTGAAGAATAATATATTACACTAGACGAGCGTTACTCGACTCGCCTCGCCCCCGAAATCGTCACCACTGGTTCTCAGACCAATAGTGTTAAAACACGTCTTGTTTTGATGCTATGCGAAAAATCGGTAGATGAAATTGAAAAATGGATCGGAAAACCGGTTCGTTCGTAGTCCTCGGAAAGGATAAAGGACTCGGAGTCTATGACGACTGCGGCGGGAAAAATACGAGTTTTCAAATACGACAACGCTATTTCATTATTATTACAATATCGTATGAAAATCAGCTCGCGTATACGTATAAACGCGCGCGCGCGCGCGCGTGTGTATGCGAGTGTGTTTTAATGTCAAAAACAAAATTGCTCGCGAGTTATTTATGCAGTATACGCACTACTATCCGCGACCCCATAAATAACAAACTCGAAGAAACTCCAATAACATTTGATGATTTACTGGGTGGGTGGGGGCGGAAACTTTGGGGTTTCGAACCAAGTACGAAAAAAATAAAAACAAAATAGTAAACGTATTAGAAAGAAAGAAAGAAAAAAAAAACTCACGTTCGCGCGAGTTCCGACTCCGTGTCTCCGTATATACAGGATTTGTCGAGTACTCGAGTACTGTGTCGGTTTAATACTTTTCACGTATACTGATAATTATCTTAAATACTTCGAGTATCCGATGAACTATTTCGAAACACTGTACACATTAACTAATTAATTGTCTCTGATACTTGGCTTTCGTCTCGATAGTTTATCAATTGAATTCTAAATATAAAAAATACTTTATTAGTTTCACATTAGGCATGTATACATAAGTAATAGTACACATGAGCATAATGTAATATGTGTACAACATATATGAATCGCGCTTATTGCAGAAACCATATTAGTGACAGAAATCGTTATGAAATAAAACTTCTTTTTTTTTATTTTCTTATATTCTATACTCCTTCCCTTCGACCTTGGCGAGCATATGAGTATTGAGTGTAATATTCGGTGATGTATATAGAACCTTCCTCTACTTCCAGGAATGAAGAAAAAAAAGAAGCTTTCGGGAAAATGATAGGTTTTTATTAATTTCTCGAAAGTGTTTAAACTTACACGTGTCACATACATGGGGTTTCTGCAATAAGCGATTCATACATCTATAAACCGTAGAGACGATTTCGAAATCAACCCCGGAACACCGACTCGACAACACTTGCCGCCGGTCGAAACCCTCCACGTAGTCGACCCAACTGCAAGTCCGATTCTTCCAGTCGAAACGCTATGGGGAAAAAAAAAAAAAACAAAAACTATTATAAAATAAAAACGAAACGCGCTCACGTCGTCGCGCACAGTGGGATATTTTCATAAAAACCCGGCCAAAATATAAATATTAACAAAAAAATTGATTTTCTTAACTTTTTTTCATTTTTCATACTATGTTATTATTAAAGTAGAATAATAATTGTATTATTATACATAAATCATAAAAATCAAGTGATTAGTTACGATTCTGTCGAATTTATTGACATAGAGTCTTCGTATTCACACTACTGAAATGGAATCGGTTCTATTGTTTCTAAAGATATTGTCAGTAAAACTGTTTTCAAACGATTAATAATTATTTCAACATCTAGTCCAGCGATAGATGATGACATTTCTGTGTTTTCAAAAAATCGCCCAGCTGTGTTCCCGCTATTAGAACTTCGAATAGGTTAGGAACGTCAACAACCAGTAGTCCTAAAATCTTCTTCAATCCTCTTTTTATTTTCCAAAACTATTCTTTTCTCTTCTTGTCCGCGCGCTCGCGCGTCTTTTTGACATCGATTTACGGAGATTTCGCGATAATATTATTATCTTATCGGGGTCATCATCTCCACTGAATAATCGCAAAGTTACGATAGATGTAAAAAATAATACTTGAATAACGGTTTGAACGAGTAAAATTTCAATGCGGTAAAAAGTAATTGTGCGCGATTTTTTTTTTTCAACATTTTGAAACCGCATTACACGACGCGTCGGCTCACGTCTAAAACACGTTTTTTTCGTCTTTGTTGTCGACAGTGCGCAGGGAGCTGAGCAGGAACAAGCGGACCATGTGGATACTGTCGTCGATCGCGGTGGTGTTCGCGCTCAGCTGGCTGCCGCTGACGGTGTTCACGCTGCTCGTCGAGTTCCGGCCGCAGCTGATCGAGTCGACCGACTCGCTGTACAAGGCGTTCGCCATCGCGCACATGATGGCCATGTCGACCACGTGCACCAATCCGCTGCTGTACGGCTGGCTGAACACGAACTTCCGGCGCGACATATCCGGCATCTGCCGGCAAATGTGGTACTGCGGCGACCAGAAGCCGCCGCCCAGGCGCCGGCGCCACCCGTCCGTGGCCACCGACTACCGCGGCCCGAACGACCGGCGGCCCGGCGGCCCGGGCTCCGAGGTGCCGTGCCGCAGGCATCACCACGACGCCGAGACCACCGGGCTGTCGATCGTGGTCAAGAGCGACCGCAGGTTCAGCACCAGTTACCTGACCACGCTTACCACGGTAACGTCCAGGTCGCAGCCGGGCTGCAGCAGCGGCATGAGCCGCGTGGAGAACGTGTAGTAAAAAGACGCAAAAGTCTTTTTGTTTTTTTTTTTCCTTTTTTTTTATTTACATAATATATTATATATTTATTTATTTAACATTACATAATAACAAGACTTGAGTTTACCGCCTTAAAATAATCATCGAGCCGCGCGGAGCTTGGTAAAATCGAAACAAAACAAACGTCGTCGTGGCCGATCTTGTTTTCGATCAACGGACTTTGGGACACTACTATACTCGTTTCTAACCTTGTTCGCGCGTCGATACCTAATATATTATCTTTTTCGCGATGTTAAAAAACGAGAGGCGACACGAGGTGGACCCTTCTCGCCGTGCGATCCTGTGTCGTACGAGTGTACTGCCCGTTAGGAATTTCTATTTTTTCACGCAGTGCTCGACTCTCGGCGGAGGACGGGACGGGACGGAGTGTTTTTTTTTTTTTGAATAATAATTCAGCGTTTCTCTTCTAATTTTTCTAAATGGGACGCGCTAAAAACGGTACGGTCAGGAGATTTTCTTTTTTTCTTTTTTTACATACCAACGTCGCGGTCGTCGCCGCAGCAGCAGCAGTTGGTACGTGACGAATTCGATATTACAATGTCGCTGAAAAAAACGCTTGAAAAAAAAAAAGAAAAGAGTTCCGCTACGATTATTATTATATTATTAGGTAATGTTTTTTTTTTAAATATAACGAGACGACGACGACGACGACGACGTCGACGCGCGTGATATTCTATAAAATATTAAGACTTGTAGAAATCGTTAGACGACACTATAATTATTATTATTATTGTTTTCGTACGATAAAAGAAAAAAAGTTTCACTCGTTTATTATCGTATATTTGTGTGATCAATAATTAGGTAGCTTTTGCAGGGGGCGGGGGTGTAACGACGAGGGACGCTTATATTGTTTTAACGTGTGTGTTTCGCGTCCTCCTTTTCTAATTCTTTTCCTAGTCGAGCACTATTTTTACGTGACGTCCAGAGGATTTATTTTTCTACGCGCGCGTTTCTAAACGATTTCAACGATATCGTTATTCGCGGACGGGTGATGGGGGCGGGGGCAGGATCGTGTGACTGTCGGAAATCGGTTGTATTAACGACCGAAAAAAAGCGATCGGTTATTTTCAAAACGTATCGCGTTTCGGGATTTTTAGGTTTTTTAATTTCGCCGTGTTCGGCGTCGAAGTCGAGTAGGTCGCGATTGTCACGGCGGGTCACCGATCATAAATTTTAACGTATTTAAAACTCGCGACGCGATTAGTGCGAGAAAAATCGATAGAGATCAACGAGTTCTACTTGTCCAGACCGCGAGTGTCGATTATTAATAAGCATTTCGAGGGACTTTTTCGCAATCGATCGGTCGGTGTTTTCGAAACGACGACGGTCGTTCCCGAGTAATAATAATCGGCCGCTAAAACAAACGCCGCCGCGCCGTTGTGTTCTGCGCGTGACGTTTTAAAATCCCCAGTGCGTTTTATCTCCGGACGGTTTATATTGTTCGCGCGTCAGCCTCGTCGACGTTTCGGATGACAACAGTGTCCGCGAGAGCGTACTGAGACGAGCTTTGGCGCGACCCGTAGCCCTCGACGGTTTTCGTAATAAAACAAACCGTTTCGCGCGGTCCGTTCGGTGTATTCCAACCGCGCGTTTGGAATTTCTCCGGTTCGCTTTCGGCC
>OX402529.1:29662349-29956349 GCA_948098885.1 Drepanosiphum platanoidis | reverse complement strand
TGTTTTGTTATGATATTATGTAATTCAAATTTTTTTTCTCAAAATTAAATTTAAATAAAAGGATCTCTTACCGTATAGAGATGCCCTATGATGTTTGTGTTCAATGTAGACTTGACTTCCTTTATATGTAAGGTTTGGACTTGTGAGTATTTCCTAGTTTAATTAAATCTGTGTCATTATTATACGACTCATGGCTCATCCTCTATCTGCAAAATTAGTAAAAAGAAACATAAATTAGTTTTACTTTCATTACATTGCTGTTTTTACTGTCATATTATGATATGTAATTATTTTTTTTTTTTCATGAAAAGAATTTTAAATAATAGTATCTCTTACTGTATAGAAATGTCCTATGATGTTTGTGTTCTATGTACACTTGGCTTCCATTAATTGGTCGGTTTAAATAGTAATTGGTAATTAATTTGATGGATTGTAATGGGTATAACAGTTTTTTTTTTATTTATTAAATCTGAGACATTTATCATACATTGTGGAACATCCATTGCCTGCAGATAAAAAACAATTAGTTTTACTTTCTTAACATATCTGTTTTACTGTTTTGTTATGATATTATGTAATTCAAAGTTTTTATTCATAAAAAGAATTTTAAATAATATATCTCTTACCGTATAGAGATGCCCTATGATGTTTGTGTTCTATGTACACTTGGCTTCCTTTATTTGTTAGGTTTGGACTTAAACTAAAGTTTTTCGGGTTTAATTAAATCTGTGACATTTATCATACGACGAGTTCTGGATCATCCATTGGCTGCAAAATTAAAGTTAAAAGAAAAAACTGTTAGTTTTACTTATATTACATTGCTGTTTTTACTATTATTGTATGATATGTTATCCTTAATTTTTTTTATTTATTAAGAATTTTAAATAATAGTACCTCTTACTGTATAATGATGTCCTAAGTAAACTTGGCTTCCTTTATTTGTTAGGTTTGGACTTTTGAGGTTTTCCTGGTTTATTTAAATCTGTGCCATTATTTTAGGAAGACTCGTGGATCATCCTTTGTCTGCAAAGTTAATGTAAAAAGAAAAAAATTAGTTTTACTTTTATTTCATTGCTGTATTTACAGTTATGTTCAGGATTGATCAGGAAATTCAATATCTTCGATGACCACAGGAGCATTCAAAATAATTTCTTCAATGTTGAAACAAAATAGTGCACAATACTCGATGATATGAATTGAGATTGACTGCAATTGGCAGTTAAACAGTTAACATTTTTACAAATATCTAATAATTAGCTGTTAATTAGTTGACAACAAAAATATTACGTTGCATGAGAATAACTTTATTAAAAACTATATGAAAAATGATCAAACTGCTGCGTAATAAAACATCGAGGTACTTATAGTGTGGTAAACAAAATTTTGTAAATGTATTGTCAATTTCCGCAGTTTTGCGGATCACTGTTATCAAAATAATTGTTAGTTGATAATCATTCGAGAAAATTCCAGCTATAAATGCTAAAAATAAACTTTGTGTGTTTCATTCTTCCTGTGCTATAAAGATATACGTATATATATATATATATATATATATATATATATATATATATATATATAATATATATATATATTTTAACGAACTTTAATTAATGGCAATGAAAAAATATTAAAATTATATTCAGTTTTTGTTTTTTTTTTGAGATTATATATGATTTTGTCGTTTAATTTTAATATCATAAGTTTCGAACAGTGCTAAATTTACGTTAACTCTAATTTTGCGTCGAATTTGCGATTTTCAGAAAAACGTCGGCGTTTATAAATTATTTTAAATAGGTCACGTCATTATTTATTCAAACAATTTTTTTTGAAGTCTGTTAGAACGAAAATATTATTTTTCTCGCCAATCAACGTCAACGAAGTAACACTGTACAGTTATAGCGTATATATAATTATTTTAATTTTTAAATTTAAATTAATTTTATGATACCCGGAGATCGCAGGGATCTATTTCAACGTCAAAAAAGAAAAACGCTTGCTTAATATTATAGAGAAATCAAAGCATTTCTCATATTTCCGTCGACTGAGATCCGGGTGTCAAGATAGCCAGCCTTCAAGCCCAATATCAAGACATAATTTTAGGAAAATATTTAAGATGTATTAAAATGATATAATTAATTGAGACAAAGTATTTCGTTTATAATCAACGTGACCTAAGTCAATTTGGACCTGTTTACCATAGCTCTAAAATCAAAATTGACTAAATGACAACGAGTGAAGGTTTCGATTAAAATTAATGAATTTTTCAACAATCATACTAGAATTTTATTAATTATTATGAAATTTCAAGTATTTTTTTTGTATCCGTATGCTTGCAGACATAATTAAATCATTTTAATTTAATTTTAAGGAATTTATGAATGTATATATAATCAATGTAAGTACTATGGTTATAGATAAATAATCGATAATAGTAAAACAAAATTAAAAAAATAAAAAGGTATTTTCGTATTTTATTTAATCGATTCACACATGTATTAGAAAATAAAAATGAGTTTGAGTTTAAGAATTATTACGATGGCGATAAAAAAAATAAATTTCATTATATAATTATTAATTAGTAACATTGATTATAAATACTATACTATAGTATTTATAATCAATGTTAGTAATAACCGATCCGTTCGATTGTTACAAGTTTCCGGTGCAAAAATCAAGATTTTTTTTATAAGGTAGAAAAAATAGTAATTTTAGCAAAAGTATGATTTTGCTACCCGAAGAAAAAAAAATTAGCTACTCCCTATCGGCGACCGTGACCCACGACTACCTATCTATAAACTATAAATAATTATAATCGAGATGTTTACGAATTATTACGAATCGCGATGAAAAAAAAAATTTCTGGAGCAAAAATCACGATTTTTTTTATAAGGTAGAAAAAATAGTTATTTTAGCAAAAATATGATTTGCTACCCGAAGAAAAAAAATTAGCTACTCCTTATCGGCGCCCGTGGCCCACGACTACCTATCTATAAACTATAAATAAATATAATCGGTACTACTTACACGGCGGCCTGTCGATGGGTTGTTGCTGCTGTCGAGGTTCGGCGTTCGTACTTGGGTGCGTGTGAAGTAAAACGTAAGAAGTAACATGGAAACGAAAAGCACTCGATAGAAAAAAAAAAAAACGATCGAAATAAAAACACTAAACGCGACGGTAATACGGAGACGAACTCTCGGAACGGCGGTCGACACTATACTGAACGTCTGGCGCGAGCCGCCGTCCCTTCACGCGTTGCTCGATCGGGTTCTGTTCGGGTTGCGCGCGCGCAGCTCGGCCGTCATTGGTCGGAACGCGCGCACAGCTCGACTGTCGTTGGTCTGGTCGCTCGCGCACACATAAGCTATCGTTATTCCTGTCGCCCACGCGGCATAGGACCGACTTGCGCAAATACACTTATGTTTATTACATAATGATTACGTTATCAAGATGATTACGTATATAATACCATTGATTATATAATAGTCTATTATATTATAATCAATGATATTACTAAATACTATTGACTATCGATCTGTTCGATTGTTATGAAAATCGCGATTTTTTTCACGGGGTAGCGATTAACACCTCTCGATAACAGGCTCACACATTTTCAGGTGCCAGCACGGCCTTAATATGATAAATGCAGATAACTGGCATAATGTAATTATACCAAAGACGTAATTGTATTGATTTTAAGACAATTCTAGTGCTTACAAAATAAATACTCATTTAATTAAATTAAAGATAAATTTGGTTTTTGGTTAATTATAATAAACTAGCAGCCCTGACACAGCGTTGCCCGTGTATTAGTTTCTTTTTTGGCATTTTCGTAGGCCGTGTGTTAGTGCTAATATTACGTGGAATTCACAATTTAATTGTGTGTGTGTGTATTCATTAGCATTAGCACAATTAGATTCATCGATAACATAAATGTATAGGCTGTTTTTTTTTTGTAAGATACAATTCTAATCGAAGAAATTTTGAAATAAAATATGCTAGCTGAACCGTCTTTGCCGGGTTTAAGTATAAAAATTGTGTATGGTCCAAATAATAATAATGATTGACATATCCCCGTTATCAGCTGACTGCTAATATTATTTAATAGTTTACTATACAAACGCACGATATGAATATAGATATACGATTTACATGTAAAAATTAATTTTTACCCAACTGAATAACCGGCTTCGCCCGTGAATTTTTCTAGTTTCACCCTTTTCACCCCGGTAGGAGTCGAATTTCGGACTCAAGTTTCATACTCAAAGCTCCGGCGGTTCCGGCCAGGCGATTTTTTTTCATTTTTACCCGTTTCACCCCTTTTAACCCCCGTAGAAGTGGAATTTCGGAAAATCGATTCTTAAATCACGGCTACGTCGCTCGAGGAACGTCTGTAGAAATTTTCAAGTCTCTAGACCCGGCGGTTTGGGCTGGGCGTTGATGAGAAAATTGTATAGGTCTCTTTTATATATATAGATAATTGTTGATAGTATGTTTTTTCAATAAGACAGTGGAACATTTAACAATACATTGTAGTTTAGATATAACAAAATCAATCTGAAACAATCTTTATATTAAAATATAAACAAAAAAATTCTTTATTTTAAATCAATTTAGTATTAATCTGGAATAAAACATTTTTTATAAATTATAATGTAATAATACAATTTTCATTTTGTACACCCTAGATTGAAAATTCATGCATTATGTTGTTCAGTGTTTCAGCCAAATGATAGTAGAAATGTTTTTCGGTAAGACGGTGGCAAATTTATACACCACATTGTCTTTTGGATGTTATAAAATAAATCTGTAACAAGCATTATATTAAAATATATAAATAAAAAAATCTTTAGTACAAGTCACATATTTTAAATACCCAATGTGCTGTCCAAAGAACAAACTAATTTACTTTTAAACCTGTAGCAGATTTTGGACTTCTTGACTTGATCTACATATTATTAGACAATTGGTCTAAACTTCAGAGTTGGTAGTTCAACCTAAGTGTACAAATAATTTACAAAAAATGATTTAAAAATTTCAATTAAAATAAAGTAAGTGAAAAAACATTGTAAATTTATAAAATATAAAAAAATAATGAAATAATACAGAAATATTAGTTGTATTTTAGTAATATTTAATATTTACCATCATTCTCTATCCATAAAATCCCTTCAGAATTTTCTAAATGATTGTCAGTCAGACAGCGGCATCTGTAAAAACCATTATATTAAAATATATGTTAAAAATTTCTCTATTACAAGTACATATTTAAATTACCCAATGTGCTGTCCGAAGAAGAAACTTATTTACTCTTAAACCTGCAGCAGATTATGAATGTCTTGACTTGATCTAGTAAGACAGTGGCACATTTATACACTTCTTTGTCATTTGGATGTAATACAATCAATCAATCTGTAAAAACCAATATATTAAAATATATTTAAATAAATTTCGTTAATACAAGTAAATATTTTAAGTACCCAATGTGCTGTCCAAAAGAAAAACTAATTTACTTAGTTAGGCTAGACAGTACCTAAGTTGCGACGGGAATGCAGCACACAATACACGATATTCATGGATCTACACGAGAACAACTTCGATGCTCTTAACCCAAAACACGATAACGGAGGTGGCTGATGACAGGACGAGAAAGGACCTACAATAAACAATGAATTTGGTTATACACTGCAATTTGGTTATTCAATGGAATTTAGGATAGAGAATTTATTTATTCGGGGTAGGAGGGAGTCTGTAGGTGAATTTAAAATAAGTTTAATTAAACTCTAGTGTATAACAAAACATTGTGAAATGAAAAAAAAAAAATTAAAACAAATTGAAATATTAAAGAATTATAAAAATATAATATTTACCATCATTTTCACACACATTCTGCATACGAAAATCAAAACCACAATACATAAAGGTTTTCATAAAACAGCTTTCTTTTTGGGTAATTCTTGATACAACGCGTATGCACATGACAGGTAAAGCTCTTCAGCCACGACCAAGACCTACGACAAGCAATGAATTTAGTTATACAATGGATTTTAGAATAGAGAATTTATTTATTCGGGGAGGGGGGACTAAGGACTAGGTCAGTTTTAAAATTTCAGAAAATGTAAAATCCATGTTCTAATTGAATTTTATATTATACTAGTATAAAGATTTATTTTAAATTTTCATCTTGGTCCATTTTAAATTTTAATTTAAATTACTTAGTTATTAGAAAAATTTACTTTATTTTTAATTTAATTTTAACATTTTAATTACATTTTTATTATAAATTTTATTTTAATATAAAATAAAGTGTTGAAAATAAAGTGATTGAGAGGCATGCACAGTCCATTTTAAACGTTAACACTGTAAAAATATTAATTATATTTTAATTTAATTTTATAATTGTGTAAACATATATTTTATATTTTGGAATTTATTTCTTTTTTAAATTTTTATTTCAATTTAATTTAAATTGTTTCCATTATTATAGTTTTAATTATTCAAATAAATCTATTTTTATTCGACAAATTTTATTCTTATGGTTACTAAAATCATTTGTGAAAAAATAAGTTATATTTTTATGTTAATTTATTTTTATGGGTTTAAGTTAAGTCTTTGTGTGAAATGATACGGCAAAGTTCACATCAAATCGGATAATAATATTAACTAAAACTAAATTTTAAATATGAGACGCCTGTGACTGCTATGGGTGAGACGCTGACACTAGACGACCTGGACGGCTTCTCACACACCACGCCGGGTGCTGCCGGACATGCGAGAACGGCTTGATGGACAACAATATTTTAAGATCCAAATGACGACGAGGATTTCCAGACCATAATGAACATTGTGCTTTGGCAAACAAATTTCAATGTTAGTATGTCCATATTCTCTCACTTATAACTCACCTATGAGTTTAATAAAGAAAATTTTAATTAAAATGTAGTGTTACAAAACATTGTGAAATAAAAAAAAATATACCGACAAAATTTTATAAAAATGTAATATAAAATGTATTTTTATTATCATTGACAGTGTTTGATAATAATCGAGGATGACGACAGATTTAGTGAAACAGGCGCTCATCATGAACATTGTTAGTTGGCTTAAAGTTTCAGTGTTAGTAAGTCAATATTCTCACCTGAGTGTACAAAAAATTTATAAAAAATGATTTAAAAATTTTCAATTAAATTAAAGTGTGTGACAACACATTGTAAATTAATAAAATATAGTGAAATAATGAAATAATAAAGAATTAATAGTTGTATTTTAATAATATATAATATTTACCATCATTCTCTAATCGACTATTAAATCATAATTATTAAAAGCATTTCACAAAATTGATTCCTTTATTGGTTGTTGTTTATTCATCTTGTACACACTGGATAAAAAAGGCACACATAATGTTGTTCAGTGCCAAATGTAATAGAAATGTTTTTTGGTTTGACAGTGGCACATTTAAACTCTTCATTGTCGTTTGGATGTAGTAAAATCAATCTGTAACAAGAAATATATTAAAATATACGTAAAAAATTTTTCAAAACAAATACATATTTAAAATACCAAATGTGCCGTACAAAAACCAAACAAATTTTCTTTTAAACCTGCAGCAGATTTTGAATGTCTCATCGTCAAGCCGCAGCAGCATTGTTCGAGGTCCGCGCTCGTGATAAGCCACTCCCATGCGCAGAAATTGGCCGCCGTAGCCTGTTCTTATTTGGAATAGGATAGAGACAGTTGGTCTAAATTGCAGTGTTGGTACATCATTATTCTCACCTAGAAGCATAAATAATATATATAGAAGAATTTAAAAGAAGTTTAATTAAACTATAGTCTATGACAAAACATTGTGAAAAACAAAAATATATAAAAACATGATGAAATATTAAAGAATTATAAAAATATAATATTTACCATCATTGTCACAAACATTCTGCATACGAAAATCAAAACCACAATATATAAAGGTTTTCATAAAACAGCTTTCTTTCTCGGTAATTCTTAATACAATGCGCACATGACAGGTAAAGTTCTACAGCCACATGATCGCAGGAATGATTTTTGGGTAACACTGATGCTCCATTGTACACAACTCTGTCATTCAATCAATCTATAAAAAAAGTTGAATTAATAAAATAAATACAATATTTGAATTAATACAGGTACAAATTTTAAATACCCAATGTTCTATAATGCATTATAAAGACACAATAGTAACAATTATCTTGGACTGACAAATAATCTAATGCATATGTAATTGGCATTCATAAAGTTACAACAATATCTGAATCTAAAAAAACATAATAGTTTTATAAATGTTAGAAAACAGTATTGATTTTTTCTTCATTAATCGGAAATTGAAAAATCAAATCAAATAAGGAATACCATCATGTCTTTATCATTATCTATCATTTTTTATAGGTTTTTTTTTTTTTTTTAGAAGTAAGATATATAAAGAATAATTTTATATTATTTTCCAAATTACCTGCATGATTTCCTGAACGTTTTGATAATTTTTTCTACCCATAATAATGAATGATTTTCCGAAAATAAAAAAAAAACTTGAATTGCACTGAAAATAAACGATAAAAAATACTCATACGTTATCATATATTAAATTGTGAAAAATATAAAAGGAATAAGACAGTACTTACAACAAAAAGAAATTCGAAATAAGTATAGATATTATTAGATGTATTGTGATTTGGAGAGTTCCTCAAAATTGTCTATCACACTGATGAGTGATGACTGATTCAATGATTTGTTATATGGTATTATTAAAACTAAAAATACAGATAAATAGGTAGTATAGAAACACAGATTAAAATTTAATAGTGATTACTGATAGGCGATAACTATTTAAAATATCAAATTTTCTTAGGAAGGGCAGTTGAAATTATCAGGGTATAATAGGGATGGGAATTTCAACTCACTTTGATGAACTGATTCATTCGACTCAGCTCACTATAAAGAGTCTCGTACGACTCTCTAGTCTCGTACGACTCTCGACTCTCGAATCTCGTACGCGTACGACTCACACGTTCAGACCTCAAAGTCCATGGGGCCATAGACCATTATGTATTGTACAGAATCGACAACGGCTTATCGCACGTTACACATGAAACATGAAACCAATAATACAATTTTATTATTAAATGTTATGGGTTTCCTAAGCTTATGTACAATTTATTAATTATCATTTATTACAGTTTACATTGTTTACAACTTAAATCGAATTGCTAATTCTTAAGAAAATTCATAATATTGAATCAAATGACATATTGTAAAATTAAATTGTTATTCAATTGTTGTTTGTTGATCGTTATTATTTTGGTTTATGAACACCTTACGGCTTACACCACCCGGCAGTCGGCATCCGTCTGTTATGAGATCGGAGTTTATGATCGATAATATTAAACAATATACTTTATATTTTTTGAAAATATTAAAATTATTGACAATCGGAATTATTAAAGATGGGTTACAAACCAAAATGTACCAACAAGGTATTATTGGCATTTTTGAATATTAGTATCGGCGATATTGTAATTTGAAGGCCTGTAATGTTTGTTCTAGGTACATAATATAATAATAATCAATAATCAATAAGTTCAGTAAAATATTTTAAAGTTGCTGATGAAGTAAAAAAGATTTAATTTTTTTTTAGTCAATAAGTCTACGACTAAACTTTAATGGTAAAAAGGTACAAATGGTACTCATTAAATTGATTATAATATAGCACGTTATGAAAAAATAATTAGTTTTTTCAAAATGTAGCTAGATAATGCATTCAAAAATCAGTGTGCCTACTTATTATTTAAAATATAAACAGTTTTTATTGAAATTTGATTTTTATAATTTAATCTGAAGTAGGTACTCAAAATATGAATGTATTATACTTGGTTTATATACTAATTACTATTACTCTATGTCCTACGTGAATCCGGCGAGTACGGCGATGCGTTGCGGTGCGAACGAATTCGCACCGCAACGCATCGCCGGATTCACATGGACACGGCGAAAAACGTCCGATACGTACTACTATAGATACTCTATACTTTATACTCTATGTATAAAACATCGTGTTCTGTGAAGTTCATTTTGCTCATGTGCTCATACCATTTTTTGTCGTGGTACCCTACACAGTACACTACATATTTGGTTTTTATTCGTGTCATATGAGATATATCAGTAGATATATTCAATTTACATATTTTTTGTATTAAAACAGTTCTTTTCAGGACTCCTTCTCTTAGTTTGATTTTTGAAGTTTAATTTGTTAAAATGAGTAAATCAAGTGTCGCTTGGGATTTTTTTAATTTGTCTGATGATAAAGTTAAATGTGGCCTGTGCCGTGTTACGATGAAGCACAATAGTTCTTCTACGTCAAATATGATGAGACATTTACGTTCTAAACATGGAACTATTAACTTATCTAGAAGCGAATATTAGATGATCAAATAGTAGATGATCCAAGCACAACTGAACCTGCATCTAGTTCAAATTTAGTGAGTACCGAATACTTTGTAATTTTGTATAAAATAAAAATGAAATAAATTTTCTTAGGTTTCCCAATCACAAATTTGCGTCAGACCAAATGAAGGAGCGTCAACTTCTACTGAACATTCTGTAACCCGACCAATTCAATCAAACATAATCCACTATTTATCCAAACCTGTCGGAGCTTGCAGAAGAAATGTTATTGACCAACAAGTTTTGAAAATGATCGTGAAGGAGTATTATCCATTCAGTATTGTAGAAGACAAAGAATTTGTAAAATTGTTGAATATTTTAAATCCTGGCTATACTTTACCATCCAGAAAAACATTAACGAAATCTCGTCTTCCGATTATGTTTCAAGATGTTTACGATAGAGTGAAGAATGATATAAATGCAAATGCGCATTTTGTTGGTTTAACAACTGATAGCTGGACATCGGTAAAAAATGAAAGTTACACAGCCGTTACCACTCATTTTATCAATCGTGATTGTGAACTTAAAACTTATTTGCTTTTTCATGTTTCAAATATACTGAATCACATACAACTATACAAGTGAAAACTTAAAAAATGAGTTGAAACTTGTTGTTACTGAGTGGGGATTGGAAAATAAGGTTGCAGCTTGTACATCTGATAATGCTCCGAACATTGTTGGAGCTATTTCATTATGTAATTGGAGACATATTGGATGTTTTGCCCATTCTTTGAACTTGGTTGTTCAGAACGCACTTAAAGACATTCAGGTCATAAGAGACAAAATCAGGGGCATCGTTGGACATTTCAAAAGGAGTTCCCAAGCCGCAGCTAGACTACAGCTCAGACAAGAACAATTGGAATTCAAACCCACACTTCGAGTTGTGCAAGATGTTGCTACTAGGTGGAATTCTACCTACGATAATAATAAAATACCCTAATAATGCATACTTGGTATTTTCCATAAAAAGGATTTTCCAATAATTTTGGATTATTGTGTTATGTATGGCGACGTGACGACACTCAAAAAGGTATTTGGAAAAACTCTGTGAAAAAAATTGGAAGAAAGTTAAATAGTGTCCTCAAAAATGGGAACATAAAAAAGGCCTGTCCTTTTATATATATAATAGATAATAGCATTGATACTAGTATTTATAATCAATGATAATATATAGATTATAATATTATTATATTATTGGAAAAAATTCTATTTATAGAACGGCAGCGACCCTCCGCCAAGAGGCGATAAGCTACCACCACCACCAACATTGCATCCGAGCTACACTAGCGCTCCCTAGTTAAGTTAATCGTAACCCCGGACAGCCGATCGATTACAGTGCTGCCAATTTTTCCTACAGTATATCTTATCTGTCTATTATATAATCAATGCTTTTACCATATACAGATATCTGATAATGTTTTTGTTCTATGTACACTTGGCTTCCGTTATTTGATAGGTTTGGAAGTGTTATGAGGTTTTCCGGGTTTATTAAATCTGTGTCATTAATTATACAACGATTTGCGCAACATCCATGGGCTGCAAAGTTAAAGTAAAAATAAAGAAATTTAGTTTTACTTTCATTCATTGCTGTGTTTACTGTTAAGTTATGATATGTTATTCTATGTTAAAGTTAATCATGAGAATTATAAAAAATAGTATCTTTTACCATATAAAGATGTCCTATAATGCTTGTGTTCTATGTACACTTGGCTTCCGTTATTTGATAGGTTTGGAAGTGTTGTGAGTTATTCTGGGTTTAATTAAATCTGTGTCATTAATCATACAAAGACTTGTGGATCATCCATGGGCTGCAAAATAAAAAGATAAGAAATTTAGTTTTACTTTCAGTACATTGCTGTGTTTACTCCTAAGTTATGATATATTATTCTATGTTAAATTTCATCATGAGAATTATAAAAAATATTATCTTTTACCATATAAAGATGTCCTATAATGCTTGTGATCTATGTACACTTGGCTCCCCTTATTTGATTTGTTTGGAAGTGTTGTTAGGTTTTCCTGGTTTAATTAAATCTGTGTCATTAATCATATGATTTGTGAATCATGCATGGGCTGCAAAATTAAAAAGATAAGAAATTTAGTTTTACTTTCATTACACTGCTGTGTTTACTGTTAAGTTATGATATGTTATTCTATGTTAAATTTCATCATGAGAATTTTAAATAATAGTATCTCATACCCTATAAAGATGTCCTATAATGCTTGTGTTCTATGTACACTTGGCTCCTGTTATTTGATAGGATTGGAAGTGTTGTGAGTTATTCTGGGTTTAATTAAATCTCTGTCATTAATCATACAAAGACTTGTGGATCATCCATGGGCTGCAAAATAAAAAGATAAGAAATTTAGTTTTACTTTCAGTACATTGCTGTGTTTACTGTTAAGTAATGATTTGTTATATTAAGTAAATTTAATCAAAAGAATTATAAATAATAGTATCTCTTACCCTATAAAGATGTCCTCAAATGTTTGTGTTCTATGTACACTTGACTCCCCTTATTTGATTGGTTTGGAAGGGTTGTGAGATTTTCCTGGTTTAATTAAATCTGTGTCTTTGATCATTCAAAGATTTGTGGATCATCCATGAGCTGCAAAATGAAAAAGATAAGAAATTTAGTTTTACTTTCATTACATTGCTGTGTTTACTCCTAAGTTATGATATATTATTCTATGTTAAATTTCATCATGAGAATTATAAAAAATATTATCTTTTACCATATAAAGATGTCCTATAATGCTTGTGATCTATGTACACTTGGCTCCTGTTATTTTATAGGTTTGGAAGTGTTGTTAGGTTTTCCTGGTTTAATTAAATCTGTGTCATTAATCATATGATTTGTGAATCATGCATGGGCTGCAAAATTAAAAAGATAAGAAAATTAGTTTTACTTTCATTACACTGCTGTGTTTACTGTTAAGTTATAATATGTTATTCTATGTTAAATTTCATCATGAGAATTTTAAATAATAGTATCTCTTACCTTATAAAGATGTCCTATAATGTTTGTGTTCTATGTACACTTGTCTTCCCTGAATTGATTGGTTTGGAAGTGTTGTTAGGTTTTCCTGGTTTAATTAAATCTGTGCCATTTATCATACGACTTGTAGATCATCTGTTAGCTGAAAAGTCAAAGTAAAAAGAAAAGAAATTTAGTTTTACTTTCATTACATTGCCGTGTTTACTGTTAAGTTATGATATGTTATTCTATGTTAAATTTCATCATGAGAATTTTAAATAATAGTATCTCTTACCCTATAAAGATGTCCTATAATGTTTGTGTTCTATATACACTTGTCTTCCCTGATTTGATTGGTTTGGAAGTGTTGTTAGGTTTTCCTGGTTTAATTAAATCTGTGTCTTTGATCATTCAAAGATTTGTGGATCATCCATGAGCTGCAAAATGAAAAAGATAAGAAATTTAGTTTTACTTTCATTACATTGCTGTGTTTACTCCTAAGTTATGATATATTATTCTATGTTAAATTTCATCATGAGAATTATAAAAAATATTATCTTTTACCATATAAAGATGTCCTATAATGCTTGTGATCTATGTACACTTGGCTCCTGTTATTTTATAGGTTTGGAAGTGTTGTTAGGTTTTCCTGGTTTAATTAAATCTGTGTCATTAATCATATGATTTGTGAATCATGCATGGGCTGCAAAATTAAAAAGATAAGAAAATTAGTTTTACTTTCATTACACTGCTGTGTTTACTGTTAAGTTATGATATGTTATTCTATGTTAAATTTCATCATGAGAATTTTAAATAATAGTATCTCTTACCCTATAAAGATGTCCTATAATGTTTGTGTTCTATGTACACTTGTCTTTCCTGATTTGATTGGTTTGGAAGTGTTGTTAGGTTTTCCTGGTTTAATTAAATCTGTGTCATTGATCATTCAAAGATTTGTGGATCATCCATGGGCTGCAAAATGAAAAAGATAAGAAATTTAGTTTTACTTTCAGTACATTGCTGTGTTTACTGTTAAGTAATGATTTGTTATATTAAGTAAATTTTATCAAAAGAATTATAAATAATAGTATCTCTTACCCTATAAAGATGTCCTCAAATGTTTGTGTTCTATGTACACTTGGCTCCCCTTATTTGATTGGTTTGGAAGTGTTGTGAGATTTTCCTGGTTTAATTAAAGCTGTGTCATTGATCATTCAAAGATTTGTGGATCATCCATGGGCTGCAAAATGAAAAAGATAAGAAATTTAGTTTTACTTTCATTACACTGCTGTGTTTACTGTTAAGTTATGATATGTTATTCTATGTTAAATTTCATCATGAGAATTTTAAATAATAGTATCTCTTACCCTATAAAGATGTCCTATAATGTTTGTGTTCTATGTACACTTGGCTCCCCTTATTTAATTTGTTTGGAAGTGTTGTGAGATTTTCCTGGTTTAATTAAATCTGTGTCATTGATCATTCAAAGATTTGTGGATCATCCATGGGCTGCAATATGAAAAAGATAAGAAATTTAGTTTTACTTTCATTACATTGCTGTGTTTACTGCTAAGTTATGATATATTATTCTATGTTAAATTTCATCATGAGAATATTAAATAATAGTATCTTTTACCATATAAAGATGTCCTATAATGCTTGTGTTCTATGTACACTTGGCTCCTGTTATTTTATAGGTTTGGAAGTGTTGTTAGGTTTTCCTGGTTTAATTAAATCTGTGTCATTAATCATACAACGATTTGTGGATCATCCATGGGCTGCAAAATGAAAAAGATAAGAAATTTAGTTTTACTTTCAGTACATTGCTGTGTTTACTGTTAAGTAATGATTTGTTATATTAAGTAAATTTTATCATGAGAATTTTAAATAATAGTATCTCTTACCTTATAAAGATGTCCTATAATGTTTGTGTTCTATGTACACTTGTCTTCCCTGAATTGATTGGTTTGGAAGTGTTGTTAGGTTTTCCTGGTTTAATTAAATCTGTGCCATTTATCATACGACTTGTAGATCATCTGTTAGCTGAAAAGTCAAAGTAAAAAGAAAAGAAATTTAGTTTTACTTTCATTACATTGCCGTGTTTACTGTTAAGTTATGATATGTTATTCTATGTTAAATTTCATCATGAGAATTTTAAATAATAGTATCTCTTACCCTATAAAGATGTCCTATAATGTTTGTGTTCTATATACACTTGTCTTCCCTGATTTGATTGGTTTGGAAGTGTTGTTAGGTTTTCCTGGTTTAATTAAATCTGTGTCTTTGATCATTCAAAGATTTGTGGATCATCCATGAGCTGCAAAATGAAAAAGATAAGAAATTTAGTTTTACTTTCATTACATTGCTGTGTTTACTCCTAAGTTATGATATATTATTCTATGTTAAATTTCATCATGAGAATTATAAAAAATATTATCTTTTACCATATAAAGATGTCCTATAATGCTTGTGATCTATGTACACTTGGCTCCTGTTATTTTATAGGTTTGGAAGTGTTGTTAGGTTTTCCTGGTTTAATTAAATCTGTGTCATTAATCATATGATTTGTGAATCATGCATGGGCTGCAAAATTAAAAAGATAAGAAAATTAGTTTTACTTTCATTACACTGCTGTGTTTACTGTTAAGTTATGATATGTTATTCTATGTTAAATTTCATCATGAGAATTTTAAATAATAGTATCTCTTACCCTATAAAGATGTCCTATAATGTTTGTGTTCTATGTACACTTGTCTTTCCTGATTTGATTGGTTTGGAAGTGTTGTTAGGTTTTCCTGGTTTAATTAAATCTGTGTCATTGATCATTCAAAGATTTGTGGATCATCCATGGGCTGCAAAATGAAAAAGATAAGAAATTTAGTTTTACTTTCAGTACATTGCTGTGTTTACTGTTAAGTAATGATTTGTTATATTAAGTAAATTTTATCAAAAGAATTATAAATAATAGTATCTCTTACCCTATAAAGATGTCCTCAAATGTTTGTGTTCTATGTACACTTGGCTCCCCTTATTTGATTGGTTTGGAAGTGTTGTGAGATTTTCCTGGTTTAATTAAAGCTGTGTCATTGATCATTCAAAGATTTGTGGATCATCCATGGGCTGCAAAATGAAAAAGATAAGAAATTTAGTTTTACTTTCATTACACTGCTGTGTTTACTGTTAAGTTATGATATGTTATTCTATGTTAAATTTCATCATGAGAATTTTAAATAATAGTATCTCTTACCCTATAAAGATGTCCTATAATGTTTGTGTTCTATGTACACTTGGCTCCCCTTATTTAATTTGTTTGGAAGTGTTGTGAGATTTTCCTGGTTTAATTAAATCTGTGTCATTGATCATTCAAAGATTTGTGGATCATCCATGGGCTGCAATATGAAAAAGATAAGAAATTTAGTTTTACTTTCATTACATTGCTGTGTTTACTGCTAAGTTATGATATATTATTCTATGTTAAATTTCATCATGAGAATATTAAATAATAGTATCTTTTACCATATAAAGATGTCCTATAATGCTTGTGTTCTATGTACACTTGGCTCCTGTTATTTTATAGGTTTGGAAGTGTTGTTAGGTTTTCCTGGTTTAATTAAATCTGTGTCATTAATCATACAACGATTTGTGGATCATCCATGGGCTGCAAAATGAAAAAGATAAGAAATTTAGTTTTACTTTCAGTACATTGCTGTGTTTACTGTTAAGTAATGATTTGTTATATTAAGTAAATTTTATCAAAAGAATTATAAATAATAGTATCTCTTACCCTATAAAGATGTCCTCAAATGTTTGTGTTCTATGTACACTTGGCTCCCCTTATTTGATTGGTTTGGAAGTGTTGTGAGATTTTCCTGGTTTAATTAAAGCTGTGTCATTGATCATTCAAAGATTTGTGGATCATCCATGGGCTGCAAAATGAAAAAGATAAGAAATTTAGATTTACTTTCATTACACTGCTGTGTTTACTGTTAAGTTATGATATGTTATTCTATGTTAAATTTCATCATGAGAATTTTAAATAATAGTATCTCTTACCCTATAAAGATGTCCTATAATGTTTGTGTTCTATGTACACTTGGCTCCCCTTATTTAATTTGTTTGGAAGTGTTGTGAGATTTTCCTGGTTTAATTAGATCTGTGTCATTGATCATTCAAAGATTTGTGGATCATCCATGGGCTGCAATATGAAAAAGATAAGAAATTTAGTTTTACTTTCATTACATTGCTGTGTTTACTGCTAAGTTATGATATATTATTCTATGTTAAATTTCATCATGAGAATTATAAAAAATAGTATCTTTTACCATATAAAGATGTCCTATAATGCTTGTGTTCTATGTACACTTGGCTCCTGTTATTTTATAGGTTTGGAAGTGTTGTTAGGTTTTCCTGGTTTAATTAAATCTGTGTCATTAATCATACAACGATTTGTGGATCATCCATGGGCTGCAAAATTAAAAAGATAAGAAATTTAGTTTTACTTTCATTCATTGCTGTGTTTACTGTTAAGTTATGATATGTTATTCTATGTTAAAGTTAATCATGAGAATTATAAAAAAAGTATCTTTTACCATTGATTATATAATAGACAGATAGCCCATGGTATAGGGGTTTTTGGTGACTAAAATTATGTTTCTATTGACTGCCAACAGGTAGCGTTGCATAATTCGACAAATAATATTTAATATAATTTATATATAATACAGTTTTTGTTCTTATCTCAATGCGAGTTTCCTTGGTGGTGGTTGGTGTATAAAATTGTATCAAACAACCCACTGTCATCGGTGTTTATACCGAAATAAAATTCTGAATAAAACAAGCTCCTCCCGTTAAAATGATTAATATACCATTCATTTACCAAATATATGTTATTGATCCATGACAATAATAATAAATATTAAAAATTAATTTTGAACAAAACAGTTAAAGACGAATAATTAAAAGCCATGATTTTCTTTCTCTATCTGTCACTCGCGAAACTTATGGATTTAGACATTTTCTATTTTCAACTTGCTGATAGATCTATTGATGTGATAAAGATTTTGAAAACTGATTTGAATACGTCGAGAATTTGGTTCAACTCAATCCCACGAACAGAACTAGCTCGTGTTTTATTATTTGTGAATCGTATGTTATGTTATGTTATCGTATTTCCAGATAATTTTTAATACAAATGTCCATGAAAGACAGAATCAGAATGGATCGACAACGAATGCCGAGCCACGCGAGGGATCCCAGCTTAAGATTCTAATGATTCTATAATATATAATTATACTAGCTGAATAACCCGGCTTCGCCCGTGTGCAACTTTTTATTTTTTTCATTTTTACCCCTTTTACCCCCGTAGGAGTCGAATTTTGAAAATCGGGCGACGTGACGACACTCAAAAAGGTATTTGGAAAAACTCTGTGAAAAAAAATTGGAAGAAAGTTAAATAGTGTCCTCAAAAATGGGAACATAAAAAAGGCCTGTCCTTTTATATATATAATAGATAATAGCATTGATACTAGTATTTATAATCAACGATAATAGATAGATTATAATATTATTATATTATTGGAACAAATTCTATTTATAGAACGGCGGCGACCCTCCGCCAAGAGGCGATAAGCTACCACCTCCACCAACATTGCATCCGAGCTACACTAGCGCTCCCTAGTTAAGTTAATCGTAACCCCGGACAGCCGATCGATTACAGTGCTGCCAATTTTTCCTACAGTATGGCTTATCTGTCTGTTATATAATCAATGCTTTTACCATATACAGATGTCTGATAATGTTTTTGTTCTATGTACACTTGGCTTCCGTTATTTGATAGGTTTGGAAGTGTTATGAGGTTTTCCGGGTTTATTAAATCTGTGTCATTAATTATACAACGATTTGCGCAACAACCATGGGCTGCAAAGTTAAAGTAAAAATAAAGAAATTTAGTTTTACTTTCATTCATTGCTGTGTTTACTGTTAAGTTATGATATGTTATTCTATGTTATAGTTAATCATGAGAATTATAAAAAATAGTATCTTTTACCATATAAAGATGTCCTATAATGTTTGTGTTCTATGTACACTTGGCTCCCCTTATTTGATTGGTTTGGAAGTGTTGTTAGGTTTTCCTGGTTTAATTAAATCTGTGTCAATGATCATTCAAAGATTTGTGGATCATCCATGGGCTGCAAAATGAAAAAGATAAGAAATCTAGTTTTACTTTCATTACATTGCTGTGTTTACTGTTAAGTTATGATATGTTATTCTATGTTAAATTTCATCCTGAGAATTATAAAAAATATTATCTCTTACCCTATAAAGATGTCCTATAATGTTTGTGTTCTATATACACTTTTCTTCCCTGATTTGATTGGTTTGGAAGTGTTGTTAGGTTTTCCTGGTTTAATTAAATCTGTGTCTTTGATCATTCAAAGATTTGTGGATCATCCATGAGCTGCAAAATGAAAAAGATAAGAAATTTAGTTTTACTTTCATTACATTGCTGTGTTTACTCCTAAGTTATGATATATTATTCTATGTTAAATTTCATCATGAGAATTATAAAAAATAGTATCTTTTACCATATAAAGATGTCCTATAATGCTTGTGATCTATGTACACTTGGCTCCTGTTATTTTATAGGTTTGGAAGTGTTGTTAGGTTTTCCTGGTTTAATTAAATCTGTGTCATTAATCATACGACTTGTGGATCATCCATTATCTGCAAAGTAAAAAGAAAAGAAATTTAGTTTTACTGTCATTACACTGCAGTGTTTACTGTTAAGTTATGATATGTTATTCTATGTTAAATTTCATCATGAGAATTTTAAATAATAGTATCTCTTACCGAATAGAGATGTCTTATGATGTTTGGATTTGTTCTGAGGTTTTCCAAGTTTGAATAATGCTTTTTATGTCTCCCAGATCCTCTTGCAACAATGGTGTTGTATGTGAAAGTAGAGTAAGGTCTGCAATATTTGTATGATTCTTGTCTGTGCAAGAACCGAAAGGAGCCGCCTTCTGTTGATTAATTTCAATAGTAATTGTGGAATTATTGTCATATTTATCTGTTTAAAGCACAATACATTTTTGATATTCACATCATTACATCCACCATAGAATTTTACTGTGTTGTGCCACCACAGGACAACTGAGAGGTCACATGAATGAGAAGAAAAATTTGAATATAATGTAAATGGAGGCTTGTTATTTATACAATAAGAAAGAGATATGGGATGTTTAAGAGTAAAATGAAACACAGATAATTTACTTTCATTTACATTGATCTTTTTTACGGTTTCATATTGATATTTATTTGGTGGTTTGTAGTAATGGGTGTTACATTTTTTTTTTTTTTTATTTATTATACCAGTGCCATTTATCATACCATTTATCATTTATCTAACCATTATATTAAAATATATTTAAATAAATAACAGGAATGCAGCACACATTACACGATATTCATGGATCTAGACGAGAACAACTTCAATACTCTAAACCCAAAACACGATAATTGAGGTGTATGATGACAGGACGAGAAAGGACCTACAATAAACAATGAATTTGGTTATACACTGCAATTTGGTTATACAATGGAATTAAGGATAGAGAATTTATTTATTCGTGGGAAGAGGGAGTCTGTAGGTGAATTTAAAATAAGTTTAATTAAACTCTATTGTATGACAAAACATTGTGAAATGAAAAAAAATAAATAAAAACATATTGAAATATAAAAGAATTATAAAAATATTATATTTACCATCATTGTCGCACACATTCTGCATACGAAAATCAAAACCACAAAATATAAAAGTTTTCATAAAACAGCTTTCTTTCTCGGTAATTCTTGATACAACGCCTACGCACATGACAGATAAAGTTCTTCAACAACATGATCGCAGGACTGATTTTTGATAACACAGATGTTCCATTGTACACAACTCTGTCATTCAATCAATCTATAAAAAAAGAAGAATTAATAAAATAAATAAAATATTTGCATTAACACGGGTACATTTTTAAATACCTAAGGTTCTATGATGTATTATTAACACACACAAATTTCTTATAAAACAAGTACAAATTTAAAATACCCAATGTAATGTACTTTCCATAGAAAAAACTAATTTACTCCTAAGCATGCAGCAGATTATGGATATCTTGACCTGATCTATACTCGAATCAGAATTACCTTGCCCCCCACTTTGGCGCATGCGACTGAGCCGCCGGCAGCCGTCAGACCCCCTGGCGAGAGTCAGGAGCTCTGTGATTGGTCGTTAGTTGTCGGACCGCTCTGTAGCCTGTCGCCACAGGCAGCCGCCGCCATATATATACAGATATGCCGCACGTCGGCGGCAGCAGCACAGTCGACATCAGCGCCCACGGTGGCAACAAACATGCGCGAACTCGACGAGTTTTCGTCGATCGAGTGGGTAAGGTTATTCTGATTCGAGTATAGTAAGACAATGGCACATTTATAAACTACATTGTCCTTTGGATGTAATAAAATCAATCTGTAAAAACCATTATATTAAAATATATATAAAAAATTTCTCTATTACAAGTACATATTTAAATTACCCTATGTGCCGTCCGAAGAAAAAACTAATTTACATTTAAACCTGCAGCAGATTATGGATCTCTTGACTTGATCTAGTAAGACAGTAGCACTTGATCTACATATTATTAGACAATTGGTCTAAACTTCAGTGTTGGTAGGTCATTATTCTCGCCTATGTGTACAAAAAATTAATAAAAATGATTTAAAAATTTCAATTAAAATAAAGTGTGTGAAAAAACATTGTAAATTCATAAAATATAAAAAAATCATGAAATAATACCGTAATATTAGTTGTATTTTAGTAATATTTAATATTTACCATCATTCTCTATCCATAAAATCCCTTCCAATTTTCTAAATGTTTTTCAGTCAGACAGTGTCACGTTTATAAACAACATTGTCCTTTGGATGTAATACAATCAATCTATAAAAACCATTATATTAAAATATATGAAAAAATTCTATAATACAAAAACATATTTTAAATACCCAATGTTCTATAATGCATAATAAAGACACAATAGTAACAATTATCTTGGACTGACAAATAATCTAATGCATATGTAATTGGCTTAAATAAAGTTACAACCTTACCCGGGATATATATGAATCTAAGAAACATAATTGTTTTATAAATGTTAAAGAATAGTATTAAATTTTACTTCATATATAGGAAGTTGACATATCGAATCAAATCAGGAATGCCATCTTGTCAGGCAAGGTAAATTGAAGAACATAATTTACTTTTCATAACATAAAAAATTAAAATTGTAATATAGTGTGTGACAAGACATTGTGAATTAAAGAAATATAAAAGCATAATGAAATAATGAAGAATTAATAGTAATGTTTTATAAATATTTTATATTTACCATCATCTTCTACTCGAAAATAAGAACAAACTTATTTACAGGAATTCACAAAATAACTTCCATCATTGGTAATTGTTGAAACAACATGTAGGAGCAATATATGGCCGTCAGCTACTTGAACAAAGGATTACTTTCCGGTAAGATGGTAAATGACTTGTAAACAACTTTGTCATTCAAATGTAATACAATCAATCTGTAGAAACCATTACATTAAAAATTATAAAAATTTAATTTAATTCAAGTATATATTTAATATAACCAATGTGCTGTACAAAGAACAAACTAATTTACCTATAAACATGCAGCAGATTATGGACGTCTTGAGTTGATCTACAAATTATAAGACAATTATTGATTTAAACTTCAGTGTTGGTAGGTCATTATTCTCACCTATGTGTACAAAAAATTTATAAAAATGATTTAAAAATTTTAATTAAAATAAAGTGTGTGAAAAAACATTGTAAATTCATAAAATATAAAAAAATAATGAAATAATGAAATAATACAGAATAGTTGTCTTTAAATAATATTTACCATCATTCTCTGTCCATAAAATTACATCTGAATTTTATGAAGCATTTGAAAAAAATATTAATTCCATGATTGATGATTGTTTATACATCTTGTTCGCCCAGTATTGAAAATTTTAGCAAAATGTTCTTACATTTTTATGCTGCAGGATAGTGGAAATGATTTGTAGTAAGATGGTGGCACATTTATACATTTCATTTCGATTGGATGTAATACAATCAATCTGTAAAAACCTTTATATTAAAATATATATAAAACATTTCTCTTTTACAAGTACATATTTAAATTACCCAATGTGCTGTCCAAAGAAGAAACTAATTTACTTTTAAACCTGCAGCACATTATGGACGTCTTGACTTGATCTAGTAAGACAGTGGCATATTTATACATTTCTTTGTCTTTTGGATGAAATACAATCAGTCTATAAAAACCATTATATTAAAATTTATGAAAAATATATCTTTAATACAAAAACATATTTTAAATACCAAATCTTCTGTGAAAAAAACACACAAATTTACTTATAAACCTGCGAGGATTTTAGACGTCTTGACTTGATCTGCTTATTATTAGACAATTGGTCTAAACTCAGTGTTAGTTTGTCATTATTCTCACCTAAGTGTACAAACAATTTACAAAAAAATGATTTAAAAATTTCAATTAAAATAATGTGTGTGAAAAAACATTGTAAATTCATAAAATATAAAAAAAATAATGAAATAATACAGAAATATTAGTTGTAATTTAGAATTATTTATATAGTAAGTACCTAAATATAATAAGTACCTACAAATAATAGTTATGAATCATATTGTAAATCTCATTCTCAATGTATTTACAAGTCCAACCCGTGTAAATATGCAAATAAAAAAATGTGAGTGCTTACCAATAAATGCGTTGAAAAAGCAATCTCTTTTTAATTCAATCAATAAATTGTGTAAGTCGGATCGATCAGGAAATCCAATATTTTCGATGACCACAGGAGCATTCAAAATAATTTCTTCCATGTTAAAACAATATAGTGCACAATACTCGATGACACGAATTGAGATTTGAGACTGACTGCAATGGGCAGTTAAACAGTTAACACGTTTACAAAATACAAATAACTAATAATTAGCTGTTAATTAGTTGACAACAAAAATATTACGTTGCATGAGAATAACTTTATTAAAAACTATATGAAATATGATCAAACAGCCGCGTAATAGACATCGAGGTACCGAAGCGTGGTAAACAAAATTTACATTTTTTAATAATGTAAATGTATTGTCCATTTCCGCCGTCTTGCGGATCACAGTTATCAAAATAATTGTTAGTTGATAATAATTAGAGAAAATTCCAGCCATAAATGCTAAAAATAAATTTTGTGTGTTTCATTCTTCCTGTGCTATAAAGATATACGTATATATATACAGTGGCGTACATACGGGGGGGGTTTTCGGGTTCAAACCCCCCCCAGGACCAAAAAAAAATTGATATTATTGATGAATTTTTTATTATTAATTATCCGTGTATACACAAACATACGTCATAATAATATGACTATTGAGTATACACTATACTTTACCAACAACGGAAAGAGATTTTATAACGAAATTATGGGTGCCATAATATATCAATCAAAATAGGCATTAAATGTCATAAAATTTTGATTGTATACAGTCAGTTAGTTGCGTGCAGACAAAAATACATAGTATCGTCGTTATCTATTGTCGTTATCTCGACCGACTCGATCGGACAACGGAGAAAAAACCGATTACGTTATAATCGTCAAAGTTCGTGTGAACAATTATACGATAAAATGGATTCTATTTTTATAGCACTATCGTAAATGATCATGTTAAACATTTTCATAAAATTATGAATTTTTCGTTCATTCTGTTTTATTCTGCCGTTGGAGAAGTTTATGAAAAATGGGTAGTTTTAAAGAGAAGGTTTTAGTGTTAGTTATTTTTTTAAACCCCTCCCAGAGCAAATTTGAAAGTACGCCACTGTATATATATATATATATATTATATATATATATATTTTAACGAACTTTAATTAATGGCAATGAAAAAATATTAAAATTACATTCCGTTTTTGATTTTTTGTGAGATTTAATACGATTTTGTCGTTCGATTTTAATATCATAAGTTTCGAACAGTGCTAAATTTACGTTAACTCTAATTTTGCGTCGAATTTGCGATTTTCAGAAAAACGTCGGCGTTCATAAATTATTTTAAATAGGTCACGTCATTATTTATTCAAACAATTTTTTTTGAAGTCTGTTAGAACGAAAATATTATTTTTCTCGCCAATCAACGTCAACGAAGTAACACTGTACAGTTATAGCGTATAGGCTAATGAAAATAAAATCGAAATGTTTGTGTGAATCGTAGAAAGTACGACCCCGTTGGACATCTATAGAGTAACATTTCTGACTTTTCAAAAATAAAACTATAAAACAGCTAGAGTTAATTAATTATAATTAGTTTTAAAAAAAAAAACTATTTAATTTAAAATTTATTTAGATTTAATTATCCCCATAATTTTTTTAATTTTTAAATTTAAATTAATTTTATGATACCCGGAGATCGCAGGGATTTATTTCAACGTCAGAAAAGAAAAACGTGAGACATAATTAAATCATTTTAATTTAATTTTAAGGAATTTATGAATGTATATATAATCAATGTAAGTACTATGATTATAGATAAATAATCGATAATAGTAAAACAAAATTAAACAAATGAATAGGTATTTTCGTATTTTATTTAATCGATTAACACATGTTTTAGAAAATAAAAATGAGTTTGAGTTTAAGAATTATTACGATGGTGATAAAAAAATAAATAAATATCATTATATAATTACTAATTAGTAGGGCAGAGGACTTGTAGCTCTAAAAAAGCTCTAAATATGCAAGCACTTATGCACTAAAAAACCCCATAATATGCACTTAAAATATGCACTTAAAATTTTTCCGCAGAACTGACTGAGACTAAATACTAAATTATTGATTCTTGTCGTGTCTAGAAACGTTTTATAAATAAATCCTAATCGAATAAAAGCCCGCATGGTGCGCACACGTCTGTAGTGGTGATGTCGTAGGTATAGTTTACGTTAGATAGTTATCGCTTCTAGAAAAAATTTGTGCCCGAGCACAGTAAAAAACCATATTATACGACAAAAATTAAAAATAAATACATTTTGACTGTATTGTTTGAAATAAAAATGTCACTGTGGAAAAAATCGATTTAGGTTAAATATGTCTCAAAAAGTATAAAATAGCGTATAAAAGTGTAAAATATGCCCTAAAAACCAAAAAAACGCAAAATATGCATTTATAAGTACAATAAAATTTCAAAACTAGCTTTGTGGAAGCATGAAACGTATTTGTTTCGCACTCTGCTATTTTTGTGACTGTGCAAAAAAAATATGCAAATGCTACAAGTCCTCTGCCCTACTAATTAGTAATAACCGATCCGTTCGATAGTTACAAGTTTCCGGTGCAAAAATCACGATTTTTTTTATAAGGTAGAAAAAATAGTAATTTTAGCAAAAATATGATTTTACTACCCGAGGAAAAAAAAATTAGCTACTCCCTATCGGCGCCCGTGGCCCACGACTACCTATCTATAAACTATAAATAAATATAATCGGTACTACTTACACGGCGGCCTGTGATGGGTTGTTGCTGCTGTCGAGGTTCGGCGTTCGTACTTGGGTGCGTGTGAAGTAAAACGTAAGAAGTAACATGGAAACGAAAAGCACTCGATAGAAAAAAAAAACGATCGAAATAAAAACACTAACCGCGACGGTAAAACGGAGACGAACTTTCGGAACGGCGGTCGACACTATACTGAACGGCTGGCGCGAGCCGCCGTCCCTTCACGCGTTGCTCAATGCTTTCACCCACGCGACCACCGTGAGACGTGCGATTATTCGTAGATAAATACTATTACCATCGTCGCGAAAAGAAATTTAGAAACCGTGAATCGAGATTATGGCGGTCGGCATAAAATTCTCGAAACACGGACCCGTTTGGAGAACCCCCCCACATTAGCGCGAACCGACGAAGACTGAAGGGACAATAGAAGGGAAATCCCAGTGGCCCTGCGTCGGCCGAAACGGTTGAAAAAACGAACAGCCAATGACAATTTTAACGAATTCATGGAAAGTCATTTTTTTTGTAACGGTCGTTTTTTAAACCGAAATAACCGAAACGAACGGACAGACCGCGACCGTGGTATCCAGAATTCTGTCTACAGCGTGCGATGTATTAGCATTGTTTATAGAACAGACTGGTAGCCCACGGTATAGGGGTTTCCAGTTACTAAAACTATGTTTATACCAACTGCCAATAGATGGCGTTGCATTAATGAAAAAATAATTTTTTCTGAAATTACATATTTTACAATACAATCGTTGTTATTATCTTAATACGGGCGTTGTCACTTTGTCAGCACCCTCCATATATAACAATATTATCTAACAACTGACTTGTTTTACCAAAATAGGTTTTCGAATAAAACAAGCTCACCCCGAAATCCAAGTGAATTTTATTTTATCATTGTTTGTTGTAAACAGTCTTCATATATATTTATAAAATGTATGTGTGTGTATGTGTGTAATGTAATACATTGATAAACAGCTGGATTGTGCGTTTTTGATGATAAATTTAATCCATAGAGTATCGTTAATGATATGTCTTATGTCCTAACTGAAACCGTGCGTTGCGTTATATTATTTGAATATCAATCGACGGCGTTCTAGCTGATGGGTTTCTCGCTAATTGCGCACGCGGCGGCGACATGTAAAAAGCGACAGTGAAAAAAAACAACATATTATTATGCGTATTATATTGCGAGACTTGGCAGATAGATATATACATAAAAATCTAAAATTAAACACTATACAATCGTTATGCAAAACACGTGACTCGGGGATCGCTAGACGACGAGTGTCGTCCGATAAAATAATCTCTGCGCACACGCTTATCGTTGTAGGTGTTATTTTCGACGAGATTGTCGACGTTTAAATATCGACGAGAGGTTTTGCGGCGCGATAAAAACATTAAAAACAAAAAAAAAAAAACAAACGTTATCGCGGTCGGGACGTGATTACAACACGTATAAAGCGATAACAGCTTCTACAGGCCAGTGCTATAACTGCAACGCCGCAAACCGAAAAACACTATAGTGTTTGCGACTGCAGTCGCGTACGCTAAACCGAGTCAAACATAATATTACGAATAGAATAACGTGTAACGTCCAACTCGCACGGTCCACACACTGATCGATTGATATATAGATGGCGTGGACTATGGCGCCGTCGTGGATCTCGATCGCGTCCTTTTTTACGATCCTTTTGAGCTGTTCCTGCGCGGCGATCACTCCGAGGGTGCGAGTCGAGTCGGGCGAGCTGTCCGGCGGAGTCGATCGGACTCTAATCAACGGCCGACCTTTTTACTCGTTCTTGGGCATACCCTACGCTCGTCCTCCCGTCCAAAAGTATCGTTTTAAGGTAACAATTTCAGTACATTATTTACATGTCATTTGTGTAACCTTTTGATAGGACGATCGTTTAATACATTTTCTCTAAAAACAATCAATTAGGTGGATAATTATTATCAGTAAGTACTTACTGTTGTCTTTTAATGAAATCGTCTCTATCAACGGAGAAGATTTTTTAGATTTAGACTCTAATTATTTATTTAATTTATACATGTGAATTGAAATAATAAAATCAGTACATTTTATCGTTCAAAGTAGACTTAAAAATGTATTTTACTAATTTACTAAAAAATCGGAACGTATGTTCGTCCACACAATAAAAGCCAACTGCTCTATTTTTTCATAATTAATATGAATAAAATCGTGTGATAAAATACTGTGAAAACAACATGTTTTTTAAAATATTAAATTTACAATCAGTTTTGTAGATATAATAAAATGCTTAAAAAAAATGCAATAAGCACAACGTAATATTGTGTGGGTTAATTAAAATACTAAAATCGTATGAATAACCACTTATACCGACATACCGTATACCATTTCGTTATCAGAATCGTTTTTTATTAGTCGATTTAAATTATTCATTTCCGTTAAAATATAAAATTATTAAACAATGAATCTGTTCAGTAGTTCCTACGCGGGAATAGTAATTCCATATAATAATAATTAATAATTATTATGTAATATATTTTGTTTATCAAAGTGTTATGACTTATGGTCGTTATGGATCGCATGATAACAACAAAATTGATTATATATCATCAGACTCAATTAGAATTGAAAAAAAACAGTCGTTCCTTTTTTCGACGGGCACGCTTAAAAATATACCCAAGACCCAACAATAAAAAATTGACATTGTTTAGGTACGCCTCGAAAAAGTTTTAAATGATAAATTCGTAAAGGTAGGTACTTTTGAATACGTACATTTAGAATATAACAATATATTATTTATTTTACTATCATTGTCTTATAGTTATTTCATTTTTGTATGGAAAATTATTATACATACCCAAAAAAAAAGTAATTCTAATAAATTGAAATTGAAAATCATTTTTTGAAATAAAGTACACATTTTTACGTCGACAGTGAATTGTTATTGACTGTGGGAACAAAATATTAAAATATTAAAATATCAAAAAATAAAAAGTGACAAATCGATATTAACATAAAATATATTTCAGGAAGCGCAACCAGTAAAACCGTGGGTGGGCGTGTGGAACGCCACCATCCCCGGAAGTGACTGTATAGGACTAGATCACAGTAAATTCAAAGTGATTGGCCAAGAAGACTGCTTATACCTAAATATCTACACTCCAAAAGTAAGTGAATGAAAATTTTTTCGTCGAATTTTGAATTCGATATAATAATTTGTTAACGTCAACCTATCTATACACATGTCTATCGAATTTCTTTTAAATGTCTTTTTAGTGTTCGAAATCGTTTATTAATTATTTTTATGGTTCACGTTTAAATATTTTAACCTTTGATATAATATTTAAGCAGTGTCTTATCGAAGCAAACTATTTCCAATATGTTTCGCATGGTATTAAACAAAAGTATATTTATTTATTTTTAAAGACATCTTCAGGAATCTCGTCAAGTATATAGAGGTACTCGTAAGTAAGCGCGTTTAATAAATTCATATGTATATGTTACGGGCAAAGTAGGAAGTCCAGGCATTGTGATACCATGCCCGGGCACTGTATACAATGCCCGTATATTTCGGGCAACGTATGCATTATCATATCAACGATTAGTTAACCCGGATTCAAGTGGGCAATGTGAAGGCAATGTGCTGCATTTCAAAAAAAATAATATGTATAATTCTATGTACCTTAAAATTACTTTTCAGCAATAAATAATTAAAATAACTATAATTTAATAGTAAATAGTATTCATTTTGTTCATCTCAAACTACCTTTAGAGTTTAGATAATAATATTAATTATTCAAAAGTAGGTAACCTAGCTGAATAATATATTGAAATACTATAAAATAGTTTATTATATAATAAATAATATATTAATAATTTATGTTTATAAAAGTACCCTGTAAGATATTATATTTAATTTTAATATTTTCAATATTTAACATACAATGCCCGAACAATTTAAAATTATGCATACAATGCCCGACTTCCTACTTTGCTCGTAATATATACATGGAGGGGAGAGATGGGTCCGAACCGTACAATCACGTTGCTTTCTTGCGAAGGTCCTATCGAGTCCCGTTCGTGCGGGTGCTCACGCTGGGTTGCTTTAGATAAAGTTCTCAAGCTCTCCGGAAAGATTTCGTATTTTCACGTTTGACTGCGGGTTTTGAAGTTAGGTAACGGCTTAATAACATGGTTTCGAAGCAGCCGTGTTACGTTTACACGTACCTGTTCGTTAAAGAAACGCCTTCCTCGAGACGTTTCCGCTTCCCGTTTTGATTTTCGATATCATTCCACCACAGCTACCAGGCGAAGGGCCGGCCGAATCCGGCAGCGGACCGATGAACGTGATCGTGTACATCCACGGCGGGGCGTTTCAGTTCGGGTCCGGGATCGGCTACAGCCCGCACTATCTGTTCGACGGCGACATGGACTTGGTGTTCGTCACGATCAACTACCGTCTTGGGCCGTTCGGGTTCGCGAGCACCGGCGACGATGTGCTGCCCGGCAACAACGGCCTGAAGGACCAGGTGGCCGCGCTGAAATGGGTCCAACGCAACGTCGCGGCGTTCGGCGGCAATCCGGGCTCGGTGACGATTGCCGGCATGTCGGCGGGTGGGGCCAGCGTGCACTATCACATGTTGTCTCCCCTGTCGCGAGGTAGACTTATATAACTGTTATGTAATGTAATGCAATAATACAATGAGAACAGTAGTTCTACATTTTCGGTTTCGGTCAGGATCTCGGAAAGTCGATAAATAGTCCAGCCATTTCTAATCGGAAAGTTTTGAAACTTTGCAAAAAGTTTGGTTATAGACTCCTGATTAACCAAAAAAAAGTCGCCATCCCTCCGAGGTCCGGAAGTGTCCGCCATCTTGGATTTTATGTGCGATTTTTCAGTTTTTTAAAATTATCTTTGAAAATACTAAACTTATTTCAAAAATACCTCTATGCAAAAATGTAGCTGACACAATTTTATAAATATGGTTTTATTATTTTTTTTGTAGCTTCAATAGATTAAGAGCAAAATTTAACCAAGTGTTATAATATTTCTTTAGTTTATAGTAATATTTTCTTTAGTTCTGCCGATGTCCGTATGTATACATCATGATAATTATTACTGTGTGTTACAGGTCTGTTTCACAAAGCGATTGCCGAGAGCGGGAGTGCTTTTTGTCACTGGGCCTACAGCGAAAACATCGCAAAGAAGACAAACCAGTTGGCCGAGTCTCTTGGATGTCCAACGTACTTCTCCAAGGACACCGTGAAATGCTTGACTTCGAGACCGGCTTTGGCCATCGCCCGGTCGCTGACAAATTTCTTGGTAAAGTAATGCTATACTTTTTAAAGCACACGCGATCGTGATCAGTATGATACAATGAGCGCTATTTCGATTGCACAACAGCCTTGGAAATACAATCCGTTCACGCCGTTCGGTCCGACCGTCGAGCCGGCCGGCATGGATCGATTTTTGCCGGACTCGCCGGAGAACTTGTCGGCCCAGGACGTCCCGTCGATGTTCAGTTTCACCCAGGACGACGGACTTTATCCGTCAGCCGAATTCGTATCGCGCGATGAAATCCTCGCCGAAATGGAATCAAAATGGGACGACATCCTGCCGTTCGTACTCGACTACAACCACACGATCTCCAACGAATCCCTGAGACCGGAAATAGCGCGGAAAATTAAAACATTTTACTTTGGTAACGATCCCGTGTCGGCGACCACCAAAGACGGCGTAGTCCAGGTAAGGCGACCGCGGGGGAGAATGTGTCGTATAAGTAATTTTTCAAATTTAAAATGTACTCTTTTTTTTTTCTTTCAAGTTTTTGAAGGAATTTAAGCATGTGCCCGTCAGTATTATATTATAAGGTCGATATTTATGGTATCGTTGCAGATGACTTCGGACAGAATGTTCAAAGAACCCGTTGCCAGAGCGGCCAAGCGTTTGGCGTCGAAAAACACATCGCCAGTGTACTTTTACGAATTCGCCTACATGGGTAAACACACGCTCGCGAACAAATATTCAAAACTCGGACGTTCATTAGGTTGGTAAACAGCAAAAGCTTGCGTTTCATAACGTGCTATGGCGAAGAATCTACATGGTTTAATTTCTAGTCACCGACCCGCTCCATCTGTAGTGTTACAAAAAGGTGTAGGTATCGTAGGCACAACTAGACCAGCATTTTAGGGGGTGCCAAAATTATTCATCATACGTAATTTTAAACCAACCTATAAAAATTGTACGTATACAAATCAAGGGCAAAAGTTTTAATTTTCGGGTGTACCAAAATCTCTCTAGAACCTCCCTAATCGCGCCTGTCAAGTAGATTTAGTTCCCCAATTGAGAAAAAAAAACCCAAGAAATGTACAGAGCCGATAACGTTATTAGGTTTAGATATTTACACGACCGTCTACGCGCGATAACTTTATGACCGGCAGGTAATAATAATTGTTCTGATTCGTCGGATATACCAGCAATACGGCCTTTTGAACAAAAAAACCCGAAAACTTATATACAAAGAGACTTTTCCTTTAATTTTTTTTTTAATCGTCGATTCGTTGAGAGCAAAATACCTAAGCTTTTTCTCACGCGTGTCTGAAAGTTTCACAAGGTATTTTCGAGATATAGATCCGGTCGTTTATCGCTTTTGAACATTTTCTTCGGGTTCTTGCTCGAGCGCTAATTTATTCTTAATTTTTAAAAGACTTAAATATCCCGAATCTACTTTACTTATCGTTTTTATATGGTTTACGCGTGCTACAGGAGTATCACACGGCGACGACACCATGTACGTCGTTAAAACTACTTACGGAGATCCGCACGACAACGCGGTAGACGCCAAGTTGATTCCAGTCATGGTGAACATGTGGACGTCGTTCGTCAAAACCGGGTGAGTTTCGTCTGTCTGATGGCAACGCAATATCTATTTGGGGCCAGAATTTAGCCACATGCATGAGGGTGTCCTTTATTAAGGACCTGTTGCAACGGCACAGTGGAGGGCAAACGGGTTAGGTTAGGTCCTTTAATTCTTAAATGGGTCTTGGCCGGGTCCTTGGCACGTCCGGGTTGTCTCGGATCAGACATTCACACTCATCCGGGTCCCGTCTGATCATGCTCATTAAAAAACGTTTACTACTACTCACAGCTACCGTGGTCCGTTGTAACTTACGACTAATGTAATAGGTATACCTGATCAAGGAAACGTATTCTATTTTTCAACCTTTTGTTTACGCGATGCCCGATGGTACAACTTCTACCGGTGAGATTATGTTCACACAAATGTTATTTAAAAAATAGAAATTAAATAATCAAAATAGTTATAATGGTTAATACTCATAAATAATAACAAAATATTATCACATTTATAAAATTATTTTAATACAAACTATTGAATATATTTAAACGATAATAAAATAAAATAAAGGTCTTGCCTTGAGTATTAAAATTAAGAGTGCAAAAAAAAACATTACACCCGATGATGATTTTTAATCGAAATCGGTCGTGACTTTTTTTGCGCTCTTAATTATAATACTCAAGGCAAGACCTTTATTTTATTTTATTATTGTTTAACTATATTTAATAGTTTGTATTAAAATAATTTTATATATTTAATATTATTTTGTTATAAAATGTTATTTAGCGCCAAGTCCACTTACATTTTATAAATTACAAAAAAAAAAGAGAAACTGTTTACATATATTATTGAAACATACTTTTTCTAGATTTTTGTTTGCCATCATATAATACAATCGTCTAAACGGATGGAGTTTAGTGAGTAGTTCGTTTTTAGCCGTTAATTATATGTGCTATAGCTAAGTTTACAAAGTCGACGAGCGATTTTAATTTTATGTAACGAGATTAGTTTTTAAAAATAATTGCACAATATCCGTCTCGGGAACCTATGTTTTTATATTGTCATGTCGAGTATGAAGTTTTTGATAACTAGGAGCACTTTCGTCTTCTATTACGATATTCAAGTTAGATAATCTCTTATATTTAGGACCGCGGTTATTAAGTATGTTATCGACGTGTTACAATTAATCGATTTCACAATTATTTCAGAATTCCAGACCTGAGGAGTCCGGCCACGGTATGGTCGCCGGTGTCGAAGGATCTCGCCGACCCGTTGAAATCGATGAAAATCACACAGGCCCAGACGTTTGAGCCCCAGGAATTGTCGGACCCCGGCAACCACACCTTCTGGAGCAATTTGTCGCTAACTGAATTTCCGGTTTCGTCGAAAATCGTCAACCACGTCGAACTCTGAAACATCGAGACTTCCCCCAACTATATTTATATTATATTATGATATCGTTTATAGACTGAATGGTACCTCATAATAAATAATATGTACTACTGTTTTGTTTCAAAGCAATATAAAAATATTAACTAAATTTAGTTGGAAAAATGATTACATGAGTAACTAGGTATTATTTTCAATATTTACGACCAAAAATGTATACGTCCAATAGGCATAAAAAAATTGTTTGTTTTACAATGACGTGTTTCAGTATTTGTAAAAGTCGGTGAATATAATATCATAGAGGGATATTGTGAACAAAAAAATAAGTTTGTGGTGAAAAACTGTCAAGGATTATTATTTTCCATCTTTTCATAACAAAGTAGGCGATAAATTTCTATTAGTTTTTAATAATTGTTTAGGTTACAAGAGCTTAAAGTTCAGTAATGATAATAATAATAAATTGAAAACGATTTTGACTACATCGCCAATAGTTATAGAAATAAGAAAATAATATATACCCATAATATAAATGAAGATTGATAATTATTTTATATTAGTATTTTAAATAGTCGTGATGCAATTTTGTTACAAACTAAACTATAAAAATGAATGAATTTAGTAAAAAAAATAATTAGTTACGCACTTTTAAATTAAAGTCATTCGAAGTTATCATAAAATTTGATTTATTTATTTATTTTCAAGCATAAAATTAAAAAGAAACACGTTCCCGTTAAGTTGTTAGTAAACTGTAGTCATTTCACTGAGATCGAGGTTTGTCTATTATAATATAAAATTATTGGCGGAAGCTTTATATTTTCACTTGAAAAAAATTCATATAATTATTGTCAAAATAATCTCCAGTCTTTGGCGACAAACAGTATAATAACAAACAAATGTTCAAAGTAAAACACAATTAAAAATACCATAAAAAAGCAGCTTTTAAACGTTTAATCTTCTTAGATATTTAAATACCAAACTACTCTATTCGTTTTTAATACTAAAATAACATTGAAAAACTCGTCCTTAAATAAATTGTGATTTATTTAGTTTTCTTCTTTTTTTTTTTCATTAAAAGAATATTGAATACAATACAATATATAAACAAATAAACTTATAAAAATCAAACAAATTTTATTTTTAGTACGAAATCTTTTTTTTCTCTTTTTTGTTTTATATATTTATATAAAAGTAAATAATGAATAAACAAAACAATAGAGGTAAGTGAGCACTAGTTTTTTTCTCCTTCGTATATATCAAGTCTAGCAGTCTTTCTCACATCGTTTTGATTTTCAAAAACACTTACTAATTAGTAGCTTTGAGGTTAACAATAACATTAATTTAAAATATTCTATACAATTCAAACAATATAATATGGGTCAGTAAATTCATAATCATAAGTAGCTTAACATGGATAATTTCAGTGATCAGGAAAACGCATAATTATGTTACATAAATACTTGACTTGATTCTACACAGAGATAATAAAAATATCACTTCACATGTGTCCTCAAAAAAAAAAAAACAAAATTAAATAAATATATAGTATATAATATAATGAAATCTTCTCGACCAATAGAGGTTAATATATAAAACAATATGAAAGATGTAGTACAAGATTGAGCGACGAATGTCACGACAATCGACATGTGGTCATTTTTTTAACGTTACACATGATCGGCTTGTGCCAAGGTCGTTTGGATGGATCGTTGACATCGTCGATGGGAGCTGATGCACTGCCATTCGGTCGATCTAGAGTATTCATTTAATAATTTATAAAAACACTGTTAACATATCATTATTAATATTTAAAATTCGATTACCTTTGATTAGTTTTTCTGTTATGTATTCTTCTTCGTTTTCTGAAGGCGTTTCACACGAATGATAGTTGAACAAGTATGGTAATACAGTCATGTTATGCATGGAATCACCACGCAATGGAGGAATAGGTACTTTTTCAGACGTTCTGGGGTGTCTACAAACAAACCACCTAAAGAGAAAATGCAAAGATAAAAGTAAAAATATACACATATTTCATATAAATTAAATACAGTAAAAATAGTCAGCAAATTATGGCAAAGAACTAAGAAAACAATGTATTTAAAGAAAATTTTAAATTTTACTTCGAGGGCAAATCTGAGACAAAAAAAGTTAAAAATAATAAGTGAGTAAATGTTTATAATTATTATAATATAAATTAATAATTAATGATTAATTTACTTAAATATTTAAGATATCAATGTTATACAATTATTTCGCTTACCACAGTGAAAAAGATCGTATCTCGATTTTATCAACTTTTCAGGGCGAGCAAAATGAATTGAGATTTTAATATGTTATTCTGTTTTTTATTTTTTTTTGATCTGAAGACCACATTATTCTACATTTAGGATACTCTAAATTAATATGTTCTTGATTTTAACCTAACCTAACCTACGAATATGGTCGTAACTAAAAAATAGGTCGGATATCATATTTTGATTGTGTCTACCATAGTGCATTCATATTATCGAAACAAAATTTAGCGCAGTGCTATTTGGTGTTGTTAGCAGAAAATAACAATTTTCACATTGCGTACTAAATTACATCAAACAATCTACCTTATGTGTTTTAGTATTGTAAAATAATTATACACATAACAAGACTGCTAACTTTATTGACATTCGTACTGGTCAAATTTTACATGAAAAATAATTGGAATATAAATTTAGACTGGTTGAATACTGGATTAATATTGTATATGCAAAATCGTATGTAAATGGAAAAACAAATTTAATTCAAAATTTCTGTTATACTTTACAATGTTTATAGAAGTCGTTGACCAAAAATAAAAATATAGGTCTTAATGCTGACTGAATTATAAACAAATACAAATTGAAGATCAGTTAACGCCAATTATTGGCATTGTCTATACACAAAGTAATGCTGTTGACCCCAATAGTTGTTGTCCACAGTGAACGTGTTAAAGCAAATTTACCAATGCATAATAAGGTAATTTAAATTTTCACACGGCAAAAAACAAACAAAAGATATAACCTACAAATTGATATATTTAATAAATTATTTATAACGGTTTTGTTTAGCATTGATTTATGAGATGTCTACAAATTTAAACAAAATAATAGGTAAAAATTATAGAAGTTTTTTAACACATATGACTTTTAAGTTTAAAGACATAATAATTCTATTGATAAGTGTTTTATGAGTTACATTTTTATTTGTTTAATATTAACTCTTAAAAACTTATCATAGTTTTGTAACGAATTTGTAATAATTAACATATACATCGGAATCAATCGATTCAATAGCTTAAGCAATACTGATAAGTATTGCAATATATATTATTTAATTGTAAATTGTAAACATAAACTTACGGATGTGTTTGTATTGTTCGTAAGGAAAACCGTTTCTTTGGATCTTTTTTAAGCATTCCAACAAGTAAGGACCTCAAAGGTTCCGTAACATAGGTTGGGATTTTTATGTTACACTTTCCAATTGCTTCAAACAATCTGTACACATTATCACCTTCAAACGGGTACTCTCCGGTTACTAAATTGTACCTTTAAAATTAAAATTCTGATATTTTATGCAACACATTTATAGTTGATTGGTATTTATACAATGTAACGCCACTGCTCCATATATCTATTTTGAAGCCGGAGTATTCATCAGCCCCATTTGCTATTTCAGGAGGTTGAAATGCTGGTGAACCTTGACTAGATGCACAAATGCCTTCAGGATCAAACGGTGACAGTGCCTAATAATTTTAATAACAAATTTAAAATTGATAAGACATTTTATAAAACACAATTTCAACATACCTCAGCAGTTCCAAAGTCTGATATCTTAAGTGTTTCGTCGAGTGTGAGCAATAAATTACCGGGTTTGATATCTTTATGAATTATTCCACGGCTATGTAAATATTCTAGTCCATATATTAACTGTGTAAAATAACTAATAACAAACAAAAATATAAGAATAATAAAAATGAGATATACTAATTTTTACAACCCTACTTAGAAATTAATAATTGATATTATTTAAATATGTACTTGTGGGCTTGCCAGCATGGAAATTTGCTGCCTGGAGAGTGTTCTAACATATCTTGAAGGCCGCCAACACAATATTCCATAAGAAGATACATCTTTTCTTTTTCTTCATTCACTATCACGTCTACTAATTCTATGACATTCAAATGTCTCAATGTCTTCAAAAGTTGAATTTCACTAAAAAAAAAAAAAGTTTATTTACAGGTACACTATTATGTCAATTATGCAAACGTTTGTCATAGTAAAAAAAAACAATATAATTAACACATTTCTTCTTTATCTAGAAATCATATGATGGTAAATTATCAATTTTTAAATTAGTTCATTTCCTTTTAGGATATAAATTTTTTTTTATATATTAAAAAATTGAATTTCAATTTCTTGATTAATTTAAATTACTAATATTTATTGAGAAAAAAGAAGTCAAAAGAAAATGACTAATATTCATTTATTATGAAATAGCCCTGATCTACCTCTGTTGCCAAAACTTTAAATAGTTGTACATAATTCATAAACCTAATACCTAATTTTTTATTTCTTTTTTCTATTATCATTAACTAATAGTTAAGTTAGACAACAAAAAAAAAAAAATGAAAAAAAAAACCATAATAATTATAATTTGAATGATCAAAGCTCACACTAATAAAATAAAATGGAACATAATATTTCTACAGAAAATTGTAATAGGTAAATAAACAAATAAAAATTGATATAAATATTTATGAATGATTACAAAACTGTTGATTCTTAGAAGGTATATTATATAAATCACTATCTACAAATAATTTATAGTCTGTAGGTATTTTATTTAAAATCTGAAGAATAAATAGTTATTAGTTTTAATTTTTATGACTCATATTATAATTTATAGGTGGAATTAGAAAAAAGTTATACTTAATTAAACTGCCAGGAACAAGAAAACTCTTTTAATATCTTAATTCTTAAGAAAGTCAGTTCCTATAGTCAAGGTTTTCTCATAAGTTTAAATCATATTTTTAGCCATTTATACGGCCTTTAATCTACAAGGATCAATTTTGACTTTGTAATACTTATAAACTATAGAATTATGAATGCAAACACTGTCATTAAGAAAAAAATCAAATTACTTGTGTATTTTTCAAATTCAAATAGTTTTAAAAAGATTTCCGATTCTTAGAATTTGTTTACTAATTGTATGAAAATCTAGTTATATAATATTCTCAGATTTTTCTACTCATGCGGGCCCTATTTTTTTTTCAGTAATCTAATTAGGAAAAAGTATCCACAAAATATCCATAGTACTGTTAAATCCATCAAATATTCAAATACAATATTAATATTAAAGTCAAATGATAACAGTGTTGAGAGGTGTGTGAACCTGGCCATCCATATATTTTGCAAAAGACAAAAGTTTACAAACATAATTACTTGAGTACGTTCTTCTCGCCGTTCGGTATCCGTTTGAGTTTCTTCTTCTTCAATATTTTGGCAGCGCGGCGGACCAGAGTCTCCGAATCCAGCACTTCCTTGACCTTGCCGTAACTGCCTTCGCCCAGGAGGTCACCCATCACATACTTGCCGACCATCTTGCACGGTTTCTTTTGCGCCCGGTAAACCACCTCGTCCGGATCGAACGAACTGAACAGACCCGTTGGCAAGCAGTTGGTCGCCGACCAGTCGGCCGGCACGTTCAACATCAAGTCTTTGAACACATCCTCGTCGTCCTCTGCAGCGGTGGCAGCGGCGGCTGTGGCGCTCGGCACGACGACGTCGCATTCACTCTGCTCTTCCATCGTTGTACTTACGGCATTTTCACGTCTATCTGTGGTGTTTTTGGGAGGGAGATTTTTATTTTTAAATCGGGACTATTATTCCTTTACATCGCAGCATGCGACCGGGACGGCGGCAGGGGGGTGGAAGCAAACGCGACGACTCGAAGCGGACCCCGCGGAGAAAACGTTCGCTTCGCTCGTCCGAAATGAAAACCTAAAATCGTCGAGACGGACGACCAGGGAACACGAATGGATTTCTGACTGATACTGAAATAATAACAACACAGTTCCAATAACACAATAATATTTCGATGTCCGAATTCGTCTTATCACGCTATGTTGTTGACACTGATAACGTACTCGTTGTGTGTAGTGTGTACCGCGGTCTCGGGCCGTCGTACAGGTATCACGACCTGATAAACACGACGAAACTACAGTGCGGTCGATCTCGATCGTTGTCCAAAGACGTTTCGAAAGCGACGATTATACAGGACAACAGAACGGTAAATCATAAATTGAAAAATTTCGTCAAGGTAAAAAATAAAACGAGTTTGCTATATAGTATCATTGATTAAGTATATGTACTTAATCATAGTATATAGCAATAGCAGGCTGTTGTTGAAGTCGATCTACTATGATACTTCGAACCGACGACGGAAGAAGCGGGAGCCATCTACCGGACCACCACGAAATCGGACAGTAAGGACAATAGTTTATTATTATTAGCATGCTATAGTATTTATAATCAATGTTATTAGTTAATGTATTTTTTTCCCGTCAGTCCCGGATTTGCCGAATCTCGGTACCGTCCCGGAAGCACGGCTGTGGTGTCGTCGTGACCTGGCGCGAGCGACGTTTTCGCGGTCGTCTGTTGATCGTCACTGCTTTGAGCGTACGAATTCGTTGATTTTGAATTCGTAATGTGTAGAATAAGAATTACTATAGGATATGGAACACTGCTCGGTTTCGTTAGAAACTATAAACGCGGCGAAAACCGTGAAAACCGATACACCTCGACACAAATCTACCGTTGACAATAATATTATAGTCGCCAAATAAGGAATTATATGAGTCGGCCGCGTGAATTATTATTTTTTTTTTCTCATTAACGTTCGTTTTCTGGAAATATGAATTGTCGGATGGGGAAGTCGTTCGATTTTCGTAAATCGGAGAATCTGTATTATGCGAGTGAGTGGAATCGCATTTATACTGGTTAGGGTTTACGTAGTTTTTTTTTCCAATAGATATATTTTATAAAAATAATGACAGGTACATAATTTCATTTGTAATTTTTGTGATACTGTGACAAATACCGGCAGCACGTGCGTCCCGATAAGCGGTATCAATTCGCGTCGTCGTGTTACACCATAGAGTAATATATATAGAGTATTACTCTATGTGTTACACGAACTTAGTGGTTACATAGATTAAATATACTATAGCATTGATTAAGTACATATACTTAATCAATGACTATAGATAGACCATAGGTATAGGGAAAATGGCAACCAATTTATTTAGTTTAACGATGTCTCAACAGAGAGCGCTGCTCGTTTCGTCGTTTAATATTATCATAGGTATTATAGTGATTTTTTATTTTTACACGTAATACACAATCTGTATCAGACTATAACAGCGGTTCCCAAACTGTGCACCGCGAGCACTTTCTAAGGGCACCACGGTCTACGGCTCATAACAAATAATTTGAAATGTATGTATTTATTTAAAAGTTTAAAAATACATTAATTTATAGTTAGTTATCTGTGAACCTGACTTAGAATGCAGAGATCGTATTAGGTTTAATAAAAGCAATAAAATTGGCTATCGATGAGTATTTTTTTTTGTTCTGTCTTTCGTGTTATTCACAGCAGAGCACCGCGGCTAAGTTTGGTCAAAAAAAGTTTGGGAACCGCTGGACTATAATATAGACACAATGAGCATATTTGATGAGAGTTACATTGTTTGACATGAAAAATTTGATGACAGAAGCCACCCAACGATGGCACTTTCTGTAGTTTAATTTATCTTAAGAGATCGCGAAACCACTTACGCTTTAAGCGTCTCGGGGGATTGCCAGGTATGGTGGGAGTGGCCAAGTTTAGTATGAGTTTATTTGGATGGTTATTTAGTTAGTTATGAAATCTTTTATAAAATGTTTTTGCTTCGTCATTGTAAGTAGTGTATAGTAATAAATATATTTTTATTATTCGCTAGTGTACCCGTAGATTAAGAAATGTCAATTTAGCTCAGTTCATTTTTATTTATTTTTTATTTTATGGGAGATACAATATGTTTTACCTTTATCCAATGGTTGAAGTGGGGCATGTGTTGAGGGGGGTACTAAAATTCACTAAAAATGGAGGAGAAAAAAAATCGTGATTTTAAGATATAATAAAAAAACGTAATAAAACGTATAACTATAGGTGTGTTTGCGCGAGACCGGAATAAGTGAGTCATCAGTTTAATACTGGGTGGGTGACACGGCTAATGAGAGCCAAGCTGCTCGCTCCGCCCGACCAATGACAGCTGAGTTGCCCACGCAACTCGACCGATCGAGAGACACACGAATCTACAGCAGTAGCATACCGATTATAAAAAAGTATAGGGCCGTTTAGTATAGTGTCGACAGCGATTCAGTAATCTCTTCTCGGTTACATTTTATTTCTCACTACAGTCAGTAATGTCGTCAAATATCGAGTGACTTTCGTATGCGCTACCATACTTACATTATTTTACAAGCCAACATGAACACCGAACCTCTACAGAAAGCCACCGACAAGCCGTCAGTGGTACCGATTATATTCGTTCATAGATCGGTACGAGGTCATTGGCGCCGACGTGGGTAGCGAAGGCTAGTGTGTGACAACACAATTGCATTTATTACATACAACTGCACTGGTTCAGTCTCGTCGTTTAACACACATTGGTGGATTATTGCACACCTCCAACACACCCGTAAGAAACCTAAAAATAAAATTAATTCGGAAATATGAAATTCTAACAATACAAAACAAATCTTGTTACATCACCGTCGAATATCTCATAAAGTCATAACTAGATTTCAACAATGGACGATGCACGGGTCGAAGAATAAATCACACAGATTTAATTAAACCCGGAAAACATCACAAGTCTAAACCTAACAAATAACAAGCCAAGTCTACATAGAACACAAACATTATAGGACATCTCTCTAAGGTAAAAGATCACATTATTTCATATTCTTTAAAAAAAATAAAACTAAGTAAAATAAATATAAAAGAAAAAAACTAAGTAAAAAGAAATGTAAAAAAAAAACTAACCATAAATATCTGTTTTTAATAAAATCAAAAATCACATTCAACAATTGTAAAACAATAAATAATTAACAACACATGATCTTAGAGTAAAATTACAAACATATAATATTATGGCAGACAACATGAGGCTAAAATTTCACTAAAATTAATTTTTTTATAAAAATAATTTGTAAGAATTGTATAATTCATTATATTATCATAATAATAGTAATAATAATAACTATCAAAATACTTTTTACTAGTTATTGTCATTATTATTAATATTATTATGATAAATATTTTTAACTAATCTCTAACATAAAATTAAATAAATTGAATATTATTTTAATTTTATGTATGATGTTAGTCTATTATAAATAAATACATAAAGCAAAATTAAATAACCCATGAAACTACAAAATAATTGAAGTTAATAAGTATAAAATTAATTGATATTCGATCATGTAATTGTAAAAAAATAAATAATTGTATAATATAGTTTATATCTCCAAGTACAGGTGGTAACATCATGTTTTTAGTTTAAATTTATCAGGTATTAAATTAAATATTATATTATAAAAAAAAAATACACATTCATTCCTTAATAATTCAACAGTGATAAAATAAATCTACTCTATAAAATTAACAATTCAGTAGTTTTTTAAAAAAAATATTTGCCAAAAATGTATTTCTATCAGTCCCCGATTTCCAGTCGATTCATTCATTTTTTAAATTTCACAATAATTTCACTATGATATAATAGTATACAAAATGATAAATAAAATGTAGGCACATTATAAAGTTTAATTTAACTTAGATTCAAGTTTGTGATAGCCAGCAGTGTCTGAAAAAATAAAATAAAAATATTTATACACATGTATTACAATAAATGAATCATTAAAATAACAAATAATAGAATATTTCAAAATAAGCAGTTAGTGATGTATAAGTATGTTAGATAAATGCAAATATATTACTTATTAGTATATTGGGTTAAAATAGTTTTTGAATCCATGACCACAATACTGGCGTCTTTACTATAATTGGTTCTTCTTCAAAATCAAATTTTTCATAATATAACTATAAAATAATAATTATGCAACAATATTGATGAGCTGTAAAATTATTTTATTTTCTTAGATCAGTAAGATCCTCAAATTAGAACAAAGTCTTAGATCTCTCCAAAAAAAATTGATATTTTCTTTTAAATTCTAAACAAAATAAGGTTGACTTATTTTATTTATTATTCTTTTTCAAAATGATTTAAAAAATAGTGAAATTATCAGAAAACTTCTATAAATCAGTGTAAACGTTATGAAAAAAATATGATTGTTGGTAATATTTTGCATTTTGAAAACCTATTAGAGTGTAAGGGCTTGAAAATGTTTATAGCATTTCATTTGTTAGAGACATTAAAATATTAAGAAATAATTAGGTTTTAAACAAATGATTATTATAACCCCCCTACATTTTTGTTTGGCAATTTTTCAATTTTAAATTTGATTATTTGAAAGCATTATAAATTAGTTAATATATTGTTACATGTGTAGTGGAAAAATATTATTCTCATGAGAGATTTAAGTTAGAAATAAAACAATACAAATTTTGTATGCATAGTACAACATTGATGAAAATTCATTAATTTTATGAAAATACAAAATTTCAAAACTGAATTTTTCATTACTTTTATGAAAAATGTATTCTAGTACTTACTAATTTTTAGTAATGCAATTTTAAATTTTACTGAAATCCATATTCATCACTTAAATCAATACATATCAATTCATAGTTTCCCTAATGACTAATAAAATGTTTATAGTAATAAACTAATAACATATAGTAATAACATTTTGTTAATAATTATTTTCTCAAAACAATGTATAATTCTTGATCTATTTTAAATATAAAATTAAAATAGTTATAAACACTGGTTTGTACCAAACATCAATGTCTATGACTATCATAGATGTTTTGACCATACTTGTAACTGAATTTTTGTCCTCTCAAAAAAAAAAAAAAAAGGAATGCCGTAAGTAAGGAAAGGTAGAAATTTAGATATTCAAATAAAATAAATCTCAACAAAGACATCTTACTGCAATGCTAAGTAATATTATTTAATAGCTAGTAAAATTTAATATAAATATAAAGTATAATAAATAATTATCATTAAAAGCACTTAGTGTTTAAATAAAACTTTATTATTGAACTAAATGTGTGTTATTGTTATTCAAATAGAAATAACTTCCATGCAAATATTAATAAAGCAATATTTTTTTAGTGGGTAAATTATAAAAATATTCATCTATAAATATATTCTATTGTATATAAAAAAATAATTATCTTTAATTGATTAATAAAATATGAACCCAAAGCATATACAAATATGAACTATGTACAAAATATATGATATATTAATGTTAAATTAATATGAATTTGTATTGCTACATAATTTATGCAGTCTATTGGTTTTTTACTGGAATTACCTCAAGAATTGTAGCGATACTCCAGGCTTGAGTGGGGCAAGACCCAGCACAAAAAGCTCCGTCTTTATTTGTTAATTCAGGTAAACCTCTCCAATCAGATCTTTTAATGTGCTCGTAATGTTTCGATAATATACTTTGTATTTCAGATGAAGTCTCTCGTTTGTTGATAGAAAATAATATTTTGGCTCTTAAAAAGAAACCAACAGGCCATAACCATTCCTAATAAAAAAAAAAAAAAACCCCAAAGATTTATTAAATAGTAATTAATTACTTTATTAGGTTACTTATGAGTTATGACATAAAAGAATTGAATAATGTTCTTACTGGTCCTTGGTGATAATTGAAACCGTTGGCTAATTTTGAGTCTGTGGTATCGTTATCATTATTGTAAAAGCCATCGTATGCCCAATCAGATGGATCTAGAGTTTTGATACCAAGTGGTCCTAGAAGTACATCGGACGCTACTTGTAATGCTCTTCTTGCATTTTCAGGGGTGAAAAGTTCTGGGGCCTATAGTACATATTAAACACGTTGAATAACAATTAAATGTTAGAAAATAATTTCTTAAATTATGATCCAACACTTACCACGACCATCGCAACGGGATAATTGCATCGCAGTTGGTAGTCTCCCCATTTATTTGTAGCACCAACTGTATCCTTGTAAATATTTCTACGATTAATGAGTTGGGGATAAGGTTCAACTTGATTGTTAGAACTTATATTTTCTGGTATCCAGAAGTATGGTTCGAAATTTTTTTGAATTTTTTCATCCCATTCTTTGTATGTCCATGTAGTAATAGTTCCTAGAGTCGACGAAAATATTTATACATAAAAAAAAATTTGCTTGAAATTTCTTTTTTTGAAAGCATACCATCTTTATTTGTACGGTCGACTCCTGAAAACTTAAACTTTCCATTTTCATTCAATGCGGCTAACCATCCTATAACTGATTTTGACAGTGCGATCAATTCTATGGCTGATCCATCACGGGGAGTAGCAGGTCGTCCTCTAATACCAGCTTTATCCGAAGAGCCCATTTTGTCCATCCATGTACCACAATTCCATTCATTGCCACCAAATACAAAACCGGTTGAGGGTTGTACTCCAATTTGATTATCGAAGCCTGGGCTTTTCATATGGGCATCAATGGCTGTTCCGGCGTTACGTTCGCGGAAGCACAATCCTTGAAAATGTTTTGTCATGACTTCTTGGATTACTTCATGCAGTGGTTGTTCCTAATGATAAAAAGAAAATTAAAATAACTAACATATTACCTAACATAAATTATATTTAAATCTAAAACTTACAACAGATGTTGGTTCAGAGTCATCAGTTGGAAAGATTCTATTAACCGGATCATCCAAGATACTTATGCCACCAGGCACCGTTACAACGTACTGTTGGATTACATACAACCACCACCAAACGGCATCACGACAATTGTAACGTGGGTTTTGGCCTCCGTCTAATAAATTAGGTATAAGACCATGTCTCAAGCAACCTCCAAATGCTAATATTATATACCTAAGACACAAAACACATTTATAATATAGAACAAAAAGTTATCAACCATGGTTTAGTTTTACTTGGCTTCTTCATATCGTCCAGCAAGGAGCAATAATCCTCTCACAGAAATGAAAGTGTCTCGGCCCCAGTTTCTCATGTAGCCACTGGAAAAATGTGGTAATCCAGCTGCAAGTGATACACACTCGGGTCGTTTCTTTCCGTCAGATCCAATTTGTGTCTTGAGAAAAGGCGCCAAAAGATTTGACGACAGAGTCGGGAGAGGACTAGATTTCACTATTCCTGCGAACTGAATCGAAGCAAGAGCCAAACTCTTACAAAATGTAGAACCATTTTTGATATCTCCAGGCATCAAGGACCATGCACGATTTAACAAAGCATTGTATACTTTTCTAAGAGACAACTCAAAGAAAGCGGGTACCAAATATGATGGCAAGTTTTTGATCGGATTTAAGTATTGTTCTAAAAAGTCCCCAAATTGGTATAATGGTGAGTTTTCAAATTCTTTACGTTTCAAACGTCCTATTATATATTCCAAAATCCAAAAACCATTCCGAAGGTTTGAACACAAAGGATGACCAAGATCGTTGTTTGAAGCCACAGTGTCCAAAACTGACATGAAACCTTGTATCCCGCAATATACCAGTTTACCAAATCCTGGTACATCGTAAACCCTCCCATCGTCTTCTTCGGCACATCTGAATAAAATGTAATTCATGTCAGTCAATGTTAGACGACTCACCGCATGTACCAAATCAATATCAGTTAGCAACTGGTTAACAGCTAATTTTGTTTTTTCTATCGGTGAAATGCTGACTGCTACTACACAACCCGGCTTAAAATTTGCAGTAAAATTCAATCTAGTAGACTTATCATCGGAAGGTATAATTTCTAACATGACACTTTCCTTGGGATTAAAGGCTTGTTTTAAATTCAATTTAAAATTTTCAAGACCATTGATTTTATTTTCATCTTTTGCAAATTCTTTTCCGACGGTTGTTAACCTGAAAAAATAGTCATCAAATAAAATTATTTATTTTTGAATTTCACTAAAAGACATATCAACATTTTTATTTTAAAAATTAAACTCACTTGTATTCTAATGAAGCTTCAATAAGTATGTCCTCAATTCTTCCGTTTACAGTGATCCCTTTTCCCAATCCATTTTTATTGTTGGGCGTTGAAAATGCAGTATATGACATTAAAACAACTGTCTCGTGTGTTTTGCCATTATGGCGCGTTACACAAACAATTTCTGTATCAATTTGGTCCACATACACTTGATCAAATCCACGTTCTCCGAGATCAAAGTGAAGTTCATTCAAAGCCTTTTTACCCGCTACAATTCCTGTGTTGATATTAGTTTCTTCATCTGACCAACTCATATACTGTCTTTCCTCATCAACTACATGAATCTAGAAAATAAAATAAATATAAAGCCAGAAGTTATAATATTCATAAGACACAATTGTAACATACATGATGAGGGACTAGTTGATCATAACCCATATTACTGCCACTTGCACAACACGCCATAGAAACTAAAGCAGCACTCGGTAATAAATCATATACAGTACGTTTCTCTATTGGAGATGGGTTGTCGTGGGTTTGATCCATGAAAAGAGCGTGAGCAATAGTAGGGCGTAACGGTTGTTCAAGTGGTTTAATAAATGCACCCACAGGGTCACCGCCATAACGGTAAACCAATCGACCAAGCTCATGTGAATCCCAAGCAGACATAGCTTCTAAAAATTATAAAATAAAAGTATATAACAATTTATAATTAAATTTAATACAACTTTTCAAGCATAACATTTAAAATTATTTTTGTTTTTTTTATTATACTAATTTTAATTAGGTTATATTTGATGATTCAGAAATTGGCAGTATAATAAATTTTATCAACGAACTTAGTAGAATCTAATTAATATAAAACGTTTCAGAGGAACAAGAAATGTTAATTCGATTTTTTAATCTAATAGAAGTTTGTTTTTCCAGAAGAGAACAAAACATTATTTTATTCACAATATTTGTTGCAAAAGAATATTACTAAATGACTACTTTCAATACTTGCCTCGAATAAGTGATGTGATTCCAAGTCTATTAACAAATATGTTGTCAGTAGCATCTGAATTGGTAAATAATTCTGCAACAACATATAAATCAGGCCTGATCTTTCGAGCAGCATCAAGCAAATACTAAATAAACAAGATAACAACAATTAATACTTAATTTGTATTTACGTAAAATCGATAATTGTTATAATTAATCAAAAAAATATCTCAAGTTTACTTCAGCCACATGCAATGGTGTTGAGTGGCAATTATCTAATCTGACACCAGCAAAAACTGTGGCGGTTTGTTCCACATAACGTTGCATGTGATTCCAGAGGAAAGGGCAATCTTTTGGACTGTCACCATATCTAAAACCAACTAACTATCATACACAAGAAATAAATGATCATCAAGATTTACGCGCAATGAAAGGGTATGTATGAAACCAGAATCCTTAAAAGGATCTCTATTTGGTCAATACCCGATAGAAAGAATATTTAGTTTTAATATTTTATCGTTTCATTACAATTATGATATATCAGATAACCTATCATAATACAAGTAAATTCGCAGACAAAATTGACTAACCTAACCAAAATTAGATAGAAGAAAAATACCTTAATTTAACACTATCTCCCCAAGCAATTAATTCTCTGCGCAAATAAATATTGGAGTCTGGTCCAGCAAAGTTTTTAAGTGGATCGCCACCCATCACCCATCCGTTGTGTGCCATGATGAATCGCCCATTAGGAGAATACAACACCTCCTCAGCAGTGAGACTCTCATAGTCCGTGAAATACCTGAAGAAATTAAAACACATACAAATTGAAATATACAAATTCAATACAAGAACATGTGATGCACTGAAATCGTGGCTCAATAGGACAAGATGAATTACAAGTTAGTTTTAATTTTATTCTAATTTATTCTTACCTTGGCACTAATGGATTAGTAATGGAGACGTTTGTCAACTTGGGACCATCTGGCTGGATTCTAAAGTATCTAATACCAGCAATACTATTGTCTATAGCAGATACTAAATGACCTTGGATTTCGTCAAACACTGCATTGTTCAAAGCTTCTAATTTCAGTTTCAATTCAAAACTACAACGTTGAAGTCTGGTGTCTTCATCAAAACAATCACTTCTGAAATAATTATTTTGAAAACTGTCAAAATGAAATAAATCATTACCATGTTGAACGAGCAAACCTGTATCTGTTGTAAATTCTCAATGCTTTGTCCATATCAATCTTAGCTGTTAATCGGCGGAATTCTGGATCCGGTATGAGTGTAATCTCTTCATTGATTTCGGATGTGTTAGCTGTTGGAGGCAGACCAGAACGAACTTTATTTTGGAATTCGTTTAAAATTGTATCAATATTTAATTGATACAGTTCGTAGATTTTTGCCCTTGGTAAAATTACTGATAATAAAGCATGTCTTATTGACTGTAAAAAAAGTGAATAAAATTAAAAATTAATGATTTTATTTTTAATACAAAATTAATCTTAAAAATAATAATCTATGATCTTTTTACTTTAATTTCAAAAAAATGCAAAAAAAAAACAAATTGTAGAAAATGTATGAATTTGTACAATATTTGTGTACATTTTTCAGAGCGTATTATCATGAATTATAAATACCAGTGTTTAAGTCTGATACTTGTAGAATTTAAAATGCTTACACCGAGATGTTCTTCTCTATCCACAACAACAGGTACTCCAGAAAATTCCCACATTCCTTTAGAAACTTCCACAGTAAACTGATACAAAATATAATCTAACAAGTATGCTGGTCTTAAATATGGACAGTTGACCAAATTATATGAACTTTCAGGATGTTTCTTTAGCCAAGGACTCTCGTTAGCTGTATGATTCAACACTATATCACATATACTCAATACCTAAAAAAAATTGATAAATAAATTTCCAGTCATGAAGTTAAGCACATTAAAATATTAAATATTTTAGACAGTCTGAAATATTACATTCCATTGTTTTTCCATTTCTTCAGTCAAAGACCTGATATCATCAAACGTGACTACATGTTTGTCATAACTAAATGATGGGTTTAACTCTAATTGATTTTGCAAGCTATACGATGATTTGGATCCTCCGAGTTCCTGTGAAAAATAATTTTGTTTTCATCAAATTTTTTTACAAGTATAAGAATTAATAGACAATGATGATATATATTTGTATTTTTATGCCATCATTTACAGAATAAATTAATAATCTTGCGCTTTACCTAAAAAATATAAATTATTGTAATAAAAAGTTATTAATTTATACAGAGCAAAATTAGCAATTCCTCAATAATAGTAATGATTAAGTAAAATAAATTAAATGTATTAAGTATAAATTTTAATACTAAAAATGTTAAATTATAGCTGTGGAAATATTTAAATATATATTATTTTAAAACAATTTACATGATAAAATTAAATTTTTAATATGTATTTATCTAAAATTATAAAACTTAATACCTACATGAAAAAAAAAATAATACAACATACAATTTGTTTTGCTGTGGATTTTGCACAAATTAACTATTCAACAATTATTTTGTATACACAAGTTGAAAATCTTTTTAAATAAATTGTTAGTGTTATCTTATGAGTTATGACTTTATGAGTTATCAAAAAATACTATAAAACTATTGACAAAACATTGAAATGATTTTGTACTGAATAAATTTGATTGCAAGTTAAAAGCAGTAACGTTAAATAACTATGGTTTAAAAAAAAAAGAATTCCATAAATTTATAACCTTATTTTCATTTTTATTTAAAAAATCTTATATAAGAAATATACTCTGTGAAATAAAATATGTTTACTCAATGTATAGGAACCAAATTGAATAATACTAGTTTATAAACTAAAATTTTTCAGAAGTCAATTAATTTATCGGTGGTCAATAAATGTAATACGAATCGGCTAACTTTAGTAAATAGATATAGTAGAAAAAATAGAAATAGAAATATATATTAACAAAATTTTTATTAGACCATGGGAAACTATTACAATGAATGTTATAAAATCATACTTGAACAGGTGTAAAATGCACCATATTGTATCCAGACTCTTTTGCCACTTGTAACTTAGATTTCCATGTAGACAACGGTCCTAAACATTTGGCTAAAACAGAAACCATTTGCAATGATTCCAGAGGAATATCTTTGTCCCCCGCTACCAGATCCGGATCAACACAAATGTAACCGCTTCCTTTCCTTTAAAGTACATTTAAGAGTATAAATTACCATGTTGATGAAATAAATATAATTAACGTAAGCAAATCATACTTTTGTCCTTTGTGTTTGTAGTAATAATGGAAAGAACCAGCTTTGGTCATCTGAAGAAGACTCGATAAGGACGAATCGTCGTTGGTCACATCGTCGCTGGACCATTCTCTTACCCATTCCAGACGGCGGTAGGTCTTTCTATCGAACTCGGATCCCTCGGACGGTATGTTGGTATAGACGTCGATGTCACATCCGAAGAGCGATGGACCTAATCTAAATTCCAGGTACCAATCTGTGGAAAAAACGATTGAAAAACGTTGCCTAGAGAATTGAGAAAACTTAATAATAATAATAATAATAATAATGGTACTTTTTTTCAGCCGATACAACGTGTCCTCTTGAAAGTATCCGTCTTGCAACGTGAGCACGCGTATTTGATGGTCGCTCGGCGGTTTGACGTACATGGCGAGCGTTCTGTCCCTGTAAAACAATTTCGTGAGTCCGTCGTATGAAAACATGATGAAACGACACAGGTGTCGGACGGATAGGAAAAAAATCGCGACGATCACGAAAAGGATCAAGAACAAGAGCAAAGCGATCATTGTTTTGCCATCATCGGGGAATTTTATAGGTAAATATTTTATAGTTGAAATAATAATTAATAAAACGTTATTAATAGCACACACGCACACACAACAACACACATTTCGAAAACAACTTATCTAATTGACCTTTGCGCGCGTAACCGCGCATACACTTTTTCGCTTGATAAATTATTAATAAAATACACACACATACGAGACTTAATTATTAAATTTGTACTAATAATCAAAATAAAAATTCGAGACGCAAATCGACTGGTTACAGTAATCATAGTAATCAAGTACAGTAATCAAGTAATAACGACGATGTATAGTTGGCTCGAGCTTTGGCTCGACGTTTGCGGGACTCGCGAGGTAGATTAATAAATAATAATAAAGCGAGATCTGTTCGGAGAGAAAAACGAATTTCGGAAGCGTTTTATCGATCGTCGAGCGACAGACACTGTAGATATTGAATAACGGTCAGTAATACCGGAACCGTCATTGTAATGTTTCAAAAAATAAAAATATTATCGTGACGTGCGATTTACCGGTCTGAAGAACGGCTACGGTTGGTCGTCGACGACGACGTTCGCCTCTCACGCCGACGAAAGACCCAACGAGATGCGACGAGACCGGATGCGAGCGCGACGACAACGACGACGACGATCGTTTTCGGTTTAAAGCTTCCCATAAACGACGACGAAGACGACAAAGCGGAATGAACGTTAAAACGACGAATACGAAAAAAAGCTGTCGATTTTTACCTCAGATGATGGCAGATCGTCGTCGTGTGACGGATAACTGAGATACGGAGTTTTTTATTTGTCTCTCGACAGGTGTTGCGGCGGCGTCCAGACGACGAATTATTGCTGTACACACTTGTACATCATGAATCGGCTTATCGACCGCACGCGGTCAAAAACTATTTGAAAAGTAAATTGCATACGCGAGAAACGAAGAAACAGCCGCGGCGGCGGATAACGGAAAAAAAGGAGAAAAAACAACTCGATAAAATTAGTAATTAAACGTCCGTCAGGTAAACGCTAGCGAATGGAGATTACGATTTTATGATTTTACATATTGGTTGGCCGTGTGTTATAATGAAATATATTACGCGTGTCGTAATCTCGCGTCGGACGAATGTTAACAAAAAAATGTAATATATTCGTCTGCGCACAGCTCAGCTGATAACCTTTATATTATACGAAAACAACAAGCGCGCACGACGTCGACGAGACGTTCGGCCCTCGAGTGCTATTTATAAAACGGTAATAACGCACCCGCCGTCTGGGCTCGACGTGGCGATGATAACGACCGCGAGTTTTTGTACTTTTCGTACAGTCGAATCGTCATGCACAACAATACGATAACAATTGCACAAAAGCATAAAACATTGCGCACAACTGGCGGCGGCCAGGTGACGAATAATAATAATACATCGTCGTCGTCACCACCTAAAGCAGATTTCATCGAATTTCGTCCTTAACTATCCTTATGGAAGTGTTAGGTATAGACGCCGTGGCTTCGGGCGAAAAAAAAATCAGATCTTGGGCGGTGACGGGCTTGTTATTTTTCATATTTTCTCATTTTATCTAGAGCTGATACGTTTATTTAAATCGAAAAGAATTCCCCTTGATTATCGACCCGGAAAAATGAAACGAATTAGAGTCTACTAATTTGTATATCGTTTTAAAATAAATGATAGCGAATCGTTCCGATACGATTAAGCAGATAATGTGTACAGTGTACACTGTACACCACTGGTTCCCAAACTGAGGGGCGTGTACACATTGCTGGGGAGGCGCAAGCAGTTATTACGAAATACAATTTTTATTGATTAAATTATTTTTATTTTAAAATGTAGGGAAAATATGAAAAATTATAATTATTATCATCAATAAAATTGAATTCATCCCGGATATTTTATAATTTCTTCATAAAGTACACAAAAAAGTGATATATTTTTCACGTTATAGAAGGTGGGGGGGGGCGAGAGTTTCGAAAATATACAAAGGGGGGCGTAGAATAAAAAAGGTTGGGAACCACTGCTGTACATTGTACATGAATAGTAAATTTGTTTGTTATCGCGCATCCTTTTCAATGGCAAATTTAAAAATTCGACATCCCATTATTAATGTTAACGGAAGATTTAAAAAGCTTTATTTTATTTTGCATTAAAAAAATTGACATCCGAGGAAACTGTCCCCTTTGCCCCCCCCCTTCCTCCCAAAACGAGTTTTAAAACGTGTCGCTTAAATAAATACCAAAAAAATGAAACTATATAGGTATTACAAATGGTATACCTACTCGTATAATAATTATATGCGTACTGCATTACTTAAATTGCACTTTGTGTATTGAGCGTTGAGTATTTACTCGTTTAAACAAAAATTCGAATGAAAATCAAATTTTTTCTTTTAATTATTAAATATCTATAATACATTACTTGGAGATTTGTCAGTTGATAGGTACTGTTCAAATGTGTACAAGAATAATATTGAAAACTTAATAATATGTATAATATTTTCAAAAAACAATAAACCATGTATTTTAATATAAAATGTTTCGAACAAACGAAATTGTATTGATTAGTATTAAATAGTTAGCAGTTGCAAATTCACGACAAACTTACGAACTGTTTTAATTTTAATAAATGTTAAAAAACGACAATTTGACATAAGAAACAAGTGTTGTAGACGAATGCCAAAAAAAAAAAACTGAATATCGACATTAATCTGTACTGTTTGAGTTAAGTAAATACGTACTGTCAATATTTATATTAGTTATCGACAATATAAATAATCCTTCATAATGCCTAACGCTTTGGTGCTTAGACAAAATGTCTAAAATCATCAGTTAATGTACATCATTCTTATATTGCCAAGGCATTATGTTATACAATGTCAAAAAACAGAGTAGAGGTAATATATAATATAATATGGTATAAATATATATGCGCGTATAATCTGCGATCCCCTAAGATTTATTTTTTTTATAATTTAAACTATTTAAAAAAATTAAATTTTGATGTCTTCGAATAAATACTCAATTTTATCATGATTTTATCTGATATTTATTGTTTATTGCTCAATTGTTTTCATTTTTTTTTTGTTTTATAAAACGTAATACATAAACTGTAATTTTAAATTAATTTTGATTTCATGTTTTAATGATTTTAGACTTAAAATTTGGCTGAGAACAAAGATGTCATAAGATTGACTATGTGGTTAAGCATTATTACTACATACTCACAGGGAAATCGATTTTTCAATAAACACTATCTTTGGTCGCTTTGCAAATGGTAAGCAATCTAATTTATGTTTATTAATATTTAATTTCTATTGAGATATATCGATCTATTAATATAATTAAATCGCTCTGTTGTTGATTTAATTTACTTACTTATGTAACTTTTACAATGAAAAAACAAAATAAAATAAAATAAAAATAAAAAATAGGTCTTGCCTGGAGTATTATGTAAAAGAATAGAAAAGTGCTTGAATATTTACGACCGGTTTCGAATAAAATTCATCGTCAGGTGGAAAAAGCGCACTGAATACAAAATGAAACGAAAGATTGAGTACACTTTTATCCGAAATATACATGCAAAATTTTGAATCCACCAATATAATCAATAACAAAATTTACAATCCAAACATAAAGGCATATTTTAGGTATGTAGAGTGTAGACGACACATTCATATTATTTAGAGGTACAAACAGACAAGCAGAAAATATGGTAAATTCTTTAAACAATATAAATAAACATTTCAATTAACAGTCAAAACACAGATAAATAATAAATTAAATATCTTAGATCTTACAGTAACCATAGTTAATAAAAAATTTGATCTTAAAATTTATAGAAAACTAACTCAAACTGATACGATAGTACGATACAATTTTAACCATTCGTATTCTCTAAAAATGTCATATTTTAACTCAATTTTTTATAGACTTGAACGTATACCTCTCAATAAATATAATTATCAACATAAACTCGACATTATTAATTATAATATAGCTCTTTAAAAAAATAAATAATTTTAACTTAAATACTATTAAAAAAGTCCATAAACGTGTAAAACAAAGTATAATTCAAAAACCTAATCCCAAAACTGTTAATTATTGTAGTATAAAATATCATAATAATTTATATAATAAATTCGCTAAAATTTTAAATAATAATCCAAATAATATAAAGATAGCATATCTAAAACAATTTATAATTTAATAAAACAAATACATTTTAGAGCTAAAAACTTCTCAAAAATAACGTCTAACTTTAATAATGCCGGAGTATATAGGTATAAACTTAAATGTAGTTGTAATAAATTTTATATTGGTAAAACAAATAGAGATTTCCAAACTAGATATAAAGAATATATTTCTGAAATTAAATTTAAAAAAATTGCCCCAAATTCAAATTTTGCAAAATGAGTTTTAGAAAATAAACATATAATCAGTTTCTATATAAATAAAAGCTTATAAATATTAAATAATTAAAGCAATATTTATATAAATTCAGTATTGGGAGAATTGCATATATGTACATAATGAAGTTAGGAAAAATAAATTTAATAATATCATAAATATACAAACCGATTTTAAAAATAATATTCTCTTTCAGTATCTTTTGGATATTTATAAATGATCAAGAAATATACCTCAATCCTATGTAAATTTTAAATACAATCTCTTGTACTAAAACTTTTATTCTTTATTAAACTAATTATCTCTATGTAAAAATTATTTTAATTTGTACTCTTTCGTTTCATTCTGTATTCAGTGCGCTTTTTCTACCTAACAATGAATTTTATTCGAAACTGGTCGTAAATATTTAAGCACTTTTCTATTCTTTTACATAATACTCCAGGCAAGATCTATTTTTTATTTTTATTTTATTTTATTTTGTTTTTTCATTATTATTAAATTTTTATAAAGATATTTTATAATTTTAATAAATTATTTTATATATTTATCAATATTTTGTTATTATTATAAGAGTATTAACCTTTAAACATGTTTATTTTTATTTTTTATGTAACTTTTACATTTTTTAATTTACAAAAGTTACAAAATCCAATATAGTTATTTATAAAAGCACTAATACATTTTTAAAAAAAGCAACAAAAGTATAAGTAGAATGGTTTTTGGTGTTATTGTTTACCTAATTATCTAACATTCTAACCTCTTCAATAAATAATTTAGAGCACTAAAGCCAATTGTGTAATCTGAGGTGGGGAAGTATTACTATTTTTAATTGCCCTCCTCTCTTAAAGTTAAAGAAAACCCGCCACTTCACCGTAAGCACTTAAGAACCTCAAAACCACAGACACGTAAAAAACCACGAACCATCACCTAAATCACATGAATTTTAACCCCAGACAAATATGACTCACTGCTGCGGTGCACAGAGTTCGTGTCCGTACTTGCACCACGTGCACCCCTGCTTCGTCGGAGACGACGCGTCCTCCTCTACGACTACGCTCTCCTCGCTGCCTTTAACTGTCTCATCTAGACAACGGTCAGACGGCTTGGTCGCGAGATTTTTTTTAAACCGACCGAAACGGTATCTTGCGAATTTTTTCCGTCTTTGCGACGGTGGTTCTTCCGCGGCTTCCGGACCCACGGTTTTGTGATTACATGTATGACTATACATAAATAGTACAGTAAACATGGAGACAAAAAACAAAACAATTGAGATCCGAGACTCGGATGACATATTGGCGTATATTAAATTGTTCCTGTATTTTAAAACCGATCGCTCGGAAAAACGATTCTGAGCGAAGGATGGTGAATCAGTCTCCATTTTTAAATCGTTTATTCGAAATACCTGATTTAACTGAAATTTAATTTTCCAACGTCTACAGAAAAATTTGCGACTTTCCGATTATTTTTTCAATTCTGTTTTATTGACTAGAAAGAGGGTGGGAAGTCGTTTCTATTTAAACTTTAAGCCTTTAGTATTAAAATCGAAAGTTTTAAAATTTTCAACTAATACTATTTTTTAAAATTTCATTGATTTCTTCGAGTTCTGTCAACATTAAAATTCAAACTTTTACAAGAATAAAGAAAAATTGTGACTTGGGATTTTCTTGACTTTTTATATACGTGACAACAGCGTAAGGGAAACTTTGTATTCGATTTTCGAGAACTTTAGTCCAACCAATAAATTATTTCATCGACATTTTACCAAAAATTAACCTTGAAAACTCGAAAATTTCAAAATATCTATAAATAACACAACAAAAACATGGACATTTTTAGATAATGGTTATACAAGTACAATACTCCTTTTTTAAGTTACAGTGAAAAAAAACTTGTTCGATTTTGTCGAAGATCGTCATTGCGTACATTTTGTAATTACAAATGACAAATTACAAATTTGTCGTCTGTTTGTCTCGATTACTATAAAAACGAATTTTCAAGTCGGTCCCCGCGGCCCTCGAGCACCGACCAGATAACATATTTACTACAAAAATAACGATACTACAATAATACATTTTGAAAAACATTCCAGCTCGAAATCCGTCGCCGTGAAAAAAAATTCATAGTCAGATGTCGATGTCGAATTCGGGAATAAAGGCGGCCGAAAAACCTGTTCGCGAGGAAAACCCGTAGAATTTCGCGGTGAATATCATATATTATTGTGATACGCGGGCGTTGCATGAAAATAATCGATTTCGATATCCGATTGGAAACCTATACCCGCAGAGTTAGATAAAGAACGATTAAAAATAGCACGTCGAACTGCACACTGTGCGCGGTCATGAGTCACGTGCGCTTTCACAGTTCTAAAACGGATATTTACTATATATATATATATATATATATATATATATATATATATATATATATATATATATATAATATATTATATACGTACTCGTATATACACACATACACTGTACAGTGTACACGTATGTATAAATTATACGCGCTCGATTGCAAACCACGCGAAAAATAAAACGAACTTCGCCGTGGACGACGGACGCGAAACATAAGAATCTCACTCGTAGCGATAACAATGATGTAATAATTATTATTATTATTATACCTCGTGCAGTCGTGCGCCACGGTGTCGATAAGAAAAAACAAAAACGCACGTTCAAAAACACATCGTGCACATTTCAAAAAAAAAAAAAAACCGAAACGACCGATTATTATTAATAACGATGTTATTAATGTTATTATTATACTCACGGGATTTTAGTCGGTTGACCTCCCATCTTTAGCCGAACGAATGAATTTGATATTATGGCGAACGACGACTTCTCCGGGACGTTTCACAGCTGCTCGCTAACCGAAAAATCGTAAACGAAATTCTCGACGAGACGTATTATTATTTACTGTCGCACGGACACATAATAATAATTGTTATTCGAGTGTTGTTACTACCAATCGTCGGCGCCGAAACGAGACGGAACGCGAACGAGCTGAGGGTATGCCGACGACTGAACGCGTCCGAACCGCCGATGGACGGTCCGCGTGATTACGTATAAAATATATTATGTATAAGTGTTTATATATATAGTTTCATCGACGCGGAAAAATTTTGCGTATTAATAAAATGGAATAATAAATTACATTATTGTTATGACTGCGGCGCGTACCCATGCGTGTGTGTTGAATAAGATAAGTTTTATCGTCGAAAACCGCGATTCGCGCGCCGTCCGCCGACCAATGACAATATACTACGCGTTTTGTTTCGAAGACAAAAATAATACGACCGCGACGGCGCGTGTTAATTAAAATAAACCTACGTGATGAGTTTAATATTATTATTGGTTATCATCGCGTCGTACGTGCCGCGACACGTCGTCGAAGGGAAATCGACGCGTTTTTTTTTTATTTTCAACGAGACCATAATGATATTATAGTCTTCGTTATGACGAAGGGTTTATTTCCACCACAGAAAACGGCCTGTCGTTTTTACCATTTATGCCTATGGTTTTATGTTTTTTATTAATCGTTTTGTCGATTGACGACGAATAATATCGTTGCATTTCGTTGGTCGAAACAAAGAAGAGAAAATAAAAACGATATTTCATCCGCAGCGTGGAAGAGTATGGAATCACGGATAATGTGTAATTGACGGGGGTCGCCGTTAATTTCTGAAATTTTTATCGTCGAAATGAGCGAAACAAAGAGTTGACGTATAAACGACGAAATAAGAACGACTTCGTTATGCCTATGCTTCGAGAGGCGATTCGTTTCTACATTCACACTATATACTATGGTCTATGACGTATCGGTTGCCAGGGGTAACGAGGTCGTTTTGGTAACGTAATTATAAACGCGTTGGCAGACGGCAATTAAGGGCAACCACGGTCGCCCGTAAAAACAACAAATCGTGTTAAAAATCCAGAAAAACCTTGCGCAAAATCCATTCGTGAGATTGCGAAAAATGAACTATGATAAAACAATTGTACTATATTACAAAACACTGTCTATTTAGTAGCACGTAAGAAATAGTGATGTTTAATTAGGTCGAGTTCGATTATAAAAGAGAGAAGACGTGTGAATAAAGGGGTGTTCTTTAATTCTCTGTTAAAACTTGCGTTTTACAAGTGTACCAGTTAAAATACGGATATTATAATATCATAATTATTAATACAAAGATGTTACACGATTTTCAGTGTCCTCAAAGAGCCGCTTCAAATACCAAAAACTAGGACTTCGACCACGACCACGGAGAAAACAATAATCACACTACCACTCAGAAAGTCAGAAGCCATTAATTACAAATCCGCCTGCAATAATAACGCCGATGACGTCAAGAGGTCTTGTCACTTCTCTTTTTTTTCAGAGACATTTTGGTACTATAATACCAAACAAATTTCTCAATTTCTCAACATTGCTTATTAATTTCACATTATTATATATTTCCTATTTTTTCCAAATTAATATTGTTTTCAATTATTTATCTCTTTATCCGTTTTACTTTGATTTTAAGTAAACTCAATAAACATTATGAAAATTGCAAAAAGTTGCACTAAAAATTCTTAGATTTCAACTCGACTTGTATGATAGGTACACATTAAAATTTACTTGACAAGAAATTTGAGTAGTGGAAGAAAAGATGCAAATGCAAAAACATCCGAGCCCTAGTAATCACTCGAATATTAAAGACGTTTCGCTATTATTATTGTTGACTGTTGTTTATAGTTTTAGTCTGCGGAAAAACCGAATCCAATATTAAAACAGACCGCGGGCGTGCGACACAAAATAATAAATAACAACGATTTTTGCATTGCCCAACAGCTATTGCGCACATGTAAACACTGTTTTTCAAGTATTTATCCTTTTCCGGCTGCCCGCGGCTGAATCTGAACTCTGCAAGCGGGCAGGAGATAATGCGCATAATAAAAATAAACCACCTGCAAATCGTCCGATTTCAGACGGTTTCTGTCCTCCGTTCTCCGTCAACGCTGTTAACAGGCTTTTCTTTAGTATGAGTTCTTTGACCTACGAAAGTTAGCATAGTATAAGCTCATGGGCGTAAACTTGGGAGAGGACAAGAGTTGGCGACGGTCCTTGTGGACAAATTTGAGTGGACGACTCAATTCTCTTTTGAATTTTGTCTGTTTTATAAATCATAAGGAACAAACGTCAAGCAACCAGATAATATCGTACTACGCAAATGCCAAATAGTACGAATTGTCACCGCGCGGTAAATATTAAAATGTGAATACGATTCTCAATGTCTAATATTTTAATAGTATCGAAATCCGTTATCAACATTGCTGAGCGTAATGATATTATTATTATTCAGTCATTAAATTCATTATAATTATAAACAACGAATTTCCCAACACGAGTTCACAGGAGGGCTAATAATATAAGTTTTATGATTTTTTCCTTCTCTTTATCTGGTTTTCAATTGCCGTCATAATCTGAGTGTTTATGTTGATTTTTGCGAAAATTATATTTTGTAAAAATACACAAATCACTATATTCATTGCCTCGATTTTATTATTCTTATCGTGTATAAATTACGTATGCCAGGTGTTTGTAAATTCGATACTCGACAACAATAATAATGTCGAACGATATCGTTACGATAGTTCTGTCGGAACTCGCTTCGACTTTATAGCAAAATCATCGATTGCATAATATTGATTCGAACGTCAAATTATTGGTTAACGAATTGGTCGAGTCGAATTCGCTCCGTTCAAGTAACAACGATATATTTTTCACGTATTTCGAATATTAGAAAATGACCTACTCACTGCTGTAACTCGTACAATTGCAACAATAAGTGGTTGGCTAATAATCAATAGAGTTTTGATGCTGTAATAAAAGAAATAAAGAAATAAGAACAATATTAACCAGATAATTCGAAAAACTATTAACGATGTTCCATTTTATCGTGTCAATTAATTATTATTATGTTCGATAGATCCGACGTTTTCCATAGCGAACATTCTCAACAGTCGGTTTAACTGGTTTTCGAAAATCGCGATTTCGCATCGATTTATTAAAATCTCAAATAGCCAGTTCGTAGGCACGAATGTTTTTAGAATGTCATTCGTAAGAAACACATCGGTCGAGTACCACCAAATCACGATTGATCGAAAACTACCAAAAATCACTCGTGTTGTATCACATTGTATATAGAACTTCGATACTGCCGTCAGCAAATAGTTGGGTCAGTGATAAATGGTCATACATTTCAATGAAATTCCGTAAATTCATTAGTTCATAATTATTTATAAATACTCGGGTAATTAAAATCAATAATTCCAAGATAGATTTCTTTAGATATACGGCGCGGCGTATATACATTTCAGAAAAAATAAAAATAAAATGACATAATATCAATACTATACATAATATAATATATAAAAATTGTCAGAATTTATTACCAATATTATAATCGATATTCTAATATAATATAATATACATAATATTATTATGGTAATTTATTGGGTAACTATAATAACACTTCACCAATATTACTCGTTTGTAAAGCTATAAATAAAATATATGCAAACACGCGTTAGCCATAAGGTATGATATGCCTACTTATCTAGCGGTTATTGAAATAATTATAAATACAGCACGAGCGTATATTTATGTTGCTGTTAATTAAATAATAAACGATAGTGCCTTATTCATATTGTGTGTCTTTTGTAATAAAACGATTTATTGTAACATCCAAGTTTATATTGTTATTATAGATTGTGACTCACGATAACCATCATTGTCGATATTGCATATTTGATGCGAATAATAAATCACGAATTGCTTATTAGAGTATTTTCAATAAAACGTAAGCCTAGTGTGTAATCAGTATTAAACATAATATTCTCGTTTTGTTGAACGACAAAACAAAGGCTTTTGTTCGCGCGTCTTTATTACATTCTTATAATATATTCTTTATCAAGTTCAGGAGAGAGTCTTACAACTTTTTCTTTGCATCGTTCTACGGACACTAAAACCAACCCGCAAAAAGTCCCTAAATTATTAATAAATATCCAGTGTACGTTTTTTTTTCGTATAGAAATTTGAATCTATGTCAAAAAGAATATAATATATGTACTATATGTCTATATAGCGTTAAATCACAAATACATAATATTATAAATTATAATTTTTCAATTTCAACGGTATTGTGTTTGTGTTCAATGTAATAGAAATCATTGTACGCATACCCAGGTAAGAAGTTTATCACTGTCGAATCGAAAAAAAATAATATTATTTATATCAATTTATAGATTTTCAACTCGTCATGAATTCATTTTTATACGGTTTTTCAGAGTTTTAGGATAAATTAATTAGGTATAAAAATATTTATTGAAAACAATTCCAAACAGGGATTTATTCCTAAGATATTTATCATATTTATTTATTATTATTATTAGAAACGGGCAAGCAGCATTTCTACTAATTTTCACAAGGTATTATTTCGGACACAGATAAATCTTATATTTATAAAAATGAATCGATATTTTTTGCTGACGCCGTCACTTGAAAAAGGCTGGGCCTACTTTCAAGGGGTTTTCGCAAAATAATCGGGGTTGTCCAGAGAAGGTACAATAAAACCCTCCGATTGCACCTAAAAACGGAGTTTCCGATATTTTCGGAATGAAAATAACATTTTTCTTTTCCTATTGATTTGAGGGGTTACCTTGGTAACACGTGACACACTGTACCAATCGTTTAATTGAATTATATTAAACTCCGACGTTTTGTCTCCAGTAAATTATAATATTGTCATACCAACCATGCCGGCAATATAACTGTCCAGTTGAAGTCGCAGAGTGTTGTGAAATGAAACATCGAATCCGCGTGTATTAATGAAAAAGCAAACAATGATTCATAATGATTCGTAATTCATAATGAAGCTCAAATAAATAACTATACCTACCTATATGCGTGATAATATCTAATATAATAAACGGACATTATAAATAAAAATTATTTTCAAAGAAAAAAAAAATAATAATACAAAGAGGCGAATAAACGAGTAGGCTTATTATAATATTATTCCTGGTTTTGAAAATGAAACCAGTGTGGAAAAAGAAATACGTGATGCAGTAACTACATTAATTCCTAATTTTGAAAAATTAATAAACGAAAAACAAGCGCATTGTTCGCATTAATTATTTTGTATAAAATAAAATATTAAATTTACTGTTTTTTTTTTGTCATCAAAATTTAAATTTAAAACTAATAAATATTATAAATGTATTAAACGATATATAATTGGGGAGGATGATGGTAGTAGCCTGCTCGCGGCCCGCCCTGCATATACTATTTTAAACGTGAAAGTTCTTACAAACTGAAACGAAATAGCATAACTAATACCATCTCACCAAGGCGCTAATTCCCAAATTTTTGTATTATTGCCATACGATAAATAATAACTCGAAAATTAGAAAAAAATCGCCCAGCCAGAACCGCTGGAGCTTTGAGTATGAAATAGTTATAATCCCATATTATTGAAGATTGTTGTGAAAATAGTAATTGTGATTTTTAATAAGAAAAATAATTTTTCTATTATTTAGATTTAAAACGAAAAACGTGGGGCGAAGTAAGGAGTATAAAGCGAGTAGTTGCCGTTGGAATAACTTACACAATATATAACGTTTGCAGTCCAAGAAAATAGTGACTTTAAGGTAATTATTAATTTATTAAATTATATCATTTATTAAGTACATACTATAGTATACTTAATCAATGATTATATACAATAAATTCGATGGATACATCAATAATCAATACATACAATTTTATCGAAATTTTACAAAAATAAATTGAAAAACCTCAGAAAATTGAGTTTAGACGTACTGTTTTTTTTTTTTTAATTTAATGTTGTAGACCTCTTCACTATTTCCGTTTTAGGCGTCTACCTGGAATCGTGAGGGATGAGAGTTTTTTTATAAGAGGATTATAAAAGACGGTCGTTAAATCTTTATAGAAATATTTGGATTCATCGTGTATTTAATTTTAAATCTGAACGGAGAGTATGGATTGAAATGTAAGGAGAGAGCATTTATTAATTTTCTTTGGGCAAGGATTATATTTTATTTAGGTTGGACTTTTTTGCACTTTTCTGCAATTTTTAAGTTAAGATGAAAAATAAAAATTCAATATCGTCAAAAACGGGTGTAACCGTAAATTTTGCTGTTTTTCGTCAGTTTTTCATCTGATTTTTACGTAAAACTTTTAAACTGTTGGAAAATTCAAAAAATTACCTCCTTAAGTACCAACTAGATACGATTTCTAACCAGATACACAATAAAAACTCACATTAAAGTAAAATAAATGGATTCCTCGTTCACTAAAAATCTAATACCAGCCAAATCGGTCGAGCCGTTTTTTTCTCGAGTATGCGACAATTGATTTATAATATATATAGATTAATTGTGCATCCATATAAAAATCAATGAAAAACAAATTTTTATACAAGTAATAATGTCAGTGTATTTGATGGGTGACGTCAATTTAAAAATATAAATATACAAAAATATAATATATTACTACCTGACCCGGCAGACGTTGTCTTAACTATGAATATTGGATTCGAATTGGAATAATAAATAAAAAAAATTATTATTCCATTGTTTGGGTCCGACCGCGTCCACACACCGCAGATAATAAGAACATCAGAACCCACCGCTATTCTTTTCACTTATTCCCTTTACGTCTCAATGGTAGCAAGTCCCACACAGGGCAGACTTGCGCCATCTAAGACAGGAGACCAACGCCGCCGCCGCCATAGTCGTCTCCACGTCGTCTCCATCGACATCACGACTAACGACGCCACCGCCATCATCGCCTCCATCGCCGTTCATCTTCCACGTCACCTCCGTCGCCGTCCCTTCCACGTCGCCTCCGTTGCCGGAGGTTTAACGTGCACGTGAACGTCGCCGTCGTTGTCACAGTCACCGCCGTGACAACATTAACAATAGTTGTACAATGCATTCAATCAAACTCGATCGATTGAATGTTAAGACACGACATTTTGAAACTGTTTTTTCGAAAAAACGTTAATATTGTAATACTATTATAATATTGTAATATTATAATGTTAATTATTTTTATCGCCTAAAAATGAACAAAAAAAAATAAACAAAGTCTTAAACATAGAGTAAATTTAAAGAAAAAAAAAAAACGAAAAAAACTTGGCACAAAAAATAAATTATTTTTCTATGTATTTTTTTGCTCTATCCTTTGAAATTATTTTGTATTTGATTCGTTAAAATTTATATTTTATATTACGCGTATAAACAAATACGATAATGTACATAAGTATAGAAAAAAACCCACACAGCCGTTTAGAATCCCATTTTATTTTCGATAAAATACAAAAATTATATTTTAAAATATAAATTTTAACCGTCAAGATTTTAAATTTGTAGTTTTTACCTATTCTAGACATGAACAAAAAATAAACTAAGGCCTGGAGAAAATTAAATTCAAAAAAAAAAACGAAAAAACACATTTATACAAAATAATAAAAAAAGTATTTAAGCTCTATTTCCATATTATAAAGTGTTTTATTCGCTAAGATTTAAGTTTTATTTTTGACGCGTATGAAAAAAAAAATGTACTTTTTAATTGATAGGTACTCACATTTCATTGTCGTGTGCATTGCCTATGCCGAGATCGAATCGGGTGAATAAAGTGTACCGCCGACGCCAGAATTTCAGAGTGGTCGAGAGGGTTGCAGTGCGTGTAGTAGCAGCCGCCGCCGGGGGTTCCGGTCGTGTGGTCTGCAAAACTCTGTCCTCTCGTTTTCGTCTGCCGTCCATTCGTTCCGGGCGTTTCGTTTCGATCTCGGTTTTCACCGCACCGGGCTTTCGGTCTTCGGCGACTGCGGCGGGCGACACGCCCGTTTTTTTCATCGTGGTCGCCTCGTCCACTAGGGCTTCGTCCACTGCAAACCTAACCTAACCTAACCAGCCCGCCGACCCCGACCGGTTAAGGTGAGGGCCGGCTCGAGTACTCCGGCCCCGACTATTCAAAGTCAGTGGCCGGCTCGCGCTTGTCCGCGACCGCTTATTCAACCCGCACCGAGATGGCGTGGGTCTATATCGCGGCTACCCTGCATGTCTGCAGGGCGTTCCCCTATCCGTAACCCGGGGACGCGCCCGATGGCATGCCTATGCGCACGGGTATCTAAACTAAACGCTGTGTTTAGTAGCGTTTAGTTTAGCTGACTAATAAAAAAAAAGAAACATACGCTTATACAGCGTTGATATCCCGGAGGATTTTTTTTTTTCGATAATATGATATTATAGAAAATATATAACAATGTTAATTAATCATTTTTTCTCGTCTAGATATTCCGTCGCCGTAACGTGCACGTGCACGTCACCGTCGTTGTCACAGTCGCCGCCGTGGCCACGGTCAAAACAACCACCTCCCCAGATCGGATCTCCCGTGATAACATTAACAATGTTAGACGATTTTAAATCTGAGTACCGTCTGTGTTCGATTTAACAAATGCTTCCAAAGATTTTTTGGGTTAATAAAAATAAAAACAAAAAAATAACCTGGAAAATTTGTAAAAAATAAAATTCCCAACAACGGGGATAAAAAAATAAATAATTGTTTTCTCAAGTCATTTGCTCAACAATTTTGGTCACACGCGTCAAGTACTTTTCATAGTCCGAAATTTTGTCCGCTTTGCGGTCTTTGTACAAACATTTCGACTTCAGGTTTGCCTTGGTCGTAATGACCGAAGCCGACTGGTGGTGTTCTTGGTGGTGTTTTAAATAAAGATTTAGGCAACTTGGCCTGCCGTCGACCGTTACCTCTTCGATTTCTATGCCGGAGAAACCGGAGTCCCGTGCTATTCGAATACTCTGGTCACGATTGATATTTTTTGGCACGTGGAGAATAACAGTCGGTGCCACCCGGCGGCATTGTCTTAGGACGGCCGCCATCCCGCCGTCCTCGCGGCTGCATAGGTCCCGCGGGTCAAAATTTTTCCGCCAAGCATACTGTGGCCCGCCCCACGGCGGCGATGTTACAATCGCGTCCGCACGCATACCTGCCATTATACGAAACGAGTCGCCTACTCGAAAGTCAATTCTGTCCTCGACGCCGTAAATTCGAGCGTTTCTCCTTGCCATGGCGATTTTTGATGGGTCCCGGTCTATTGCAATTACTATGAAAGAGAAAAACATATAGGTTAGCATAAAATTTATAACGGAATATAAGAATGCACGAATGATTTTCTCGTTGGTCGAGTAGTCCAAAAACCGTCAGATTCGAACGCGATGTAGCAATTATAATCCGCATTGACTCCAGTCGTTTCCGAAATGACGGTTTTGGATTACGAAAAGACAGTCGAAAAAATCGCACGCGTATATTATAATAATAATAATAGTAATAATCAATTGTATGTTACCTGAACGGCCTGCGATAGCGAGTTGGATGATATTTCCACCAGCACCGCAGAAGGGGTCTATCACCGTTCCGGACGCGCTCTTGTGCGCCATATGCTCCGCCAATATCTCCGGGCAAACTGAATAAAACCCGACCTCGTCGACCAGTATGCCGAGATCGAATCGGGTGAATAAAGTGTACCGCCGACGCCAGAATTTCAGAGTGGTCGAGAGGGTTGCAGAGCGTGTAGTAGCAGCCGCCGCCGGGGGTTCCGGTCGTGTGGTCTGCAAAACTCCGTCCTCTCGTTTTCGTCTGCCGTCCATTCGTTCCGGGCGTTTCGTTTCGATCTCGGTTTTCACCGCACCGGCATTTCGGTCTTCGGCGACTGCGGCGGGCGACACGCCGGCCGCGAACCGTATCAGACGGCCTTGCTTGTCCACCAGTCGTACGATCTGTCTGGGACCGCAGTGGTCCCGTTCTCTCGAGCGCGTCGTCGTCGTCTCCGGACCGTTCATTTCTACCGCGGCGGCGGGCTTTCGGTCGTCGGCGACGGGCAACACGCCGGCCGCGAACCGTATCAGACGGCCGTGCTTGTCCACCGGTCGTACGATCCGACGGTGACCGCCGTAATCCCGTAATCCAATCTCTCCGTCTCTCGTGCGCGCGTCCAATCCGTTCCTGTTCTCTCCAGCGTAGCCGTTTTCCATTTTTCCGTCTGTTTTGTCCAAGGGTCGGGTTGATGGTCGGTCCCCCCCGAAATCCGTGGGACCATTATTTATTCTCGGGGTACAATTTCTATACGTTTGACTCATCATGGGGGTGGGGGTTTTGCGTTTTTCACCTACCGCCAGGTCGGCAGGAATTTGCTAAATGCTAGCAGGATCCCTCCATCCGTACCGGCCCCGACTAATAAAAGCTAGGACCGGTGCAGGCGTTTTTATCGTGGTCGCCTCGTCCACTAGGGCTTTGTCAACTGGCTGACAGGCTACCTCCGACCTTACCGGCTCCGACCCACTACAGTGAGAGCCGGCTCAGCGTTTTTTTCATCGTGGTCGCCTCGTCCACCAGGGCTTCGTCAACTGCTGACGGGCTACCTCCAGCCCGCCGACCCCGACCGGTTAAGGTGAGGGCCGGCTCGAGTACTCCGGCCCCGACTATTCAAAGTCAGTGGCCGGCTCGCGCTTGTCCGCGACCGCTTATTCAACCCGCACCGAGATGGCGTGGGTCTATATCGCGGCTACCCTACATATCTGTAGGGCGTTCCCCTATCCGCAACCAGGGGACGCGCCCGATGGCATGCTCATGCGCACGGGTATCTAAACTAAACGGTATTTAAATAAAGAAAAAGTAACATACGCTTATACAGCGTTGATAACCCGGAGGATTTTTTTTTTCGATAATATGATAATATAGAAAATAAATAACAATGTTAATTAATAATTTTTTCTCGTCTAGATTTGAACAAAGAAAAAAAAACTAAGTCAAATAAATAGAGAAGAAAAAAAAAAAACATATACACAAAAATATATATTATTTAAACATATAAAACTATAAAATATACACTCAGAAAAATTCTTACCAATATCAATAAAAAAAGTATATAAAACTAAGGAAAAACGGGTATGATTTGGAGCCTATGATAACGATTCATAGAAATACGTATAGCATAATATATATTTTATTTAAGCTAAATAATTTTCGTTTAACCAATTTCTTATTTCATTTATTCTAATTTAATGTATGATAATATGGAAAATAAATAACAATGTTAATTAATAATTTTTTCTCGTCTAGATTTGAACAAAGAAAAAAAAACTAAGTCAAAGAAATAGAGAAGAAATAAGAAAGGAAAAAAAAACATACACAAAAATATTAAACGAAATAAATAAAAGTATTATTTAAACATATAAAACTATAAAAAATACACTCAGAAAAAGTCTTACCAATATCAATAAAAAAAGTATATAAAACTAAGGACAAAGAATAAAATTCATCATCAGGTATAAAGTTAAATTTTGTGTGAAATTAATGAGTGCGTTCTATACTATTACATTATATATTTAATAATACTTAATTATTTACACGAAAAAAAAAGCATATTTTGGTTTTTTTCTACAAAATTATAATGACGTGTTTGATTCGTTAACATTTTTGTATTTTATATTTATAAAATGCATTACAATTCACGCTAACATTTTAGTTTAATATATAATTTTTTCCCCTCTAGAAATGAACAAAAATATGACTATAAAAATGATGGTAAATCGAAAAAAACAAACGAAATAAACAAAAATATATGTTTTTTAGATTTTAGATTTTTTTTTTTCGATATCATAATCTGTTTATTTCGTTAGAATTTATATTTTATATTACGCGCGTATAAACAAATATATAAATAAGTAAAAAAAAAACCGTGAAGTATCTCATTTTATTTTCGATAAAATACAAAAATCATAATATAAAATGTAGTAAAACTTAAATTCGTAAAAATTTAAGTTTTATATTATAAAAAAGTTTACTATATAATATAAGGTACTCACATGACATCGTTCCGTGCATTCTGTATGAAAAGTTTCGTTTTGATATATATGTATGTATAGGATTCGCATAATTGGTACAATTGTTACAGTAAATAAATGAAAATAGAATTAAACGTTCACTTATAAAATAATCGTAAGTTAAATAATGCACATGCGTCTTGCTCCCTCGAGGTTTGGTAACTAAATGGAACAAATTTCAGTTTAATTTTATTTATTTACGTCGCTAATGAAACTCCTATAGCAACCGGCGGCGGCGAGACTCGGGAGCGTTAAATGTTTTTTCTTGTAAGGCCAGCATATTCATAGAATCAAATGTGCGTTTAGAACGTCCGACGTTGTATTAATTTGCCGCTAAAATTCAAAATAATCGAATTATAACACGAATTCCCGTGATAAAGGAAAATTGAACCGTAATCGTTTCGAAACGTCGAATACAAGAAGAAGGAGATATACGGTTATACGTGCTAGTGATTGTCTTTTTTCAAAAACTTAAAACCATAATTATTTCATAATCAAGAGAAAAATTTGAATCCACTTTACACTACATTTCATTTACCTATATAGTTGTACAATGCATTCAATCAAACTCGATCGATTGAATGTTAAGACACGACATTTTGAAACTGTTTTTTCGAAAAAAACGTTAATATTGTAATACTATTATAATATTGTAATATTATAATGTTAATTATTTTTATCGCCTAAAAATGAACAAAAAAAAATAAACAAAGTCTTAAACATAGAGTAAATTTAAAGAAAAAAAAAAAACGAAAAAAACTTGGCACAAAAAATAAATTATTTTTCTATGTATTTTTTTGCTCTATCCTTTGAAATTATTTTGTATTTGATTCGTTAAAATTTATATTTTATATTACGCGTATAAAAAAATACGATAATGTACATAAGTATAGAAAAAAACCCACACAGCCGTTTAGAATCCCATTTTATTTTCGATAAAATACAAAAATTATTTTTTAAAATATAAATTTTAACCGTCAAGATTTTAAATTTGTAGTTTTTACCTATTCTAGACATGAACAAAAAATAAACTAAGGCCTGGAGAAAATTAAATTCAAAAAAAAAAAACGAAAAAACACATTTATACAAAATAATAAAAAAAGTATTTAAGCTCTATTTCCATATTATAAAGTGTTTTATTCGCTAAGATTTAAGTTTTATTTTTGACGCGTATGAAAAAAAAAATGTACTTTTTAATTGATAGGTACTCACATTTCATTGTCGTGTGTTTTCAGTTTAATAAGGTTTATTTTTAATTATATAGACGATCCGCGTAAACGGTAAAATCGTATATAGTGTTAGATGAAAATCGTAATAAATGTTTATTGAAAAAAAATCATAAGCGAAATGATCAGACGTCATCATGCTGTCTCGAGGTTTGGAAAAAAAATGAAACAAATTTCAGTTTAGTTTTATTTATTTACGTCGTTTATGAAACTCCAATGACAACCGGCGGCGAGACTCAAGACGGCCAAACGTTTTCTTGTAAGGCCAGCTAAGGATCGTTTAGAACGTCCGCCTTTGTGTTCAAAATAAACCAGATATCGGCAGTCTCGTCGAAATCGCGAATTCCCGCGATGGGGCAATATAAACCGTAGATGTTTCGAAACGTCGAATACAAGGAGAAAGAGGTATTATTATTTCTGGTGTCTTCGTGACAAATAAAATATTAGATGGCGTCCAAAATGTGTTTGTTAATTAATTGTTCGGACGAATTTATTTAAAGTATGTATTTTTAATTAAATTTAATATCAAGTATTAATATACTTACATTATTAAATGTGTGTTACATGAACGGAGCTGCAGTCGAGGTGGGAAAAGTGTGCACTTGCACCTCCAAGGATATCAGGGGATCTTCAATACAGACTAATAGTAATTTTTACTGTACCTTATTATGATAAACTATAACTATTGTTCATCATGGAGCTATAAGAATAATCTCATATGAAGTGACGTTTTATGAGATATATTTAGGGAGGCGTTGGAATAACACCGACCCGTTTTAAAATCGTTTGCAGACTTGTATCCAAATACACGAATACATCCAAATAGCCCAAGTCATTCATTTCTGTAAGTCGAATTATTATTTTTTATTATTTTTTATTACTTTATATATTATAATTTCAATGAAAGACGATTTATATACAAATAATAATGCCCGTGTATTGATAGATAAATGTATTTGCATGTTTGATACACAACGGTTTTTCAAGTAATTTTCATACAAATAAATAAATATACAAAAATAAAATATCAAAAAGGATAAGACACAGGTGAGACGGGTGATTGATGTCGGTGATTTGTATAATTCTTCTCTGCGTGTGCATGTCAATTGAACTATTCCCAAACGGCTAGACTGATTTTGATGACATTTTATAAGTGTGTTTGAGTGGACGAGATTCACAATTATTGGACCCGATAGGTGGCGCTGAAACCCCCTCTAAAATTGATTTTTCGGTATTTTTGGGATTTTTTTTGGTTCGTGGTTTACCTTGGTAGATGAAATTAATAATAAATAAAAAGTCTTATAATTTGTTTTCGATTTGTTGGTTATATCGTTATATGTCCGTTGCAATTTCTTCTGGTTTTCATGAACTTTTATTTATTTCCATGATTACTCTTGATTCACCTCAAGGAAAGGGCACCGAGGGTAATCTAAAAGGGTACCCCAAGTCAAATCATTTTTGGAAATCTCCGATATAAAAACTGCTTGGTGACAGAAGTCGATTCAACATCGGACGGCGTCCTGGTTATGCAAACTCGATGTGTTCGTGTTTGTGAAATGTTTTTGAACCATATCTACCGCCAACCGGTGATAAAAAATCGTCATTGTCGGCATCGGTACGAGAAGTGGTCTTTGCGGCCATTTTATTGAGGTTGAGGATCGGATCGAAATTTCTCCTTTCCGTCCAAAGAAAAAAAGAAACGAGTACATTACGATAACATTGATAAAAGATCGTTATCACGGAACTCATCGAGATAACCACAGTTAAACAAAATCAAAGATATCTAAATATTCTAAATATTATTATTACTCGTGTATACTATATTATAGGCCATAATGTATAATATTGTAATTTACAAACCTAACCCGGTATAGCAATAAATATATACAAAGTTGACCATCGTCGCGATATATCGATGGCAATATCTCCGTTATTTATTATTTAAATTATTTCACGTTAAAATTATTAATTTTTATAAGTTATGATTATCGTCGATTATTTAATAAACACTTTATTAGCATGATAAAATTATTATTAAAGTCATTTATTTACAATAAAATATATAATATGTGTGTGTGTGTGTGTGTGCGTGTGTGTACCGCACTGCAATATATTTGAATATTTGATACATAACTATTATTTATTATTATACTTTATTCTGTAAATATACAGGTACGCACTCTCCTGTATTACCTACCGGAACTAATTACAATATTTTAATGAAATACGTTTATGATTTTATCCTTCTATTTGTAAGGTACCGTAAAATTTGTATAAAAGCGCCGATGCACTCGACATGAACAGTATAATATTATTATGCCGTTTACTAGAACGACACTCAAACGTCACGTGTTCGTTTTCACTCACACTCATATCGGGAATCACACATGTGTCTGTTCCGCAGCGATCTTATTCCGTAATCCCAAACGGTCCCGATAGTCTTGTTCGGAATGGTCAAGTGGACTTTGGTGAAACGCAATTCCCGTCTCAGCTGCGACCGGAACAGGTTCAAAGAATCCTGCGAGGAAAATAAAACGTCTGAAAAATCGCTGCCCGTCGCCGTGACGACGATAAACAGATCGTTCGATGATAAACGGTATATTACATGATTATTATAAGGTACATACCGCGTTACCGATCAAGAACGCGACCAACGAACACGAAATGCCGAAACGCATCACGACTGTACCTACCGATCGAATTCATTTCGCGAGCCGCCAAACCGCGTACAGGGTCGCCGATTGAAAATCAATAATTATATGTTCTCGGGACGGTCTCCATAATCGATTCTCATTCCGTACGTTTCGCGCTCGTGTGGATTTTGTTTCAGAGTGTTTCGCACGGTCGAGTATAAAAACGGCACTGCGCATTATGTATGGTGATTTTTTATTGCCGTACGAACCGGATTAATATCGTTTCGGGCCCGTTTGGGCGTTCGCGTAGTACTTCCTCTGCACACCAGAATATGTGTTAATTTTAAACGTTTCGTAATACAGATTTGGCGATGCGTCCGAGTTATACATATTTATATAATATTCGTATACTAGGACAAGTTTCCTGGTAACCTTCGCCCAAAATTATACGAAACAATAATCGTTATTGTAATAGTATTCATGTATTTTTATTTTTACGCGCATAATGAAATGAATTCAATGCGATCCGCTTTCGACCTGAATTGTTATCGTAAAAAAAATAAATAAAACAGATTTGTTTCGACTATACAAACGTAATATTGCATACCTTACAATATGATATAATGAAAAAATAAAAATACAACTTGTTCATATTTTTTTTTTACGTTTTAATCATAATAATTGTATTTTATTCGTTCGAGTACACTTACTATTATTACGAGAACATAATTATTTCCATGATACATTTATTATATTTTAATTCTTGCGTGCATTCATTGGAGAAATATTTTTATGAAAAAATAACATTTTTTTTTTGTTCCGTAGCATTCTATAATGTCACAATGTCCCATAACCGTTCCGGCCTCCTCTTTTTTAGGGCGTTCGTATAAAACTCGGTAATACTCATTTTTCGTTTCAAATGCGATCGATCGACAATAGAATAGTGTCCCAAAACCAGTTATGGAAAACAAGTCATTTTGAAATCGATTTTATAGAACGTATGAAAACTTACGATGAGTCTTATAGAAAATATACTATGAACGACACGCTCAAATAGAAACGTACCGCGGCCGATTAAGTTCATTTTGTCAGCTAAACGATGTTTTTAAATATATTTTTTCGCTATTATACAAACATGAAACAATACATTCTTTGTTTTAAAAAAATAAAAAATTTAATTGACGATAAGCGAGGATTTACCGAGCATTATTTACTCAGAAAAAGCATGTGTTACATCCTCAATGAAACAAAGTTTGACCTTCATCTTAAAAAAAATGTTGAATTAACACTTATGATTACGTCATAAACTAACAACACGTTTATATTATTAATTGACTAGACTTAATTTTTTACATTCATCTTACCAAATGAAAATAACGTAAATGTAATTTTTAAATCGTATACTTAGGATTATATTAGTGTGTCCAAATGCAAACAGTATTACATCGATTGCGTAAATGTCGTGTCCTACGAGGTTATTGACATTTGTTCGAAAATGGACATGATCACACTTAATAAGGAAATCGAAAGTGCGCACAGAAATTTTTTTTACTTGGGTTTTTCCGCATGTGCCCTATATCGGACATACGTAAAAGCGGTGGGCACAGTATACTATTGTTTGTAGATGAGTAGAAAACATTATTTTTTGCAATGTAGACTTCCTATTCAAAATATTTATTTATTTTTTAATGTACCTAGTCTGCTAACTTAAATTAATTATATATAATGACCTCCTATGTTATTGAACAACTCTTATAAAAAAAAAAATCTAATTTCTCTATAATTATAGTAAAAATTGTTCAACAAAGCATGAATCGTAAAATCTGAAAAAAATCAGATAACATTTACTGTATTTTATCGAAAAAAAAAAGTCGAGCACGTTAGGTATATATATTATAGGTACGAACACTACGAACACTATGCGAACACATTTATCAGGACTGAGTACTATAATTCTTTTCACCAGGTCATTAAAAGTGTTTGCGCCAAAACGTGGCGAACAAAATGAACTTAATCGACTTAGTATGTATCTGTGCGAGCGTGTTGTTCATATTTACTACTCAACTCGTCGTAAGTATCGTACGTTCTATGAAATCGGTTTGAAATCGCTATAATTTCCACATTCGTTTCAGGACACGTCGGCTATTAGTCGGTCGCAGTTGAAACGAGAAATACGCTTTACCAAGTTCAACACGAAAATCCCAGACAAGACAATTGGAACTGTCGTGGAATGCGGCATTAGAATGCTACGGAACAAACAAATGCTGTTTTTGCACTCAAATATTCACGAAAAACTTACTCAATTGGATGTACGTAATAATGAAAACATAAAACACCATAGAAAAATTGATTTTTTCACTGATTCTCACTTATTTGACTGTATAAAATTAAATTATTGTTACTAATTAATTTTTATTATAACTTAACGGACACGCACCACGATTATTATTTATTATAAAATATATTCGAATACGTCAATATTGTATGATGATGATTCGTATCTTCGAGAAGTTTTGTCGACTCTTTTTAATGTTCGTCAATTTTTGCAAGTATGTCATTGGATGTTCGGGAAGTGAGTTGTGGTAACGTTTGTAGGATTTAGAGGCGGTTTCTGATACTGTATGTACATCTAGGTTTGAATGTGCGTATGATTCGAAACGTAGAATATCTTTGTGATTAGATATAATAACTAATAATATTTTGTTTTGGAATATTTGGATTTTTTTATTGCGTTTGATTTTTTCGCCGAGCTCCAGATTTGGACGCCGTACGTCCAGTTTGGTTTTCGGTAGGCTTTTTTTATTGATTTATTCTGGTCTAGATTGAAAGTTTTGATTCTGCGTTTAGAAAGTAATAATAATTGAGAGTACGAAGACGGGAGTTCAGTTTAGGTTTGGTGGTGTGTATATATGGTGACTCCACGTTAGTTTTTTGTTGAATTAAACCCCGAGGTAGTTTGTTATTAGTGTGGGTGGTATTTGGATGTCGTTGAAATTAACTCAACGACAGATGCATTGTTTTAGTGCAAACGTAGCGTGGCTGGATTTGGTTTCATTTATTTTTACTTTCCAGTTTTTACACCAATCAGGTTTTAATCTGAAAAAGATGGGATGATTGAAGCATGACTGATGCAGAGATTGGGTTTTTTCGCGAGTGGAAATAATCGTTCGCGTATTCTGCAATAAAGAAGCTAAGAATTTATTGGGAACTTCTTTACACCGAAAAATTAGGCGAGGTACCATCTTTCTCGTCTCATGCTTCTTGGTTCGACTTATTGTTTTTTTTTTGTATTAGGCGATATGTGTATTGTGTATTATATATACCATGTAAACAAAAGAGAAATCGACTCATCCAAAAAAAAAATGTCAAGACCAATGATTACGTCATAAACTCATACCATAATTTTAATAATATTATTAATAATAATAATAATATTATATAACTAACATAATAGACCGACTTGACGTTTCTTTTTTTCTTTTTTTTACAATTAATTTTGCCCAAATAGTATGATGTGAATACAATTTTTAATTTGTATGTTTAGGCTACATTCAGCGTGTCTAAATGCAAACAGTATTACATCGATTGCGTAAATGTCGTGTCTTACAACGTAATCGACGTTTGTACGAAATTGAACGTATTTTCAATTTTCGCGACCATCGAAAATGCAAATAAACAATTAGAAAAATGTCCAATACACGTGAGTATCATTTAAAAATAATATCACGGTCGATGTCGATGTGTCCATCGTGGGACATAATTTTTAACTGTTATGATTTTAGGTTGAATATGACTACTATAATGTAACCGTTACACAATATTTATTGTTTTAATCACGTTATACCTACACAAGTACTATCAAATTTTTTTTCGATTGTCGTAATTTCAGGGTGAATATAATTACAACAATATGACGATTGATGTGGACAAATTTGGACCCATGTTTAGTTTTCCGCTGGAGAAATGGTGGGAATTTTATTGGAAGTTTAATATAAGACTCTACAATGCGGACAAGATAGAAATAGTTTCCGTGGACATAGAATTTTACTATTTAGAGTTTCGAGTTCGAAACCATCGCAAATACGATCAAGAGCGGTTTTGAACAATTGAACTAATCCATTGTGTTGATGGAAAAAAATTTGCAGGTCCAAAATAATTTGACGCCTTGCACTTGGAGCAATTTAAACAAAAAAAAACAATATGAATTTCACAATCGAACGTATTAAAATGAACTAAAAAACTTTTAACTTTTTTTTAAAACATTTTTTCACTAAAAAAAATGTGAATTGCACAATCGTATTAAAGTGCGACGAAAAAAACACATGAAAAAACACCTTACTGAAAACAAATTTTCACAAATTTTATTTCACTGTAAAGAAGGAAAAATTAAAATTTTACATGTACGTAATTTCACGTAAAACGTAACTAAAAACAATGTGAATTGCACATTGAGTTATAAAATTTATTCAAAATGTACACTTATTTTTATATATATAGAATATAGATATATTATATTAATTATTTAGCGATTTTAGTTGAATATAGAAATAAATTTAACACTCAGAAAATATAGATTATGGTTATTAAATGATCATTTATTACTTTACAGTGCCAATAATAATAATAATTATTATAATATTAATAACAATATTAGAGTATGATTAGCACTTGGTGTGTGTATCACTTGCGCACAAGTGTACAATATATACTATGTATTATACATAATATATATATACGTATATATATGACATATGTATGTATATAATATAAAGAGTAATAATAAAAAAAAAAAGTTTCCAATGCGTCGTAGCGCGTTGAACGTCAAAAGACAAGAGTAAAGATTTTGATAAAAAAGTGCATCGGTGCGATTCAATGACGTTGAACGATCTGCCATGCGTTAGGTAGATACTACCAGCCGCCGAAGCACGTCATCAGTCATCACCGACACCAAACCAGTTCGGTATATATCGGGTTCTCCGATATATAAATAATTTTGGTTCACTACTATATGGCTTGAAAATTTAAATCAAAGTTCTTCATATATAATTCTTAATTGTGTAAAAAATTTTAAAAATCTGTGATTAACATCGGCCATTGTCGCCACGGCTTGAAGACGCCGTAGCCGACGAGCTGTTCGACGCGACGCTTGCGTTTCAGGCGCCGCACTTGTCGCGCTCGACGCTCCGTCAGCGCGATCGCCGCGACCGTGCCCGCGATCGCGGCCACCAAGAGCGTCCAACGCACCGCGCTCGTCGCGGTCAACCACATCGAGCACGTTGTGGGCAACGGCAGCTCGTCGTTGACCGCCATCGAGCCGCCGGCGTCGAAGCGCACCGGCCAGTCGTCCGGGAACGCTTGGGCCGCGGACCGGAACAGCTGGAGTGCCGACTCGACCCACCGCGGCTCCAACCGTCCACCGTTCGACACCAGGTCGAACCTTCGCGAGCGCTCACCGTCCCGTCGCCGCCGCCGCCGCCGCCGTGACACCAGTACGACACACGTGTCGGTGTCGCACGAACGTCACGAGCGAACGGTAGGCGATCAGCAACGTCGCGTCACAGTGACTGGGCGGCGCGCCGACGAAGCCGTTCGGCCCCTCGGCCGCGCACGCGGTGCGCTTCACTCCAGGCAACAACATCAGCGGTTCCCAGGTGGTTCTGTCCGCGGGACTCTGGGACAACGCGACCGCGGCCAGCGTCGCGACCAACAGCCCGATCGCCGTCGTCAGCGTCGCGCCGCGTCCGCGTAAATATCTGCCCGCGGCGTTATCGATCGGCGACTCGTCGTCCTCGTCGTCCTGATCCTCATGTTCCGACTCGCATTCGGAACAGTTTTCGGTATCCGAATCGCCGCTATCTACCTCCTCGTCCTCGTCGTCGTCGTACGTTTCGCGCTCGACACTAAGTGTTCGAATTTGCGGCTCGGCGTCCTTTTCCGCCGAATTCATTTTCGCGTCTTTCTCCTTATTGTTCCTAATCGTTTTCCGGGTGAACGCGCGAAACTTCTCAACAATTTTTTGCGACCACGGGTCCATCTCGATTTCCGTTTCATTCTTCGTGTCGTCTACGTCCAGATGGACGATCTCTTTCTCTTTCGATGCTGTCTCAATGCGAGCTCGAAACTCCGTCAATAAGTGCTGTGTGTTGTCAAACACCTTCCACGATCAGCGATCTGCTATCCGCGCAATTCCGACGAATCGCCGCCACAATGTTCTTCACAGTCACGTATTCTTCCTGCATGTTAATAGTAGTCGCTTGAAATCACAATCACTAATGACCGATTCGATGTTTATTGTCGATATCTATCCGTACGTGTTTTGTTTTTTTCTTTTTTCCGATCCCTAGCGACGTGCATATTTACGGCCAGGCTTTGGTTGTATCCGCTAGTTTGATATAAATTCTAAGAATTCAAGCGCGTTGTGAACTTTCGACACTTTTAATGTGATTATAATAAGGTTATAGAATATTCAGATGTTTCGTCAACAAAACAAACAAGAATTCGCAAGTAAACGAACCACGGTGTAATATAAGATTGATTCGTGTACAATGTAAATCATAATATTATTCAACTACTTGCTGTCATATTATCATCAAACAATAATTATTTATATGTACATTATTGAGTATGTGACCGTGCGTTAAATAAGAATTAATCACCTAAAACCTCTAAAACAATATATAAAATAACGTGATCAACGATTTTTTTTGTACATCGATTATAAGTTTAATTGTTGCCTCCTCTATTTCTAACTCGAAAATCTAAGAAGTAAAAGTCGAACTTTACGAAACCTAGTATCCGCGTTTTCGTGGTGCGGAATTGTACGTTTACCTTCCAATAGTGTTCCCACCATTTCTCCGTCGGAAAACTAAACATGGCCCCAAATTTGTCCGCTTCGATCGTTATGTTGTAATTGTATTCACCCTGAAATCAGAGAAACAGTCGACGGACAAAAATAATTAATAAGAACAGTTTCAAATTCAGCAAGGTTAACTGATCGATCGTATCACTGCAGGTATCGCAGTGAAACTATATATATACGTATATACTCGTATATACTAGCTGAGTAACCCGGCTTCGTCCGTGAAAAATTTTTTCCGGTATGAGTGAGGGGGTAAGATGTCAAATGTTATTATATTTAAAGATTTTTGTATACCTATATATGATAAGTATACCTACTCGTATATAGTATTGAATTCATAGTTGATCATATTTAGGAGATACGTACAACATTAAATGTATATTATCACTGTAAATAATAAATTGTATAAAGCTCGACCGATGACATACAATTAAAGTGAAAGTTTAGTGCCACCGTGAATTCTTTATGAAATCGGAATCAGTGTTTTCATATCGTTGTTTCAGTGATGTTCATACTCTGACGTGGTGTTTCGTTTGTCTTCGTGTCTCGATAGTTGTTCTTGCGTTTTAATTTCTTTAATCTCGTATAATAATACAAACGCTCGATTGAAGACAATAATCGTCGTCGATGAAAACACGTGTGACCGTAGTGATATTTTGGTCCCAATGCCCCATCGGCGAAGTGCCGGTCGAAGCGCAAAATCGAATGAAGACGAAAACAAAAACAAATTTAGAAAGTTTGCTTCAATTGATTTTCTATTTGGACAATGTGAAGAGTAGCTCCAGAAATTTTACTCTTGTCACACCTATTACTCTTAATAGATTCAATCGAGTTAACGGCGAGGCTGTGACCAGTGATTTTTAAACTATAATATGTAAAAAGAAGGCGGTCGATTTGACGAGAATCGACATGCGCCGCGATTGAAACCGATTTAGACTGTACTTACATATATCGGACATTTTTCTACGACTTTTGACGAATCTTCAACGATCGTAAAAAGAGCGATTGCATCCAATTTGGAACAGATGTCATTAATGTCGTAGGATACAACGTTCACACAATCGATGAAGTATTGTTTGCATTTGGATACACTATACGCCCCCTAAACACACAGGATGTAACAATTATTTGTACAGTATTATTATTGGGTCGAAAACTTCGTGTGCGTATAAATAAAATATGTGAAATCGGCCAGGCCCGGACGTTAGTGTATCAAAAACTCTACAAAAAACGTCCAAAATAAATATGTTTAAGACCTGTAAAACATAAAAAAAACCTTAGGCTTTCATTTCATACGCCTATTTATTGATTAATAATCAATAATCGTTAATAAAACTCAATAAACATAAAATTCGATATTCACGTAAACGTCAAATTGTAACAGTCAATAAAGATTATAAATGTATAAATGAAAAAAAAATATATATACGTAAAAATAATGATGATAAAATCGAAAAGATGATTGAAAAAACTAAATAGTTAAAAATAACCAAAGATTGTCAAAAAAGAATGATACTAAAGTCCAAAAAGTAAAAATAAATTGAAAATGCAAAAAAAAAGTTAGAATTGTACTTATTAAAAAAAGTTAGTTATTGATACCTAATCCTGCGAGTGTGTCATTGAAACTCGTTTTCAGGAAAATAATATAAGCTCCGCCAAAAACGATAAAAAAGAAAATTCTCAAGTAATATTTAACTCCGAAGATTAGAAATCAGATTGCAACGATATCGTTGCCAGTATTATGATTTAACGCATTAATAATTTCATTTCTTTCAATCGGATATTTTAAAAGTTACTTTGAAACGCAATATATATATTATATGTATATTAAATATATATATGTATTTATAATATAAAATACTAAACGATTACTCTCGTATTTTAGGTGTCAACTTTAACTCACGTCGAATTGAGGAATTTTTTGATGAAAAATCAGGTGAAAAAATAGCATGTGTTTGTTCCGAAGTGGTTTTATTCCGGATTCCAAGACTGTTCCGACTGTCTCGTTCAGTATTTTTACGTCTATCTTGGTGTAACGGATTTCTCGTCTCATCTGCCACTGGTGGGTGCCCAATGTGTAATCCTGAAACGAGTTTGGAACGCGTACGCCGTTTTGAAAACATGCGATTTCATCGAACTCGCACAAAGACTTACCGTGTGTTGAGTGAATATTATAAACAGCGCCGCGCACGTGTAGCCGCGTAACAAATCGATTGCGTTCATTTTGTTCGTCAGATTGCATTCGTAAACGTTCGTTCGTTATGGCGTTGGACGAACTATTGAACACTTAAGAGTCCTGAAATGTTTTCGACGGACGCGTTCGCATTATTATTGCTGAAAATGCTGAATTAATGTTCAAACGATATTTGTTATGTCATCGTTCGTATTCCGGTACGTTATTAATATAGTACAATAATATATACGTGTTATTATCAGTACAAATGCATGCAAAACAATAATCCGCGCGTAATGACCTTCGAGCGGAAATTTCGTACCAATTTAAAATAGGTAATGTTCAGTTTAATTTTTGTTCTTTTCAGAGAAATTAATTGAACGTTATCTGATCTGAAACGCATTTGAAAACTGATGATTTATCATCACAACAATATATTCATTATTTATATTTTATACACACAGACGATGTTTCGGGGTGATTTGATAAATGCAATGACTAACTAGCGCGTTCTATCAAATGTTTTTTTTCACTTTTTTGTATTTTTTAAATAATATTATTTAAACTCATCGCAACGACAATAATAAGGATTAAAGAAGTTTTTTTTCATTTTCGAATCTCGAAATTAAAAATTTCATTCTATTTTTTTTTGAAAATTTTAGCGGTACTTTTATTTCTGATAAAAATTGATTCGTTCGATAACCGTCTCCAAAAAAATATTAATTTTAAACTTTTCCAAAATGATTGCATATTTTAATGCATATTATTAATTCAGGCAAGATTTCGGTGATTTCGATTGATTTCATCGACAATTTGAAAAGAGAAACTAAAAAAAACTAAAAAAAATTTCAAGTGCCTTATTATTATTTAAAGAATAACAAACATTTCATACAAATATTTCGATAATTTAACAGTAATATTATTATAGTGATAAAGTACTAATATTATAATAAGACGTGTTTAGAGAAATTTCAAGTCTCTACGATTATTATCTTTTGAGTTACGATGAAATAATATATTTATTGATATCGTTTGATCAATATTCGTTTAAACACCCAATTCGATTAAAAATTACATTTCTCGTTTCACTCATCAGAATCTGAAAATAAAGAAACCAAAAAATTAAGTACTGTCAATTTAAAACAATAAAATTATCAAGGCCCCGTGCGCTTACCTCGCTGCAATTTCTTTGGATTCGTTTTGCGTTGTAAGGTCGATATTTTAATGTTGCAACGCTCTAAGGCAGATGTTCCTAAACTGCGGGTCATGGCCCAAAAGTAGGTTGTGATTCTAAATTTAGTGCGTTTTTGCGTTACATTTTTAAATACGGTTTTTTTTTTTAAATTACTGTTCTGCATGTATCTTTTTTATTTTCGTCGTGAGCAACGATCAATAAGCAAAAGAAAAAAAGAAAATATTATTGATTTTTGTGGGTCGCAAAAATTTAAAAAATTTCTCAATGGAACGAACTATAAAAAGTTTGGGAACCTCTGCTCTAAGGGATACGCCCCTCCCACACACATACAAATGCTAGAGGTACGAAAAACTGACGACCGGAAGCAACTCGTCGCCACGACGGCTCTGCGGTTGGTGGTCCGAGTCGTTTTGTGTAGTTTGATCGATTGCTGCAGTAAATACGCGTCGTCACGCGCTATAGTTCTGTAAAAAATCACACACGTCGCACGGACGACCACGGACAGTACACGACTTAGCACCAGCAGTGTTCGTTCGATTGAGACGCGCGTGAACTGATTGTGGCCAAGAGTAGCGGAAACGGAACTAATAAAATGGGTCCCAAAAAAAACAAAAAAGGTAATAAATTGGCGCGCATGAGCGACGAAGAAAAGTTGCGATATTTACAGCACCGGGCGGCCGTGGAGGAAGAGACGAAACGGCGGAAAGAACAATTAGTCGCCACATACTTGAAGGTAATCGCGCGAAATTATCATGGCCCGCGGACTTAAATGCCCTAAAAAAAAAAACACAAACAATGCCCCAATACCCTTCAAAAATGTCTTTAAAAAGAAATGAATATTATGATCCGAAAAGTAAAAACACAAAAAAAAATACCCTCAACGTTTTTTTAATTATTTACCAACTATTTTTTGTTGAATTGATAGTTACAACTATTCATATACTTTATTTATAGTATAATAATTTTAAATATACGTTCGTCGAAATTATTGTAACAGTCCATAAAGAATTCAAATAAGAAAAAAAATATAGGTAAACGATAATTGAAAAATAATAATAATAATAATATTGTGGCAAGTTTTTTTTTTCTGATGAAAAATATTTTAAACTAACTTATAAATTACAATATCAACAAATCCAAAATAAAAGTTAGTTTTTTAGATCTATATAAACGTTATTGAAATACATTTTTAGCTAGGAAAGCATCGTTTAAATTGTCCTAAACGTTCCAAAAACATACACGATTTCGTTCGAGAGTACTTACTTCTATATACTGGATGATGTGATTTTATTTTTAAAGTCAAAATACAGGATGTTTTCGTCAGTCGATTTATGGGCATTAGACAAAAAAAACACGTTTTCATTTATTTTATTATGTATTTTTAAAAATATGATCAACTTCACATTTTTTACATTGTTATGTAATATTAATCATCGAAATTACCGTGTTAAGGTTTATTTTTGTGATTTTAATTCACCTTTAAATCTTAGAAATAAAAACGGATTAACGGAGAAAATAATCTCTCCGTGGGTTTATAATTGAAATCATAATACGCGGCTCTTTGAAACCCAAAACTGTTCATAGAAATTTCCATGAAAAAATACGAATGAGAAAATGATTGTTTTCATTAAAAGTATACCTTCGGACGTTTCGAGTTTATCTCTATTTTAAAATGTCCGTAAGAAAATATGTATTTAAAAATATTAAACCCTCGTGCATGTCAAGAGAGAGAAAAAATATAACCCCCACGTCTGATTTTTCGTATGTTATATAGAGCAAATTGAAAAAAGAAGAAGCTTTTACTCGGCTGAACAACGCGAAACTGAACCAGCAATGGCGTCACAATCTGAGACAAATCAAGTGCAAGGAGCTCAAGGACGAAATGATGGTCAGTTCGTTGTCGTTTTGCCAACAGTTTAATCATCGTCGATGATAATCTTAGAACGCGAAAAAAATATGTTTTTTTTTCATCACGTTTTAACCGAAAACTCGGGGCGGTGGGGTTTAAAAATTTGTTATTTTTTCGCAGACAATGGAAAACCGATTCGAAATTTTGCTGGAATGCAAGAACAACCACATAGACATGTTACTGAAAGATTTGGAAGACGCCGAGGAACAGAACATAAGACAATACGGGGCACACGCCGAGATCATATCTCAGTTCTTAAGTACGATTATTAATTACTAATTATTAATTTGCATCGTATACGTTACAGTAACATTTTTTTTTAATGGGTACGTAAAAATCGTGTGCGTTCGTATACACAACGCGAAGAGTGTGTCCTGCAATATGTCCAGGCACGCCCTGTGTTTTTCCATTTTTCAAGGACTCGAAGAGTCTTGTTCTATTTTTTACTCGTCGTGCGATACTGATAAAAACGTCCCGATCATCGCGTTGAAATTTGTTTTTCTGAATGTTTCTATATTTTACGTTGATGACTTGTTTTGATCCGAGAACGATGCACGTGGCGACAGTCATTTGTACCAACGCCTTCGATTTACTTCGCTCGATAGCGAAAATCGTAAGAATTCACTCGGGAAATCTTTTCGGATAGCTATTTTTCCAATACCGACTCGGTTATAATTACTTTTGACGAAACAAAGAAGACGCCATATTTGTAAAGTGATCGCAAATGGTCAGACAATCACAGAAATCGAATATCCATCGCGTTGAAAACGATCGGTGACTTCCGGATTTGCGCTTTTTTCTGTCGAACAAAATATTATAATTATTGGAAATTTGAATATCATTCATTTTTTACGTCGATCGATCGCCCAAATCGTTTTCGATATTATTATATAATCGTAAAATTTCCTTTTTTCGGATCTAATAATAATATCTATCGCGGATTACATTTTCAGAGCGCCGCTATTGTGAACTCACTGCAGATCTCTTCGCCCATTTCCGACGTGTTTCATACCTTTGCCGCCCAACCCATCATCTTTTGGCAGGTGTATAATCGTGTGCGCCGACCGCTTTCTCTTTTCTTTTGTTCGTGACTCGTCTTTTGAAGATCACAACCAATTATAATAATATTATCGATGCACTAATAATGGGGGTTCTTTTTTTTTCTTTTTTTTTAATTAGAAATTAAGGCTTCGAAGTTTAGTTCTTTATCTGATCAGTATAAAAATATTTCACAGTAATCGTTCTACATTAACAGAAATAATAAAAAATAGTCGTAAAACATCAAAAAACAAAAAATAAAAAAAAATTGGAATTAAAATTTGTGTATGAAAAATATGTTCGTTAATTGATGTCATAAATCACGTGCGCCGCACGTTTCAATAATAAATTATTATGACACCGTGTTCGATATTAATAAAGATACGCACAGTACGGCTCTGGAAGAACTGCACGCGCGCTACGAAAACAAAAAACAGCTGCAATTGAACGAGTTGAAACACAACTTTGTGCGTATGCGAGAAATATTCGACCGAGACGACCAGCGGTTGGAGCTCATGTCACTCGTTTTCGAAGCGCGTAACGACGACGACATGCAGCAAACACACGCCAATTTCGAAGATTCCATTGCCGTGCTAAAAAACGAGGTGAGTTGTTCTTTCCCGTTTGATCGACACCGGACCGGAACCGTCACCATCGTCATTCGATTTTCCCGGGAACCTTTACAAAATATAATCTTAATTATGTTTTTTTTTTATTCATTTGCGAAGGTATTGTTTCTTTTTGATTCAAAAAATTCCAACCGCATAAATTTCTATGTTTCGGAGTTAATTGTTTTCGTCATCTATAACAGCGCTGGTAAAACAATACAAGATTAAAATATCAATTATTTTGAAATATTCATAAAAACTATTTCACCCCGCCACCCATAACAATATAATATAATAAGTGTAGTTATAACTTAATAACGAACATCAAACGTAATAATAGACGATACAAATTTGTTTTTTAACGATTTTTTTTTTATACCTATGCTGATGAGTCGATTATTGTATACGATAACGAACCAGATCTAAAATTCTAACAGCGGAATGTTACCATTCGAACAACCAGTCGATCATGTTTCATTTTATTAAACTCGCGTCCGTGTCGAACTTGAAAAAACCACGAACGTTTACTGTGACGTTCAAATTCGCAGATGCTTTTCGAGAAAGACCGGTTCACGAAGATACGTTTCGCGGAGATGCAGACGACCGTGAAGAAACTGAAGAGGGTGCTGGACGATTACGGCGACGAGACCGATTCGAAAAAAAATCACTATAACTATTTGAAAATGCGAGACGAGGCCAACACGGCGTCCATCGAGGAGAACAACAAGCGAATCCGTGAATATTCTGTACGCGCTCCTTAATGAAAATAAACGCCGCCGTATCGTAATTTTAAATAACACGTCGTATTGTTTGTTTACAGGAAGAAATCAGAATGTTGACTCATCTGTGCGCCAAACGCGAAGTCCAAAACGCACAGCAAGAAAACGATCTGAAACGCGAACGCGAAGAGCTCGTCAGAAGAGGTTTCACGGCACAGAATCGACTAAACCGCAATCAGTGCGAGTATAAAAAAAAACTCGAAGCCATGACGAAAATCTACAAAAACGTTATCGGCGTAAGGCGAATATTGTACGGCTATATTGTATTCTGGGGGGTAGGGCGCAGACAGGATTAGACTTCAAAATTTTAGATGGGTTGAGGGAAGGACGTGGTTCAAATTTCAGATTCCTAAGTGACGGGAGCGCTCACTAAAAAGCATTGCTAAAAAACAAATATTTCGAAAATTCTTTCGAATTTATTGTCACAGGTATTTAAAACATTTAAATAAAAATATACCCTGCAACCTGCTAATTATTGTAAGTTCGTTAATTTTCAAACGGTTAGTACTTTTTTATGTGCAGTAATCAATTTCCTTTCTTCCCGGATGAGTACCTGGAAAATAAAAAAGTTTAGTGTGCACATATTTTTCCGAACACGACTATAGTAGTGAATTAATATTTAAAAAATATAATGAGCAATAACGATTTAATGTATAGACATGAGTAATGTACAAAAAATAGACACTAATACTATCGAACATTAATAAATACGGTTTCAAATTTACGGAGAAATGAAAAAACATTTTATTTTACTCAACTCAAGTGTATAATATTAGTACCTATACGGCTATACGACGCGAGCATATTATAATATATTCAGGGCTCTCCATAATACCTGTGACCCAGGGCGAGTATATCAATTTCAATACCGTTCGTGTTGATTGTTTAGACTCTAAACTTTAGAGGTTGATAAATTTACGATCGTATTATATATTTTATAATATTATATAAGACTGTTTTGTTAAATATCAATTTTCCTAATATTATTCTTATTGTTATCTATTCGTTATGAGCGTAAGGCCCCAGGAATCAATGCAAGAGGTGCGAGGCTCAAGCTGCGCAGTACTTCTTCTATACACCTGCAAGGATGGTCCTTGCAAAATAAAAATCTTGACCTATAATAGATGGGTTTGACACGAACGTTTCGCAAAACTGTTGAAAAAACAATAGTACGTTTAGTTTAATAGTAATTTAAATCTGTAATTTTGGTCATATCGTTATGCCTTTTATACGAGTATAATTACCGAACGATAATAAAACGCGTGTATTTTTAATAGCCCCAGTGCGATAAACGGTATATTATAAATCCTCGTTTTGTAACTGCGATCGTTATAATAATAAAACGAACATGAAAATAAAAACTATAACAGTTTTATTACCGACAATTATTAAAACAATCGCGTATACTTAAGACTACGATTCAAAACATAATTGCAAAAATGTAATAAATGCCACTGCAAACAATCGTGTAATTATTTTAACAGTCGTTACATAGTTTTTTTTTCTATTTCGTCGTGAATAAAAGGCGCGCTCTTTCAACGCACGGACCAATTTTTCATTTCACCGTGACCATATTGTTTTTGCCACGTCCAATGGTTCTGACAGCTCGTAATTCGTTAAATAGTGCCGATTCCGAATGTCTGCTGAACGTCGTGCGAACTACGAAATAAAAATCACACGGTTTGGTATGTAGATATGTATACATATATGTATATATATATATATAAACCTAACCTATATATGTAAGTTTTAAATGTCCTAAGAAACTGCGAAAATCTCCTTAAAAAATGGCGAAAAACTGATTTATATAATAGCTTAAAAAGTGTTTCATCCGGTGGTCGTTGTTTGTCGAGCGATTTCTTCGATCGATCGTTTTCACGCGCTGTGCGTGTTATTATAATACATTAGAACACTTGTTCGTTTGCAGAAACTAGCGAGCATTGCCGAAAAGGGCGAGCGAATAATCAAGACGGCTGAGAGCTGTGCCAAGCTGATGTCGGACTCCGACGATACCCAGACAGTGGTTGCCGACGAAGAAGACATCGAGCACGAGGACGGGGTAAAAACGATCGATAATTAAGTGTATTGGTCACGGTAGAAACTGGACTTTTTTTGTTTTTCATCCGTGGTTCTCGATGATAAATGGCGGCCGTTTTTTTTCTTTTCGGATAGGAGTTCGATAAAATGTACTCGTTCTGGAAGCGTTACGCGCGGGCGGAAGTGCAGTGCCAAGACCTCGACGTGAAACGGACGAAACTGTTGCAAGAGAACAAGGACCTGAAAGCCGCCCTAACGTATTATTTGAAAACGATCGCCAGGCCCGCGTCGGTGCAACGGAACATGCGAGACAGTGGAATACAATTGAATCTGCTTCCGGTCAAGGCGGGATGAATATAATACGATAAATCATGATGTATCGGTGCAGTGGGGGACAGGACAAAAAAATGTCGTTCTTCCATGGATTTGTATAGGTACAATTCAAATTGGTAGCTGATCTAGAGACTTTTCAGTCAGTTTGTCGACAAAAACATGAAAACAGCAAATGCACAGACTTCCTGACTCTGGTCATAATGGTTTCACAACAGTATACACATGATCGAAGAGAAGATGAAGAATTGGTTAGAAATTGTTTTACCTACTTTATATTTCATTGTACTTAAGTTTTTAATACGATAAAGTTTATAAGTCCTTAATTTGCGTTGTTTACCCAGCCTTTTATTTATTCTGAAAAAGTACCACTTAAAATAATTTTTTTATTCATTTTTGAATGATGAGCAGGTTCATTATTTTGTTTGACTTATTAAGTAAATATAAAAAAAAAAAAAAACGTGAGTTATAAGAGTTTAAAATTAATAGTTTGGTATTTTAGTTTTTTGACTTGCAATAAGTTAAAAGTCGAATAAGAAAAAAAACAATTCATTTAAAATAAACAGTAGTTTTATACTCACAATATAATATATAAATGTACATAACGGTGTAAAGAATCATTAAAAATTACTAGCTAAGATAATAAAAAATATTTCTGACAAATATTAGTTTAGGCTGTATACCATCATTAGGTCGCATATAAAATCCAAAACAAAAATTCACTAATAAAGTAATAACGTATCATATTGATTTCATACACTTTAATTTGTTATTAGTAATTTTTTTATTTAAATTTTTTACATGACTCAAAGATGATTTATAACTGAAATCATAGTAGTAACCAATGCATTTATCATACTTTTTGCAGTGAGTTTTTAATTATTCTTTACACTATTATATTAGAAATTCATTTGGGTTAAAAACCAGTTACATTTTTTTATACATACTAAAGGACATAATATAAATCATGCAATTTAAAAGCAAATGGTGTGCTAAAATATTAATATTAATTATTTTACTGGCATACTTGAGTTTAATCAATTATGAAATCCAAGCAAATCTGGTACCTGCTCCGTGCTCGTATATTTTGTTGTATTTTCAACAAACCATTATTATTATTTTTTTACAAAAATCTACTTAAAATTATTGAATAATAGTTAACAGTAGATTCTGAATGTGTTTTCAGACATAATTTTGCTTTGTTGACTGTTGAAACCATCAAACAACGGATATGTGCAATGAAACAGTAATGAAAGATAGTATTGAACATAATATATTATTACGGTATACTTTTATTTCATCGATAAATAAAACAAGATAAATCTACTGTTTTAAGAATGAAGTGTTATCATCATTTATATATATATAAGTAAAGGTACATAAAACACACAATACAGTGACACAGTGTACGCTTATTATTATACGAGTATTAAAATATGCACTAATAATAGTAATTATAATGACTTCCTAGTCGGAAGCCATAGTTGATTATTACCTAGGTATAATAATACAAGCGATCACGGCTTAGCTGCAAAATGTCGTTTTGCCACTACTGGATTCAGACATCCAAATCAAATATTAAGATTTTAAGTAAAAATAATCAAACAAAAACCTGCATAGAGAGATATTGTCGATGGATAAGACTGTATATGACGGAAAAAAAATAAACAATTGAACATTTAATACTAATCGATTAAAAATTGTTTTGAGAAATAACTAAGATATAAATTATTAAAATAACAAAAACAAAAAAAAATTCCATCGGAATAATCATAAATTAAAACATTAAGTATTTAAATACATTATAAATAGGTAACAATGACGATATTATCAAAATTCATTTTTGCAAAAGCACAATGTTACTGCTAACAATGCCGAATATTCAAATTTTCCTCATTTAATATCATTGACTTTTCTTTTTCTTGCAATTATTATTGCCTATTCTTCAGCAAGAAAAATACACTCATCTTGTGTCATAATATGTCATTCATATAACATTAAAGTACTCCAAATGACAGATACATACATAACATATAATGTATATTAATTGGCATTACTTGAAATATCTTTTTGGGTATAATAATGTGTTTCAAAATATGATCCTCTACAGTGAACATAAAATACGACCATAAGGAAGACTATATTTCCTCATTTATACAAGAAAAAAAACCCATTAGATCTAAGCCTGAGAAGTTGAAATTATACGCTTAGTTATTTTAAATTGTATAGGGGAAATATATGTCTATAGTATTTCTAAGTCGCAATGCCTTATCTCTGGAAACTTTGAACGGAGCTTGTATTCAATTCTATCAATCTCTCCACCAATCATATCGATGATGTTTTCACTGTGTTTCAATAGCAACGCTTCGGCGGAATCTGCATTATCAATAGCTTTTACTTCGGCCATCAACGCCTCAGGATCAAGTGTGTCTAGATACTGTTTTGCCAATTCTCTTCCGTCGAAATCTAACTCGGCCTTATATCTAATCAGACTGTTTCCCATGTCGATTCCTTTGACATCGTAAATAGCCCTGATCATAATGTCGGATTCCAATTCAGCATTGATTTTATTCAAATATGTCTGGCTAATAGAACGGCCAACAATAGCTGATGTGTTAGTATAGATTATGAACGAAGCGACTGTACCCAAAATACCACCAACGAGCAACGATCCGACAGCGTCTGGTACCGGAGTGTTTAAGTAAGAAGTCAATGACATGCACACGGCTGCCACTCCAATGGACAACACAGCGGCACAATCTTCCAAAAGAACAACATTAACAGTAGGATCATGACCGCGCAACACATATTGCAAAAAAGAAATGTTTGCTTCTTTAGAACATTTAACAATATTATTGACAGCGACTGCTAATGTAGCACCTTCGGAAATAAACGAACCGCCGAGTACAAAATAAGCCCAAAATAAAGAATCCAACGGTTCAGCATGAATAAGCCCAGTCACGCCATGGTAAATGGAAAGTCCAGAACCAATACAGAAGATTCCGACTCCAGATATTAGAGAAGCTACGTATTTCATGTTTGAGTAACCGTAGGGGTGATACGAATCTGCTATTTGGACGGATTTATAAATGCCGAATGCAAGAATAACTTGATTGATAGTATCGGCCATTGAATGTATACATTCAGAGAACATACTATGACTTCCGGTATAGAACCAAGCCAAACCTTTGAAAACTGTATTCATACCGTTTATGAACACTGCAATCAAGACAACGCGGCCAGATTCGCCGAACAGACCAGATGATTTTTGTGTTTTGAGATCATTTTTACTTAATGTCTGTCGACGACTGCTCCTGCGGTGGGCTTTAATCGTGAACATTGTTTGCTGTTTCTTTTTTCTCTCAATTTCTCTCTTAATAAGTTGTGTCACTAAACCTTCTTGAGACCCCCAAACTTCAGATGCTTTGGCTACAACATCTTTTCGCCAATAAACATTTATTGGAGGTTCGTCATCAAATGGAGATCGTCGTTTTATAGTCTTCAATCCTTCTAGGTCGGTTGATTTCAACATGAACTCAGTCATGGCACGGCGAGCAGTGATATAATTTCGATCGACAGATGTTTCAGGTCGTTGGACTTTTTCAACAACTTTATCTAAACTGACTTTTTCTAAAACTTTTTTTACAGGAACACTTTTCAACAGCGGATCTTTTAGTTCAGGTTTTGGTTTCTGATCATTGTTACCATTATTATCATCATTGGTGGTAGAAAAATATCGAATTGGCCAGAGTTGATTTTTTGCCACAAAGATTTCATTAGTTTGATATCGAGAAATATGTTGTGACAATTTTCGAAACAGCAAGCGGTCATTTTTCATGGACGATAATATGCATTTGCACGGCACACCAAAATTCTTGTAGAAAAGAGTCATTTTATACCTAAAAACAAAACATTCAATTAATAATTATGTAAAAACAACAGATTTGTTATACTATTTTTACTATTTAAAATGTATGTGGCTTTATACAATATTTAAAATATTATAAATTATTTAATATTATTTAAGGCAGTCACGCAATGTCATTAAATCTATGTCCACACTTTCCATGAGAAAGTGACTTGTAAATTAAATAAATTGTATTTTAAACTTTTTCCAATCAAAAATAATTCAAAATACGAAACAACCAAAATGCAATATACTGTTGGAAATAAAAATAATAGCTTACACTAAAAATTAAATTAAAAATAAATAAATTTACTTCAATGTTAAAGCCATTTTCTACAAGAGTTCATGAAATTGAAGTAATTTAAACTCAATTTAGAGTATCTCGTCAATTGTCAATTGTTTCATACCAGAATCAAAATATATATTAGATGCTCATTATATTATAACCAATCAAATTAAATAGGATAGATAATTTTGTTTGATGTACAGGTACGGAATCTTAAGTTAACATAGATAATGATTTAATAGGATAATATATTTCATTTGTAATAAATAACAAATTTACAAGTTATTTTTAATGTTATACCTTCTTAAACCTAATATTAATTAGTATTTAATATGCGAAAAATTCATGTTACCTACTTTTGGTAGCAAAAGATTACTTTCAATGAATGTTTCTTTTAGATGATGACCAATATTCAATACAGCAAAAATCTACAAACAATAAAAACTATTAAATATTCAATAAATTGTATCATAAATAGTAAAAAACATTTCCAATTATTTTATTTAAGCAAATACACATTGTAATTGTATCATGATAACATGATAACTATTTAAAAAAATTCAAAATATTTGTTTTTTGGTTACGAAATTAATACTTTAGTCGTTTTCCCCCGATATGCATAATTTAAGTAACTATCAAGCAAATTTAAAAAATTGAATTTTTTTTTTTTATAGTAAATGGAATATATATTAACTTTTCTCATGTATTTTGATTTCAATATTAATGGGAATATCAAAAAAAGATAAATTAGATTAGAACCTGATGATAAATTATAAAGGAATTTTTATATAATATGTAGATATGAGGAAATATTTCACTTAATTATTTGATAAATGACTTTCGGTTCAGTAGATATAATAAAATAATAATATAATATGAGAGTTTATCAATAGTAACCTGATAATATAAAAGACTATTAAACAATTACCAATCACATTAATTAATTTCAAATGGGGTTTGCCTGAAAGTAAGTAAATATATATATATTTAAAATGTATGTGTACACTGTTATGTAATATGATTAAATCTAATTAGGTAGTTCAAAAATTCTGATGTATTGTGTAAGTATTACAATGATTCTAGATTGAAAAATTCGCGGATAAAACCAATAACAACAATTGCAGTAAATCTATTTATTTTTTTTTTTACCTGATTGTTATTTAGCAATATTCAATCTTAAGTATACTGAGGTATAATTTAAAATATCAAAATAATTAGTAATATTTGTACTTTAATAGGTACAAGTAAAAAAAAATGAGGGATTTGAATTAAATTAAAATTTTCGATCCAAAGTTTTTGACTATTCGAATACTGCACAAATAGGTTCTAAAAATAGGTCGATAATAATGAATTAGTAAAACTACATGTCATGTTGATTAGACAAAAACATTTTAATGTAGGTATAAGAACAGAAGTGCTACAAAAATCTTTTGAAGACTCGATACTTTTGTCGCAACAAAATGATGGTTGGTCAACATAATCCAGATGATGGCATTCATTTCCACCACAATAAACGGATTTTTTAAGGGATACAGCACCGTTGAGTTGTATACCCTTCCTTTCAATCGGATTTAAAAGCAATAATTGTATTTGTGATTTAAGCCAGATGTGGTAGCTTACATGAATATTGTGAAGCAAGAATGCAGTGACCATGGCTGCAGCCTACATTTGCGGTAGGAAAAGCCTTTCTTTTTCAGTTTTAGTTTGTAAATTGAGTTTTTATTTTCTCTTAAAGATCTCGATGAAATTGCATCGCCAAAAAAGTTTTAAAACATTAGCAGAGTAACACATTTATTTGTATAATATTAATTTTTTTAATGTAAACATTGATCTTAAGACTTATCACCATCATATCTAGTATCAGAAAATGTAGAGCTAGCTAAAATTAATAACATAATATTATAATGGTTTGTAATTAGGTAGGTAAATATTGTCTTTGAGCAAATAACAATCACTACACACAATCTTCGACACAAAGTAGGAAAAATGTTTTTAAAACAAGTTGATGGTTTTTTTTTTGTTTTCTCTAAAACTACATAAATAATTATGACTATCCTACGAAAGGTTACAAAATGTAATTATATTATTAGGTACGGATTTTCGATGATATTATAAAGGCACATAAATTAAGCGTAAGTTTAAAAGGAGCACACGAGACAAAATATGTGTTGGGCCTCTCGTTATATCCCTCCTCTCCCATCACGGGGCATTTGGAGAAAATTATTCAAGAAAGGCCGCGTTCGCGAGTCGGACCGACGACATGGAGGGCGAGTCATTTTCGCAGGTGGATTTGAAACAACGTCTCGCGGAAACAAAATATATCCGCGGTAGGTAAACGTATATTAGGGGTACACTTATCGTGTAATTATAAATGACAAATACACTCGACTTACCTGCCGAATGATGTTAAACGCTCGAACGTCCGTTGAATGTTGTCGTTTCGACGGTGATAGTCGTTATCATCTCGTCTCGTCGTCGCGGCCCACTAGCTATTGACGCAGTGCGCGCCGTTTCGTGGTGCCGCCGACAACGTCAACCTTCACGTCGGTAAACATTGCGCCGCGGCCAACAAAACACTTTTCAACTACTTGGCCGACGGTTGTTTTTGTGCGCTCGGTGTTGTTCGACGCCCTCGCGACAGGTTACGAAACGGACGGCGCAATAGTGTCTATTGCTAAAACTCGCGCGGTCGACGACGTCTCGACGGCGGGGTGACGACTCCAATTGACGATCGGCGAGACGGAAAAAGGGTGAAAGTACGGCCAGTTGAAACCGAAATGTTTTATATATATGAGATTATAATAAAATAGCGATTAATTTAAACGAAAGGCCGCCGACGACGAGACGTGACGGGACTGCGGTCAACGAGTGATAACGGGCGAGTTCGATCGACTGGTGCTGTTGATACGATATCTTCGCTCTTTTTTCCATGAAATTCCGCGAAAAAAAAACGGCCGAGTGATAACCATTCAAAACGACAATAATATTATTATCATTATTTATATTTTATTTTCAGCATCAAGTCATATTTGGCTAATACTGTTTATTTAAATTTTTTTATAAGTCTGTTGATTTTTTATGAACCTGTTATTATTTGAGTGGTGGTAGTCAGTAATATTTATTGCACTGGTTAGCGGGACATGTTTGGGCGTAACTGTATATTATGATATTGTACAGCGTACGGCCCCGAAATGATAACGCGCGATCAGCGATTAAATATTCATCAAAAATCCGTTGCGTGATCATTCGAACTGCGAATTTAGCAACTGCAAAACACTGAAATCCTTACCCGGATCGCAACAATAATTTAAATTAATTCCGCGCGCGTATATGTTCTACGCTACAACACTCCGCGACAACCTATATTATACGTCACAGATCAACTGCTGCTGTATAATATACGTGATTAACCGAGAACGTATAATGTCGTCCTATTATACCGTATAGGTACGAAATTGATTGTTTACAAGTGTTCGAATGTTCGAAATCGAGCGGGGTCGTCGCGCGATAGGTAATTGTAATCGTAATTTACAAGCAAAATACCTTAAAAATCTATGTAATTCATTCAGTGTACATACTATACGTACATTATTAAGAAATTTTATAGTAAAGATTAACAACAATAATGACGAAACAAATATAGAAATACATATTTACCTTAGAGTTACTGTGAGATTTTCTTCTGGAATTATGCATATTTAGGGATGTGAAGCTCACGATGAACTCTTTGAAAACGAACCGCAGGAGTCGAATCGGTATTTCAAGGGTCGGAGACTCGATGACTCGGTAGTTCAACCGACTTATCAAATACAATTCGCAAATCAGTAATCACTAACCCCACAAACTGAATTGCACACAGTATACAGTATACACTATACTCTCGAGCACTGTTGTAAATTTGTAATTTCCCACTGAAGTTACAATACTATACACTTACAACACTTACATATTTTTGAAATAACTTTTACAACATCGCTATTATTGTGATTTATGATGTTGTGTGCGATTAAGTAGGTTTATCATATATTTTTTTTACTAGGGGCAAACTTGGAAAATTACCACCCATATAATATTTAGTACAAGCGTACAACGTATTTATTAAATGTATTAATGTATTAAAAAAATCAAATGAATATATAGGAACTACAATAATACGACGAGTGTTTTGAATCTATAATATCGGCTTCATAATACTTTTAAAAAGTCGTGTCGACTGTCGATTGTTGTGATATATTACTTTTACGACCGAAATTATTATTCGAAAAGTCACTTGATCATCGCGACGAGATACTTTTAATCTCACGAGCATAATAACTACGGTACAATTCAATACTTTTATTTCGTACCTATATAACAGACTTCTCCGAAACGGACAATATAAAGGGACTATCGGTTTAATATAATCGGACTAACGGTATGTGGAGGTCTTTTTTACCATCTGCATTTATTTTATTTATTTATTTATTTATTTATTTATTTTTTCTTCCGGTCGTAAAAAGGCTCTGACTTCCGCGTATCGTATACGAAATTGATCGTAAACTAGATGTAAATATTGTACTCCGCGAGTGTTACACGAATTTCTGAAATTTCCATTATCCGTACTATAGTGTAGTATAGTATGATTAAAAACTACCATTAAACGAACGAAAATAATCAACTGCGATGCGTTTCCCTATACTCGGTTCAATATGACGCGCGTGTTTTTTACAGTTTCAACGGACATTACATTGTTATATTATGTTCTGAGAGCGAAGCGAGGATTTTATTGATTTCACTATGACGCGCACTTTTTAAATGTATTAATTTTTTTTATTCGCCTGTTATAAGATTTTTTTCCCAAAAGAATTGATCTGATTTTCAATTCCGCGGGCGCAGAGGATGCTTCCTTTTCATTTATTTCAATAGGTGTTTCTCATCTTCGTCGTTGATTCTTCACTGCATCTATTCACGTGTACGGGACCTATATCGTATGTCCTTTGTCTCTCTTTCTCTCTCCCTCACCAACTTGTTTCGACCGACGGGAAAAAAGAACTAAAATTAATTTAAAAGTAAATTTACCTTCATCATTTTTTTTTCTCCACACAGCGAGCTCTGAATAGGATCAAACATATAAAAACACTGCTCGTTCTGCCTTTATTCCGTGCGCCCGTTTCTATGCAGTACTTATACAGTGTGAAAACAAATAATTGCACAAAGTCGATATTTATTGCAAAAAAAAAGAAAAAAGAAAAAAAGAACACTCCGCAGGTACGCGCTCGAAGAAGAAACACGTCATAATAGTTTTCAACGTAAAAGAGTCCGCAGGAGCAAATCGATAACTACCGAGATGGGGGGCGCAAAAGCTCGTCCGCTGGCATCGCCTTCACATTTACGTCGCCGATAGCGTCCAGACATCCGTTTGTGCGTAGGTATACCGTTCGCCGTCCGATAGAAAAAAGAAGACTATTATTTTTTTTAAAAATAAAAATAAAATCGTTACCGGTAACTATATAATATACTAATATCACATCGATATCGACACTCGAAAACAGGAGACATTATAAGGATAACGAAGCTTCAAACGTGCGATTTCACGTTCTCCGCGCCTCGGTCTGCGCGCGATATAATAATAATAATAATATTATGTACGAGCCGCGTGTTTTCGAGTAATTCGAAATCTCCGACTCCGGTGCATAAAATGTAAACGTCGTGTGTGTGTGTATGTGCGAGGGAGTAAGCGAGCGAGTGTGCGTTATCTAATAAATATTTGCCTCTGTTCCATCCAGGTACGTTCATTAGACTAATTATATATTCGAGCACTGCAGTGTACTACTAGCGACGGAGTACGTACAAATAGCGAAACACAAACTAAAGCTACGCGTTGAATGTGTTTAGTATCGGTCGTTTGATATCGCGTATATATCATTAGACGCGCGCACACAATAACGCAGTTACCCGCGCGTTCGGTTATGATCAGTTATTGTTATGGACGGGAAAATGGTTGAGTCGAATCTAATCGATATGAAAAATCGTATGTATAATTATTTTATTCGTCTTTAAAAATCGTAATTATTTAGACGGTCTTTTACGCGTCTTAAAAGGTTTTTACCGGTATAATCGGGTCAAGCGTTTTCCAGACGTTATACTGGGTGCGTATAGGTACAGTTAAGTAAGAAAAAAAATAGCAGGTAAACGTATGTAGGTGCTTTCGTTTTGTCGTTTTTTAGAGTCGGGGCATACGCTTCAAAGCGACGACGACGAACCGTCGCGTCTGAAAAACTATTTCCAGGCAAAAGTCTGGCATGAGACGTAGAAATAAGAAAAAAAAAACATACCTGCAGTGTACGTATAACAATTGCCAATAATCGCCGAAAACAATCGGCTTTGCGCCCTGTTTTCGACTCGAAAAACTGTTTTTTTTTTTCATAGAAAAATAATATTGACCGTAAGTCTTAGAGCCGTAAGTCTTTTTTTTTGGGTTCGTTCTCGTTCTATTATTTTTTTTCGATGCCAATTGAAATGGTTTACCGTAGTGTGGCCAAGTCTTCTGTAGAACGTTCAAGCCTTAAAATTAAATACTCATGTATTATGAAAAGGAAAAAAAATATAGTCATTCTATATATTATCGAAAAAACTATTGAGAATAATTTGCAGGTTTTTGCGATTTTGTCAACATTATTACGTCAAACGTTTACAAAAAAATAAAGTAAAAATTAAATCCGATGTTGTTGTTTTTCTATTATCAGAGAGAAAAACGTAAACTTTATATTGAATTTTCAAGCTATTTTTTATCCAACGAAAATATTATTTCACCATTTAACGAGAGAAAAAAAAACTCAAGAAAGTTCGAAAATCTTTTCAAAACTATAACGCCACTAATATAAAATTAAGTATTCGGATTGACATAAATCGACAACAGTAATCGAGTAGATATCAACTGATTGGAGTTTCCCGCTCGTTTCGTTTAACACTCTGAATAACTGTCTCGAGCGCGGTCTCGAGTCGTAACAACGTCATTAACTAGTTGAAAGTTTACGCTGAAAACGAATAAATAATAATCCAGGAGGCACCGAAAGGATTGAAAATCATAATTTAATTCGCTACTATACTAAAAGTCGTTTTAAAAGTTGTACAAAAAAAAAAAACCACTTCGTTATCTGTTAAACCTATATAAGATATATCCGTTAAAAATATATTTACTTAATACGCGTATAGATTTTCGTTAGGTCGAACGAGTTGGTAAACGATTAGGAAAGAATAATATACCGACCGCGAATCACGGGGCACGCCTATAATAATATATATATTATATATAATATATATACATATATGATCGATATAGTAATAATAATCGTATAGAAGCCGAGTTGGAAACGATAAGCTCTGTAATTTGTATCTCGTATAATCTCGCACTCTCGTATAATAATAATAATAATAATACGATGATTAAATCTATTTGGTCAGACGGAACGAGCACAAAGGTCGCGGAGAGATTCGAAATCCCGCGGCTTCCGTGCGACGAACGTAATAATAATAATAATTATTATTCGTCTCGAAAACGTTATGCCTACGATAACAATGACAATATATATATAACACGTTATGTTAATATCGCCGGGCCCGATGAGAATGGGGGGGGGATGATCGGGGGTGATTCGCACAGGGCCCCGTCACGCTAATTGTAATTCGTAAAAATCGTACTTACGAATTGTCATCAAGATAATAAAAGGTGATAGTAAAAGACACTTGATCAAGTGCCTCGTTTCGGGCACTAGTGTTCGTGTATATTATACATGTGTATATTAGCTACACTCATGTGTAAACGATCATGTCGACATGTTTATGTGGACTGCTGCGGATCATTAAGTTCAAAGTCGGGTACAGGCGTACAGCAAGTTCACTACAGGCAAGTTCTGGTCAGAGTCATCGGCTCACGAGTAATTTTTCAATCCAATTATGTCTTCTTTTTTTTCGCGGTCACGCGGACGTTTTCGAATAGGTTCGTCTCAAATTTGGCGCACATCTAAAATAGACCGGAACGTCATCGTCATGACATACATGTCACAGTATACATGATGCACTAGTATGATATTATATTAATAGGTTTAATAATAATGTGTGTTATTGTGTCGAATACTTTTTTTTTTCGGTTACAGGAAATGAGCTTTGGAAAACATTAATTTTAATAATATGTAAGTGTATATATAAATATATACATATATCGTTTCCGTCGAGGAATGTGACAAATTAAGATTATGTTTTTTTTTGGCAGCGCGCCTTTTATTCATTACGAGGTCGTCCAACCCGAGTTTTATTGCTATTTATTTTAGACCGTTTTTGAATGAGCACATTATAATAAACTATAATACGCGACTACACGCGCGTCTCGTACCGGCGCCGCAGGCGGAAGGTTTCACTGGATCCATTGCAAATTTTTTCACTCCACCCCAAAAGCACGATCAAAAATATATATCTTTCGGTTGCGACGTTTTTTTTCACCCAATTTATATCGAGTGTAAATTATATAGTAAATATTACGAGTGTATCGATCGTGTATTGTTCCTTGACGGAAAAACATTTTTGTTTTTATTTTTATTTTTTATATACATACGAATTAAGTGCAGATAAAGCACATTAATATTAAAAATTAATATCTTAAAATGTTAATAACATATAAGAATGTTTTACAACAAATTTACTGAATGGAATTAATTTACAAGAATTTAGTAAATAAATTAAAAATAGTTATACAACCGCAGGTCCTTCAAATTTACGGGCTCCTGGGCAGCTTCTCCTTCCTTCTACCTCGTCCTTCCCGACATCGCTGTACCCTTTATTGTGTGACAATAGCATTTAAATTATATCGATACGTGTGACGAACTGACGTGTTTACACGAGATTTTCCGTTTGACGAGTGGTCAAATAATGAAATTATTCATCGAATATTACTCGTTACGTCGCGCGTCGTATGGAAATCGAAAGCAGAGATTCGAGAAAAACGCGTTCATCAATCGCGTTAAAACACAAAACGTATACAGACGATTAACACTATATATTGACTATATTACCTGTCGGTCGTGTCGAATTGTCGTCCTGCCCTAAATCAGCGGCACAACGTTTTCGGATCGAAAAGTAAACAACAAGTTAAACGTAAACACCGTGTGAATATTATTACGATAGCCCCGCGATGGGGAAACTCCGTATAGATTATATATTATGCGCGATGCGATCGTTGTTGAAAGCGTTTGGCCCGTAACCGCGGTATATATGTATATACCATATATACTCGTATATACGTATATACGTATATATATGATTAACCGGACGATTATGCGATTGCGTACTCCGCCGAGGTAATTAACAATTATATTGTGTGCACGTCAGAGTCTCCAGAGGTCTTTGAATAAACGCGGTGGCGCGCGGACGGACGGGGGGTAAGGCAGGGATTATGATGGGACCTATATTAACCGGGCAGACGCGTTCGTGTACCTGCGCGCGGGGTGAGCGGATCATCTTTTCAGTATTAAAATACAAACGACGGCGTGCGATCGTTTTCGCCGCCGTATAAATCGTATACACTCGCGAGATGATAATATTATTATTTAAAGCTGTCGTCTCGAGGCCGTTTGCGCGACGACCCGTTAGGTTAGGTTAACTTTCGGCTCACGCTTTCGGACGATTTAAATATAATATATCGCGTGCTAAACGTCGACTGGCGTGCGCCGCTGACGACGTGACACGACGACCGATTGAACTACACAAATACAATGTTTTTGGTCGTCAAGTTTTTTGTTTCTGAGGACCTGTGGTGTGATGTGACTTTAGCTTCTCCGGCCATAATGTGTATGATTCGGCGATTCTCGAATGACGGTACGTTCGTTGACAATGGTATGATTATGAAAAAAAAAAAAATTATCATCCTTACTGACTTATTATTTATTTAGAAAGTGTGAATTTGTAGAAAAACGTATATATTTTTTTTAGCTTATCGTAAAACGTCGCTTTCTGAACACAGAGTTTGAATTAGGCGTCGTCGATGAATTCGATTTCGAAACTTTTATTTTGCATTTCTTTCACGTTTTATGTCGTTTATTTCCTTTTTTTTTCCTATCACGGTTCACGAATTTTTAACAATTTCCGTCAACTCATATTTGTCACGCGGATTTTATGAATTTTAAATTTTTTTGTATTTAGGTTTTGAAATATTCTACGCTTACAACACGTGTGTTTTTACACTTGGCGTCGTACTCAATTATTAACAACGTCTTTACTTCGACGTATATTATGACTGCAACGTTGTTTGAAAATCGTTACGGTCCGATGCGTCCGATAGGCAATCAATATAATAATTACGCGATCATCGCGGTTGGGACGGTTCGAGACGGCGGCATTGTATACTTTTTGTTTTCTACTTTTTAAGTGCATTTCGTCGATTATGTTATAATATAAAATATAAATGGGCATGCGCGTAAAACGACGACGGCGCGGCGGAGTCCGTATCGAATCGCTAAAAAAAATGATTGTCCATGAGAAAAAGAAGAGAACGAGAGTTGTTAGTCTTTGGGCAGCTGATCAGTACAGCCGTCGAGTTAAAAAGTCGTAGGAAAATGGACACTAACAATTATTATTATCACGAGCCGCCGAGCGGTTTTAACGACCACTAATTCGTCACACGGGAACGTTATTATTACGTATATAAACTCGTCGCGTCGCAGTCGCCTGCACCATGTACACGCGCGCATGCAGCCCTGTCGGCGACGAGCGGAAAATAACACCGCCAGAATACGCGTACATTATACGACCGCGGGTCCGTCGAAAGCGCATTAACCACTCCGCCGCCGTCTACGCGTATTATTATTAAATTAATACAACCCGCGGCGGCAGTGGCGTCGTCATTATGTCCGGAGTGTTGCTAATCGGACTGGTCGCGATTTAATACCCAGTAGACTTCGAGCTCGAACGGATATATTATATTCGAGTGACGGATTAGAGAACGGTCCGAGAGGAGGTTTGTTGCGGGAAATCACAGTTTTTTTTAGATTCCGAGTGAAACGATGAAAATTTACATTGATTTCACCTCGACGCGCGTTCGCTCGCTATGTTATATACGTACGTACGTGAGTATATATGAAGACTGTTTGAACTCGACTTACATGTTATTATTATCAGAGCGTGTATGACGTGTGGCCCGAACAATCGAATCATTATATTACATCGTGTCATGTCGATGTTGCAGCGTTCGTCTGGCGGAACGAATTATTGCGCGTCGTCCAATACACACGAGTACTATTACACGAATGTTCAACGTCAAATACATTATTTGACACAGCAGTGCCGAAACTCGGTTTATACTGCAGGCGGGCGTGCGAGAAAATATCACGGGGTCCGTCTACCAATAGTCCCTTAAAAATAGCGTTCGCTTTTCCGGTTAAGTAAACATTCGATTTCAAATCTATCTTCACCAACGTTTCTTAAACTGTGGGCCGTGAGTCAATTTTTGGCGGGTCGCGAGAAGTTTTTTGAATTATACAGATTTTAAGAAATGTATGAAACTGTTGGAATATATAAATTATAAAAGTATTAACTGTAGTTATTGTTTGTATTCATCAAAGGGAGGGGATGTGAACCCCCCCGGTCGAGAGTACGTCGCCGGATTCGCGAGCGCGCCGAGGTCGGTTGACCTCGTCTGTAGCGGAGACTTTGACGAAACGAAAATCGGAAACCTAAACGATATTGTATTATGTTTTCGCGCACGCGACGCGCGAGAAGCAAAACTTTCCGTTTTTCCGAACGTCGCACAATACACGCGGAGTATACGTATCGAGCACTACTCATCGTACAACGCGTATTGATAACGTGCCCGCCGCATTGATCACGAAAATTCGATTCTATTATTCGATCACTCGTCGTATCGCGTAATAATGCTATATGGAATAATATTGTTGTGCGCGCGGACGAAAAGTAATCGGGAAACCGCGCAGGTTCTATACAATACCGAAACGTCGTCGCGGGCATATGTATGTACATATGCATATGTATCTACTATTATCGTCGCGGAGAGGTTTTTCTTTTTTTTTTCGACGGGTGACGTTTCACAGTAGACTCTCGCGGTGATCCGAACACGCGACGATCCGGTACGTCCGGTAATCTGGCTGTTTTTACTCTTTCGTCATGATGACGACAATGATTTCGGCGCTCGAACAAGAGAAAGTCTTAAAAGCATCTTTTTTCAAAACAAAAAAAAAAATTGATAATTCTTTCAGACCTTAATATTCAAGTAATAAAGTATATAATATATATATATGCCACATGGAATATTTATATATGGTCTTATAAAATAAATTCAGATTTTACTACGTGAACCTCAGATTAATCCGGCGTTTTCGTTGATCCTGTGGTCTGATATTTGCCGCGGGGATTGCCGAGATACGCGGCGAAATAATCACACGCCATCGTCTGTACTATGTTTTCGTAATTTTTTTATTATTATTATTTTTATTATTATGACGTTATTATTAATAAACACATACATAATATTATACATCATTCTTATTATACGTTGCGATAAAATTTCAATGATATTATAAATACACATAAATATAATATTATTTTTGCGTTATATCATATATACTATATTATAATATTATTTACGCGCGCACATAATATATATTATAATAAAATACAATAATATTATTTTTAGTCACATGCACGCGGTAATCTAAAACATGTATGTATACCTATATATATATTATATATATATACATATATTTTTAAATATTATGTTATACGTTACAAAATACTAAAAAAAAAAAAAAATTAAAACGTAAATTATTAATCATGATATTATTTTAATCGATTTTGAACAAATTTTACCGATACAAATTGTCTTGTTGCTTATAATATAATAATAATAATAATAATTATTAATGTTACTCTAAATTATAATAGTCGTCGTACACGCGCGGCGCGAGACTCAGACTTTTCCAATGGCGGTGGTGTGTATGCGTACCTATTTGTATATATTACTATTGTAACATTATATTGTACAAAAACCGAATAAAAAAAAAAAAACGCTCCGACTGATTACAAAATTCAAACGTCGCCGTCGAAACGAACGATGTGATCGAGACAAAGTAAACCGGCAACATTATAGCAGTTATACGATAGAACATAATGATGATATTGATTTTTTATGATATATATATATATATATATACATATATAACCCGGACGAAAAGGAAAAAAATAAAATAAATACGCTCGTCTACGTTATAATTATAAAATATTATTATTAAATAGCACTCGCGTACCATTGAAACGTTTTAATCATGTTGTATCATTTAATATAATAATATATATATATATATATGATCTTAAACCGAACTAATTTTTTTTTCTTTTTCTGATAAACCTATCTATACAAGTGAATATTTTACAGTAAATTTTACACATTTTGTCGTCGTCGATTGGAAACACAGGAGAAAAAAAGAAATAAAAAATTTATCCGCGAAACACACGCGGACTCGAACGAAAACGAGATTTCGCGCGAACCGCCGTTCGGGGAGATGAAACGACCGGGAAAGGACGATTTGAGGATGATACGTCATCGCCGTGGTGATATTTTTCATGACATAGACAAACGTCAGGCGAATACCGGAGGCGAACGGAACGGACGTGGTGGAGTTAACAGAGAAAACACGATCTGCTAATCGATTTTCCGTCGTTTCTTTTGCTCGACGGAGGAAACGCGTTGTCCGTCGGTTCTGACGACCGGCCCCGAATTCCCGACAAACAAACGCGGCGGCCGTCCGAAAAATGTCGATCGGCGCGTCGTCATAGGTGAAAAAACTATACGCCGGAAACCGAAAGCCGTACGAAATCTTCGTTTTCGCGACCTCGGATCGTGAGTCATATATTACATCGACGTTTTTAAGATTGCGTTTTCGAACGCGACGGGTTAGAATTAATTATTGCCGGCCGGAACGACGACACGCGTTCGTTCGCACAAGCTCGAACCCTTTCGACGAAACACACGAAGGACGATTCCGATTCTGTGTGACGGGGAGACGCGCGATCCCGGTGCGCACGGTTCCTGTTAGGTCCGCCCCCCGTTCAGTAACGAAACCAGTCGTCGCCCGTGATCGGTGTAGCGGGTGTGGGTGTGTGACGTTATTACATGTATACAAATTGGGAGATAATGTTTCTGCGAAAACGTACGGGTGAGACGCGGGTGTGAGGAGAGGCGGTGGGGAGAAGGATCGGGAGGATAGGACGAGGAGAGAGAGAGATTTTTTTTACCACCTGAAGTGTTCCTGCGGCGGACAGTCTTTCGCGCTCCCGCACCACTTGGTCTGCAGCAACGGCGGACACTGCCTACCCGCTCCTCTCGGATGTTTGATCACTTCTCTGCGCCGCTGCATCTCGCCGATGCCGCACGACACGCTGCACGCGCTCCACTCGGACCAGTCGCTCAACCGGCAGTCCCGGTACCCTGCGAAACGACGAAAACCGTTCGTATTAATAAATAATACTTATAAAGTCCGGGTTTATTAATGAACTTGGACAGAAAAAAAGACGACAAGGTGCGTTGAATTAAAATGATTAATGATGCTATGAAAATTGTCAAATGTCGACAGCTACCCACTGAATTTAAATTGTTATTAGTTTTCTGTATTTTAAATATTATTTCACGAAGACCAAGTTTAGAATATTATCAATATTATATTACGTGATAGCGCAATAATATTTATGTTATTTGATAACAAACCCGATCCGAATCATTGTAATACTACGGGGTTTATGCAAATGGAGAAGTAGTCGAAGACAATTTTCGGGCTAAACTTTCCACTAGGTATATCACAAACAGTAGAGTGTTGTAATTTTATTGACACGGGGCTAAATTACCTTATACTTCAGATGTGTACGTATGTACACGTGTTAAACGATAACGTAGATTTAAAAGTAAAAAAGAAAAATTACAATTTTTAAATCGTCGTACTCGTTATGTTTACATAATACATAAAGTATTATATATAAACCTCGACAGACAGTTTTAAACTGTTAGTATAATTATGTAGTGTACGAAAAATCTAATGCCCGCTTTTAAAACCGGGACTCAACTTTCCGTCGTGTTTAATTATTGAACACACAAGGACTCGCGGATTAACGGGAGAGAAAAAAAAAACAACGAGACTAAATTTACTAAATCCGCTTATACGATATCGTATTAAATATTATGGAGCACGCGTCGTCGAGTCGAGGTAGTTTTTTTTGTTTTTATCAAAATGTGTGGAAAACGCGCCTGATAGGTAACTCTATTATGGCCGACATAACACGACGACGAAACATGAAAATCATACTAAAATGATTAATAATTAAAAATACAAAAAAAAAAAAACACTTTCAACGGGACAGACTCTAGTTTTTAGTGAAAAATAAAGAGATAGAAGTGACAATGTACAATTTATTTTTTATTTTATTTATTTCTTAGAAAAAAAAATAATAGGTTCCTCAAAACAGATCCGAGTGGGACCCTAAAATCAAAACAGTAATAAAAATAGTCATAATAAACATTCGTGTAACATTTCATCGAACGTTTTAAATTTCGAGCGAAACGATGAATGCGGCGTATGTGACGATTAAGTGGGTGTTTTCTCGATTAAAATTTAAAAACCAAAAAAATAAATTATTACACCTCGGATTTAGTTTTTGTTTATTTTTTAAAAAACGTGTACCGACTCCCGTACAGTTGTAAATGGTATTAGTCGACGAAGGAAAACAAAAGCGATCGAAAACATTTGACGCTCTTCGGGAGGACTACTATAGCCTATTCGGCCTGACGTCGAACTCGCCACTGGCCTACGACGCTGTTTCCCCTCGACCCTTCCGATCGGGCCGCCGCATAATGTGTACCTACGCGTGTGCTCAACTTCCGTCTCCGAATGATAAATGATTAATCAACAAAATAATAATAATTATAATATCATATAACACGAAATTAATAATCGGCATTCCCCTGCCGCCACAGTGAATCGATTCACCCGTCACCCGAGCGTCCGTGTTTTTGGGACGATTAAAACTTTTACGGGTTAACTACTATACCTACTATGCCGTCGTAGTTGCGAAAACGCGTGTGTTTATTCGAGTTCGAAATAGTTTTCGACGTTAGCTCGCAGGACGAAAACAATATTATTATTATCATCATCGTCATCATTATTATTACTGTTATTATTATACTTATTGACGTGTGCACTCGTTCGTTGTTTCCGCGTAAAGTCAATATCGTTATGATATGCACAATACGTTCTAACGCTCGGGCAATCATTATTATTATGTAACGTTATTAAGGTCGTGTAATGGATTTTTTTCCTTTCTCTAAAGGACTTCACGGCAGTGCGGCGGAATCGAATGTTTTTGTATTCGCGTCCGTTGATGAAAGCACAATAATTATAAACGGAGAGGAGAGCGCTTTTTTTTTTCTTTTTTTTTTTTTCTTCAAATTTTATGTTTTTTAATTAATAGAATAATCGATCGTTGGCCGGTTTTCTCTAAAACGACGGCGAAACGTACATGTACATTTATATAATTATTGTATAACGACGACGTGCGAGAAACTAAAAAAAATGGATCGTACTAGCTATTTATAGCCAATGATCGCGACACAATCCGCGAGATATGAAAAGAAAAATCGTTTTGAAATTTTTTAGCTTTTGATTTTCTATTATTCTCGAGCTGTTCGTACGTTGGAAATCGTCGAAAGTCGTTAACTTTACTAGTTATCTAACTCGTCGTCGGACGTGTCGACGTTTTTCTCGTTTTAAAATAAAAATAAAATGTACGTTCGTCGTCGTCTCTTTGTTAGAAGAATTAACACGCAATAAGAGCATTATTAAAGTCCTATACATTTGAGCTCGTTTAGTTCGCGGTCATTTCGTGGAAGGCGAGGAGGAAAATCGTTGTGTTTATTTTATTCTTTTGATTTCTATAGGCCACACGTTTTGATTTGAAATCTTATTAATAAAAAAACTATAATTTTTTTTTCGATCGCAAGTTGCAAAAAAAAACCGAACTACATGATTTCATTGCAAAAACGACTTTACGTTTTTTAAAATTATACTCCTAGTATTAATGGTACATGCACACTACACAGTAATTGATTTATCCAAAAATGTATTCTTTTTCATAATTTAATGAAAACGATTAACTTATCCGCAGCTGTACTAGTACACGGGTGAATACGTTAAAACATATGTTTTATACATACAACGGTGTTTTGAATGTTCAATAACATATAATACAAATCTAAAAAACTAATTTTTATTTTGCATGGAAATCGTTTCCACAAATAGGAAAAAATAAAAAAAAATAAAAAATGCTCGTGGCGGTAAAACCAATAGCTTTCACATCTCACGCATAATCTAGAATGATTTTTAAAGTAATTTTAAAAATGTTTGAGTTATTTCAAGTTTACACAATCAATCGATAACTATAAGGTAACGTTTTCTACTGATAAATGAACTACTATTTTCAGGGCATGGCATTGCTATAAGTTTTTGGGGAATATATTTCTGGATCCTATGATAATAACTTTAAAAAAAAAAACATTTCCTGTACGGCTGCGAAAACGTCGGATTATAACCGTCTAAATAGCGAAATATAACCGACTTCGATTCGACACCGCGAAAAAAGTAAAGCGATTCGCGTACGTTAGGTGTAATCATTAGAAATAGTAATAATAATTGAAAAAATTAATCACTTATTGTTTTTTTGTGGGCTTTCTTGTGTTTCCGGACGTGATAGTTGTCCAATATACTGTTCACTAACGCTTCTTTGTTGCCTTTCGGAATCACCACCGGCGATGTCACGTTGGTAACCGATACTCTGTCGTCGTTAATGCTGTAAAATCAATATTCAAACGTCAATAAAATATGTAAAAATAAATAAAATAGTAAGTCGAATACGACCTGTTCAATTATGTATACCTAATATGTTAATATAAAATACTATCACGTTTACACGACGGACTAGCGTGATAATCGAATAACATTTTATTAAAACTGGTCATATTTTGGATTTTTTTTTTATAGGTATTAACTTGTTTATAAATCAACTTGACTTGAAGATTATGAGAAATGATCATTTTATTGATAATTGCGTTAATATCAAAAAAAAAAACAAAATAATAATAATAATAATAGAAAAGACGCCAAATTAAAAATTTCAATTGGTTTTAACTTCTTTTCGACTTTTCAACTCATCGTTTGCCCGCAAGTATCGATTTTTACCAATCTTATCATCACACACGTGGAGTTTGTTGGATATTTCTATTTTAAACGGCAAAGTCGCCAACGATTTCGATATTCGCACAGGATGAATGAGCATTTTAATCTCGGAGAAGAACGCCTATTACTTTTTATCCGAGGTGAAGCACTCGAAATGCTATGTTTTATAATTAAACGTAAAAAAACAGGCTCACCTTTTATAGTTGTTGTACTCTTGTTCTCGTCTCTGCTGTTCCATTTCTAGTTGCACTTCTCGATCGCTATCGCTGTCGCCGTTCAAGACTTTGATGACGCTCTCCTCGATTTTCACCGTCGGGTCGGAGGCCTGCCCTCTACCGCCCAAAGACTGCTCGTATTCTTTGATCTGCGAAAGTTTTATATTACATTTTATGTGGGGGTTTTTTTTTTTTTTTTATCGAATTTTCATACTTTTATGAACTGAAACGTGGCTATTGTCGGCAGCCGATTGAACTGCGGATAGTAGAAAGAACTGGCCGGGTGTGATGGATAGTTGCTTTTTATCCGGTATATGATGCCCTGAGGATCGGTGGGCCAGTTGGGCGCCGTAAACGTGAAACCGTTGTCACATCCCGCGTCCATCGGATCAGCCTGCATCAAACGTCACACATCGTCACGGGTGAGAACCAGTTATATTTATTATCTCGTTCTAAATCAATCACGTTTTTGACGAACGTTTCGGAAATATAATCGCGTCCAGCATAGTACGAGTATAGTCGTTTGGTTTTCAATGGTCTGCGACGAAAGTATACGTAAAATGTTTCGACAAGAAAATAACAGACTATAGAGGACATGTTTGGTCGTAAGGTTTTTATTTTGAATCGAGCGTAATCTACCTGCTATAATTATAATTATTGAGAGCTGAAACGTACTCGAAATGTCAATACCGGCGATATTTTATTTTGTTTATCTCCGGAGACATTTTTTTTTTTTTTGTTTCATTGCAATTTGATATATTTGAGGGTCGCATTGAACACTTATAGTCAAATTTGTATTTTCATCCTTTTCGGGAGGATGGTTTTTGAATTTGTTATTTCTACAAAATCGCAAAACAGCATTTCTTTGTTTCAAGTTTTTTTTTTTGTTGAAAATTTCAAAGTATTGGAAATCTAAGTTGAAAATCGAAAAATTGGTTTCACAATTACGGCTAGGTAATGAAAGTTTATCGGAGAAAGTACGCGTATCCGGTAGTTTAACTATTGACCGTTGTAATAAGTTAGTTTAAATTAGATAACCTTTGCAATGGCGCTATAACTTTATAGCCGTCATTCATTACTGGGATGGTACGTGCTATCGTATATACATACTCGTATATACACGAGTAAATGCCTAGGTATAAGATAGTCTATCTCACGACGTTAATTATGTTATCTAATTTATACTAATTTATTAATTAGCCGATATAACTACCGGGTAAGCTTATTCTATCCCATAAACTATGCTATAACTATATGAAATCAATGATTAGATTTTCAATTACGAAACTTCAACATTTCTATAACGGTTTGTATCGAAGAATTGTACTTGTATCGTCGTGTATTTTTATAGAAACGAAAAATTCAAAAAGTTAATTCTCCTAAGCCCATAAAGAATTTATGGTATATGGCTAGAATTGTTCACGGTGACCTCTCACCCCTATAAATGTACTCGAACGAAAACTTTTTATTCTTTTTTTATTTCAAGTAAGTAAATCTACGATGCATGTATACGATTCTGCGCGTTAAGTAGGTTTGACAAGTGACACGTGATAATAAATAACAGTGAATATTGTGATTAGGGAGGTTATTCTACCCGACAGTAGTGCCCACGAACACTTAAAAAAAATCAATATCTACGGTTATTATTACCATCGGGATAATTCGACTTATCTGAATAAATTAATATGGATTAACGTCAGATTTTTGAAAAATCAAAAAAAATCAATCGATTGAAATTCTGAAGAGTCGAAGGAATCAAATGTTTTAGGCGGCGGCGCGGATGACCATAAGAATTTGCTGACAGAGATTTTACGCGCAACAATGCCCGTACCGATAAAACGCACAAAGAAATAGAGGTCAGACGTACATTGTTCGATTACACCGCAGTCTTGACGTTATTACATCGTCATTCGTTCAATTCAACCGGTATTATAATTAATTAAATCTTACGACCGTTTTCGCGTGCTTTATTTCGATTTCGTCGTTGTTAAATTCATAACAACAAAGCAACAATGTATTCACAGGGACGGGGACGGGGATCCGAGAGTCTCATGAAACCTCTACACAGACTCTTTGTATGAAAATAAAATTGAATCTTTGGTATTATCGTATTATCGTTTCTTTTAAATACCATTTGTTACTCCTCCCCACTAAAAAAAAATGCAAACATATTCCGCTACAATTTATATAATTTTGTTTTAATTTTAAAACATTACGCGAACCCGGATGCGGATATTGTAATAGTCTTTTGGATAGGCCCGTATGGATTTAACTCGAAAAATAAACGAGCGCAATAATGAGCGCAGTAAAATTTAAAAAAAATACGGAAAATTATATTTATTATACTAGAATCAGAAGGCATTATTTAATACTGCTGTCATTGATAATATTGCTATACGCGGTTTGAATAATAAAGACAAATCGTTAGGTCAAATATTATATTATGTACTTTAGCATAAAAAAAAAATTAAAACTGTAATTTAGATTATGATGTCCGAAATCTCAACATGGTTGTTGTTGGACATTTTAGAGGGACTCGAGCCCAACCCCTGGATCTACGCCTGCCCGGCTGAAAAAAAGAGATCCTCTAACGTGTCGTTTCACTTTCCTCTCTGCCTACCCTTATTTAATTTATACGTTTTCGAGACCTCGCGATTGACGGTTTGAATTTTCGAAACGAAAATATTCGGGCCAAAACCGTCGGGTTTCAAATGTGGCACGTATAATATCGTATTAATCGAACAATCGAGTGTATCGTATAAAAAATCGTTCGAGTAAAACCATTTGATTTACAAACACTCCGGTGGATATCATTAAAAAATAAAATAAAATAAACAGTAAACACGGCCACGACCGAGCGATTTAAATTATTCGTTATAAATTATACGAAAAAACAAAACGAAACGATTCATTTTTTATTTGTCCTTCCCGTGAAATTGATACGGCTTTTCAACGCTTTCCGTGCGCGACGATGTTGTACGATTTTTTTCTTTTCTCTCACGTTAAATTTATCGTAAGCCGGTATTTTATGAATATCGTTTTCTTGTGTCACCGTAAAGTCGTTTATTCGTACACGATATTATACGTATAATATACCTTCTTATATTATTACTATTATTGTTATACTTTTGCCTTTCCGGTGTCGAGTAAACGTCGTAATCGCTATATTATAAAAATATTATTCGAACAAACGCGTATTACGCGTGTCGTAGGCCGCGGGGTTGTTAATAAATAATTTTTTATTTTCCGTATTAAATGAACTCTGTGCGCGTTGTTTTACCGAAAGGTTGGATAACGGCCGAGTCTAAAATACACGGCGCACAAGTGAGCGCACGACGAAATTAAGCCGATGACAACTTAAAGAGTGTCGGATGTTATTATTTATTTATTATTATAATTTTTTTTCTCCTCTCATTATAAATTCTTTTGACACGGAATTAATTCGTTTTTTCAGTCCGAGCGTCGTTGTATAAATAATATTTCAGTAAACCGAAACCCGCGTAATTGATACAAATTAACGAAAATAGAAAATAATTATTCATCCTGTCGACGATATTGTTATAACGTATATTATTATCGTATATTATATAGTTTATTAAATAAAGAAACTGTTTTTTTTTCTTTTCGATTAAAAAAATGTCTTTTTGTCGGTCAACTAAACACAACAATCATAATATTACCACGTCGTGTATCATTCTACATTTTCCCTTCCGGAAAATCGATGAATAAATATACTATATAATATATAAACCTATAAACTTTTTGTAGCTGACCCATCTCATCTCTTTCACTCAGAATCGTTTTTGTTTCAAATTTAAAAGACCAATTCACAAACATCAATCACCCATCATCTGTATCTCATCCGGGTCTCGTGTCTCATCCTTTTTTTTCGGAGGGGATTATTTTTCTACATTTTTACGTAATTTTTAATCGCGTTTTACAATCGATTGAAAATCACGAGTTTTCAAAGAAGCGTCATATTCATATAATATTATATTATTATAATTGACGTACCGAGTACTTTAAAGTTTCATCGCAATAATTTTTTCCTGTACAATGCGAAATAATTATTTCGTTAAAAATATAAAAATGAGAAATGTAAGTAATTATACAAAAACTGCGTGCATTTATTTAATTTTTTTAAATGTTATTAGACCATTAGTTAAATACTATTGTTGTTGTGTTTTAAGTAAAAATTTTTCCCGGGGCATTTTTATCGTCTATATATCCGGCCCAAACCGTAATAATATATGCTCGGCTCATCACACTCGACCCGATTCAGTTGCTATTCCTCTCTCTCTTGATCTCTTTCTCTCTCTTTTTCTCTGTGTCTCGATCTCTTTCTCTCTGTCTCTATATGTCTCTCTCTCGCCGGTTTCTGGTATAACAACGACCGGGATCGCGTTAACGGTAAAACGCAAACGTCAGATCGTCTTCTGCAGTCTTTGTTTTTTCTTCAGAAGTTCTCAAGACAGTTTTCAAATTTACTCGCACGGATATAACGTTGACGGTGTACGTCTACACGGCGGCGCGCGCCCGTAAAGCGTGTAAAAATAAATACACGTACGCGTCGCGTGTTTTCGAGAAAAACACTCAATGTTTTATCAGTCGCGTTTTATTTGAAAGTTTGTTTCCGCGCGCGCACGGCGACGACGTTAGAACACGCTGTCGCCCGTGTATTATATAAATATATATATACTAACCTCTATGGTGATGCTGTCGAGCCAGTTGCCGTTCACGCACAGATCAAACGAGTCGATGCCAATAAACCAATCCGGCGAAGGAATCATACGTGACATCAGTGACACCTAAACAAATAAATAACACATTTATATATATAAATATATACACACACACACACATATATATATATATATATATAGTGGTTGCGGCGTGTCACGTTTGGGATTCGGTGAGAAACGGTTTTTCGACCCCGGGCGTACGTACCGATGAGGGATTTATCATCGCGATCTGACAACAGTTCGTCGGTCGTCGTTGTCGTTGTTTAAAATCGTGTGTTGTAAAAGTGAATATCGAGTCGAATTTCAGAGGCAAAAGGGATGGAGAGTTTTGGTTTTTTTTTTATTTTTATTTTTAACTAAAGCTTACGTTTGAATGGACGCGAATTCGAGCACAGACGTATGAAAAACTACAAAAAATTGACCGACATAGAGTCTGATTTATGAGTGATTTTTTAATATCATAACGATTATTCCGCTTACACTCTTGTGTAATATATATTATAATACTAAACATTTAGTTTACAAACGAAAAAAATAATATTTTTATTCCTATTATATATTAAAGACAGGGGGTGGTTTTTGTTGTTGTCGTTGTCACAATATGTGTCTCGTCATAAATGATTCTTTTCGAATACAGTGATATTTCGTGTGTATATATAGTTAGAAGATAAAATCGATCAAACAAACAGTGTTGCACTCGAAACACGTCAACGAGCACTTAAGGAGAAATTAAGTATTTAAAATAGTATTCGATACTATGAAGCGAGTATTGAAATATTTAAACGCCGAAAATCAAATACTTTACAGCATTATATAATGTGATGATAATAGAGTGATGAATTATTCGCGATCGAGTTGCGTCGGTTTTACGACGTATATATTAACGAACATCTCTCTCGTCGTAAAAATCCCGACAAAATATTAATAATGAAGAGGTCTCCACACGTTTATAACATTACATTTTTAACGTCGACGAGCGGCAAGAGTTATGAAATAAAGCGACCGCCGAAAACCGGGGCGTCACTGACCACCTGCAGAGTATATTTAATTTAAAGTTTTACGTTTTATTAAATATATATATTATACTCGGCCGATTTCGTTTCATTATACTTAGCACTCTGTGTGTACTACTCGTTTTAAGCCTAACGCCGCCAGATAAATTATTATTATTAGATTTTGGCGAGAGAATACGACGTGAAAACGGAGGGGAAAAAAAGGACGAACGATTTCGGTCTAGTAATTTCGTTCGTTATACGGAACACGATAGAACGTCTCTTGTCATTTCTGGGCGGCACGTGATACCATTATCGCGAGCGAGTTACCTATTTTTATTTTTATTTATTTTTTGTAACAGGTACGCGGCCGGTATATTACATTATACGTAGTTATATACTGTCCGCCGGCGGAATTCGATATGCGAAAAATTGATTTTTCAAAACGTTTACGGAACCACGTCGGAAAAGTCAAGAGTGTAAGTATAATAATAATAATAATAATAATGTACGGGATGAAAAAAAAATCGATGGGCGTAAACTGAAGAGGTGAGTGGGACGACTGCCCTTCGTCCCCTTAAAATGCAAATTCAAGAGGGACACACCCCGTTGATTATTTTTGTAAATCAAGAAACAAATTAACAATATGATCGCAAAGGCGAGAGGGCAATTTATTTATGTGTTGTTATTGGAGTTGTTCTATCGATTTTATTCAGATATAGCCGGCGTGACAATAACAAACGTATTCATTTTGTCCGATCGTTTAGACTTTGAACACGGCCGCGTCTATTTCATCGTCATAGGCGACGAACTAAGTTTTCGCGATTGTTATTTCCCAAATTTCACATCGTTTTATTCAGATAATATACATTAAACTGTCGAGTTTGAGAGAAATAAAGACAATTATTTTATGGTTAAAATCTGCGTTCTAGAATACGAACGGATTTTTACGGACACGGACCGCCGAAAATAACGTGCGAAAAAAAAAAACGCGGTTAGATTAGGTTAGGATAACACGTTACATGATTGGACTACACTGAAGATATTTCGCAAGTCGTTTTTCCACCATGGGCGCCGCGATATGCACCTGCTCGTAAAGCATAATCTTACACGAGTACTACACAAATACGAGTGCCAGCGCTTTGTACGTTATCGTGAAAAAACCAAAAATCCGTCTCTCCCGTTCCGACCAAATTCAACAACAGTCGGACGTAGAAAAATACGCGACACTCCTATACGTATATTATAGTCGGGGTATGACACGAACCGTCGTCAAGACATAAAAATAATAACATCGCGCCGATGACATCGTCACGTCCGTCGAACGGAATCGTTTTTATTTATTTATAATAATAAAACGCGGTTTCACGTGGTCTGAATAGAATAAGACGACTGTTGTCGTATTTACACGTTTTCACAAGCCAAGTGAGGGGGGGAAGGACTACGGGGCACAGCGATCTTCCCGCGGCATGCCGCACGCGTCCCTCCCCGTAAAACCACCAACGGGCCCGACGGGCGTGCGGATAGTTGGCGCGCGTAACTATCTCGCCAAGTACTCAAAAACTGCAGTAACGTCTCGCGGGACACCTCGTATAATATACACGTCGCGAGTGACCTAAGTGAACAAACGTATTAGACCGGCAAAGCCGCCGCACTATATTACACGCAGGTACATATTAGACGTAATATATATAATATATATATATATATATATATATACACGATAGTATATACTTAGTACGCCCCGGAAACGCTGGCGCGTCGTACGTGTTTGCAATGTTGTACGGGAAACGGCGTGAGTAACTATTTTACGATTTCCCGGGACGATTCCGAGGATTTTCAATTATACCAGCGGCCATCGAGCGCGGGGCGCTCCGGGGGCGTCGTGCCAGGAAGGGTCGAGGGGCAGGCGAAATGTCGGGTAATCGGCGGAAAATTAATTCCGCGTATTCGGCCGAGTAGTCCGGGGGCTCCGGGCGAAAGAGTGCAGTGTGTGTGATAGAGAGAGGGAGTGTGATAGAGAGAGAGAGAGAGAGAGAGAGAACTCGGATGAAAATAAACAGAACGAATTTACACTCGAACAATTGCTGCACAGCAGAAACGGTGTAAATGTTCGATGCTTTTTTTTCATCCTTCCCTCCCCCCGTCCGTCGTGCGCACTTGGTTCTCCCTCGAAACAGTACACGCACGCGCCGCGTCGTAATCAAATTACCCGTCGCGGACCACTCCGCCGTCGCCGAGACGAGAGAGGGATAAATAACTTTAAATTCTTATTAAAGTTTTCGAAAAAAAAAAAAAAAAAGAGGAAAAACCTTTTGTAATTTCTTTATGGAACGAATAACCCCCCGCCATCCTCCCCGCCACGATTTGCGATTGTAAAATGTCGTTTATTAAAACATAATAATATTTTTATTACTCGTATATATTATTATAACGATGACGCAGAGTTCGCAGCGGTGGCAGATTCGTCGTCGACGGCGAAGGGGGGGGGGGACTGCGAAGGATACGACTCGAAGATCGCCACTTTCGGGAGTGTTTTTTTTTTTTTAAGGCAAGTCGTATAACGAAATACAGCCGCGCAAACGTCTGACGAGTCGACCAAAAAATGGGACGTAATAAAATATAATATAATCTAACTCACGGTCGATGACGTTTTCGCGGCGAAGTGAGTTTTCGGAAAACATCGGTCCCTTATAGTATGTTAGGCTCGAGCGACGTCGAATTCCACGAACTGTTCGAGAGGGAGCCGATTTTCAAAAAAGAAAATAACCCGTTTTCATCTTAAACTCGAAACTGATTTCTTTCCCGCGTCGTTTCGTCCACGACTACTATAATATAGTAGGATCAATGGCGAGAAATAATTTCACGAAATGCCGTTTGTCACATTTTCCATCGCCCATATATTCATTACAGATTTTTATTAGCCACGTAAAACCCTACACTGACAGACACGTTTAATTTTTAATATTATTATGAACATTAATAGGATATTGGAATCACGCGAAAAATCTCGACCCGAATGGAAGAGGCGAACACCTAATCATCTCCTGTTCTTATATCCGGCCCTGCGTTAGAGTGCCTACCGATAAAAGTGTATGACAGATGTCCTTTATTATAAATAGACTATATGCGATCGAACCGGACTTTATATAGTTGTGAAATCGATTGCGGTTTGTTTACGAAATAGTTTCGATTACTTTTTAAAGTTTAAGGACAAACGTGATTTATATCTTTGAGTTTTACATGAACGAATAAACGAGATCTACACCTACGCGTACCGAGGCGACCCGAGAGTCGCCGTTTTTCACGCCACTTATTATATCGTCTCACAGTGTCGAGGAGAGCTATTTATTCGTTTCGAAACGTCCGAGATTCAAATGTGGTTTAGAACTGCATTTTTGATGGAAAACGCGTGTTCGGCCGTAAATTACGGTGTGATCCGACCAGTATTTCGAGAGCAGTTATTTCTCTCGACGTCGCCATGGTAAGAGTAAACGATAAAAAGTCATTTTACTCATTATAATGCGCCTAAATCGATTATTTTCACCGACTTCGCAAAAGACCATTGAAAATCCGCCACCATAATTCACGGCGTCCGTCAGTATCGAGCTGAACATTGGACCGCCTCTGAGCCCCGAGTCTAATTCGGAGCTTGACAGTATTAAAACAATAATAATAATTAATACCACAGTCTATTTCACGAGTGTAATAATTATACGCGCGCGTGAAAAACGCGCGTCCGAAAGAGAAGCCCACCGACCGTCGACCGAAACCGATATATTTTTCGAGTTTCAAATGAGAATTCGCAAGTCACTCCGTTTGCCGTCGGGTTGACCGAAAGTTGGGGGGGGCTGACACAGCGAGGGGTCGTGCGATGACTCTTGAGTTTTGAAAGTCTACTTGCAAATCCTACCGTATCGGTGCAGGACGCCGATTCCGAGGTTTTCGGACCGCTCGGGTGAACCGACTTGAGAACTTTCAGAGTTCGGACGCTCGGGTGTTTCGTGACGGGCGTGGGCGGTAGTATGACCCCACGAGTTCTAAAAGTGCAAACATTGGAAAATTCTCGCGAATCGTCATAGTCGACTGGCATCGGCGACGGAATGTGCAGCGGCGTATTATAAACGAGAAGCCGACAAACAATAGACATCAAACCACGAGGTACAAAAAAATCCGGAGAATGGAGTAGGTTGAGATATATAAATGACGGGTGACGAGTTATATTGATGAACTGTATTTTAAAATTTTAAACCAATGTGCCATTGCTTTGGAAAAACCGATCTCGAGCGAAGGAGGGCGTATTCAAATCAGTCTGAATTTTATATAGTCGAAAATAAATTCTATTTGGATTTATAAAATTTCGCCTACAAATGAAAATAATAATTATGGCTGCGTGTTTTTATTGTTTTTTTTTTCACGCGAACAAAAACAACGTATGAGTAACAACTTTGGAAGAAATGTTCAAGATTTTTTATGTGCGACCGAGATTATTTCATCGATATTTTACGATAAAGTTTAAAATGACTGTAAACGGCTAAAAAAAAAATTCTAAATCTTTGAAAATAACACCGTCTCTGGAGAACGGTAATAATATAAGTAATTTGTGAAAGTTTCGAGTTTCTACGATATAATTCGTTTTCGAGTGTGTTGCGACGAAAAAAAATTCGATTTAGCCGGTTTCTCGTCAGTTTTTCTTGTCGATTTTCGGAAAAACGCAGAGAGAATTTTGGTATCGACTCCCCAGAGTGCCGACCAGATAACATTTACTACCATCCCTAGAGTTGAGAAAAGGATCGATTCGAAAGAAAAAGACACGAGGAAAGACAAAGAACACACGCACGCACATCACTCATCAGAATCCGACGAGACTTACGACACGCGCGTAGTACGTCGAATTCAAATCAATCTACGCGATCTCCGTCGTCGGATGAGGCACGACGAGGGGTCGCGGGCGCTTAAGGAGCGTTTAAAATATTTATTTCCAACCCTCGCCGCGAAAACGCGGTATACCTACACACGCGCGACGACGACGATGATAACGATAATAATAATATAATATAATATACGCGACGCCACATTCGTCAAGAGGAATTAGGCGTCACCTCGGTCCTGCGAGCACTCCTTATAGTCCTTAAACGCACGTATATACGCCGTTATGTGTGCGCGCGCCAGTTAATTAAGTTTGCCGAAAATTCCGTTTATTCTTCGTTCGGCGGGCATGGGGGTTTATTTAAGCGCGGAGGACGCGCGCTTCTTCTCAATTATTATTAAGCTCGGCAGTAATAATGATAAACCTCCGCGCGTCCGACCCCGCCGCCGCCGCAGCGACACGCGCGACCGCCCCGAGACGACCTTTTGCCCGCAACTTTGGCGGCGGAGACTCGGTGATTAATCAAATTAAAACAGAAGGAACGCGATGTTTCCGCCGCCGCGCGTTTGATGTCTGCAGAGGGCGCGCGCGCTATAGAAAAGTCAAACAAAAAGACCGCGGAGAGCACGCGCGCCGCCGCCGCGGAAACGCGTACTCCGTAACTACGTTTCGAGTCGTTGTTTTCACCGTTATTACTAATTATTATATCACGTGACAGTTGCAGTTATATCGTCTCCGTTTGAATAATATCAACCGTATTATTATCGTCTGCGAATCGTTATGCGCTTGCGCGGGCGAAATGCGGACGCGTCTTTTATAGGACCATTTGACGGTGGTCGTAGATTTAAGGTACGCGCCTAAGGTAAATTATAAAATATTTAAAGCCCAAGAGTATCGTCTAGAGGAGGAAAATCGTCACATTTATACAACGCCGTGGCTTAAATATACAATAGGATTTTTCAGAAAGCAACGATGTACAGTATTAATGTTATCAATAATATTACGAGAACGTCGTTTTTATTTAATATCATAATTATCGTGAGTAAAAAACAATTTCAACCGTTTGATATTCTGTTATCAAAGACCCAGCGTGAGATGGTAAAACCCTCCGCCAAGTCACCGGGGAGACAGCTGCCCACCTCGCCTCCCCGTAGTAGGCACGCCTGTGCAGAGTATATTTTACTCGGTTTGATGGACTTGCAACTATCATTATTTAATATTTAATTGGGTATTTTTTTAAATATTTATTAGATTAAACGAATAATAAACGAATGACAAATAACGAATGAAACAATTTAGGATAAACGTTTAGTTTAGACTATTGCGGCCACAGGCGCTATTAAACCTCGCTACGGCCCTGCGGCGTTCCCGGAGAAAATCAGAGTTTTTCGATATCGGTTGCGATCAGGTCCATTACGTCACCTAGTGACCCAAAGGCGCGGTCTTACAATTGTATCGTCCTCAACAAATGATAAAAACACAGACGCAGAGATAGGTATTATCATACGGTTTTGTCTGACGATTTAAAATATAAACGTAGAGACGTCTAATGAGAGGGAATAAAAATGAAAACTCCACACCGAAAAAATTCTTTTCGAGCTTCGCCTAAGAGTTCGTTAAGCCTACAAAGATAGTCGTTTTTCTGACTAAAAAAAAAAGAAAAAGTAGTACGCGTATACGTATCATTATTATTATTATTGTGTTTAAGTATCATATTTTTAAGATAATATTACGCGTTATTCGCCGCGAAAACGCGACGATCGTAAAACACGTAAAAGCTGCGCGTTATTTTTCGTTATTTTTTTTTTTTTTTTATTCAACTCAGTGTTTCGGCTTAATAAATGTCGAAATAAAACGTATAACGTTTCGCGTCGTAAACTATTATTTTAATAATAAATATTGTTTTATATCGCTTGTCAGACAGCACTATATAACGTTATAATGTACTGGCTGGCGGGCAACACGCGCGGCGTGCGATGACTGTGTTACGCGTGTTATAATATATTATTTACACGCGGAAAAACGTTACCCTTCAAAATTGGAATTATATGATATTTAGATTATTTTACGTTACGCGTGTATATATAATATGTATAGTATACGTATAGTGCATATGTCGTGGCGCGTATCATAACACGCCCGTATTACAGTTATTATTCGGGGTTTAATAAAAGAAAAAAAAAACAAACTTTACGCGTCTCGTCGCACAGACAACTACACACGTCTGGCGTGGTATTCTCGGCAACAGTATCCCAGACGCGAACGGCGTCATCCGCGAGAGAAGATAAAAAAAAGGCGCCGCGCGCGTTTCTGCGATATTAAAAAAAAAACGCGGATTCGCGGAGGAAAACGTTCGTTATTCTCACTAGAATCCAAAAGAATAATAAAAGGAACGTCGAATTGAAAACGCGTCGTACGCGGAAAACCGAGAACGTCGTCGTCGTGTGCGCGGGTGTTATTATTACAGTATATATATATGATATATACGTTGTTGCCGTCGTGTTTTGAATTACGCGATAATATGCGCTCTATAGGTGGTTTTCGACGGCGGCGAGGACATCATAATCACTCGAAAACACAAAAGCCCCGACTATTCACGAAGACACGCATTTTACCAGAAACCGCTTTGATATTCGTTTATAATTTGTTGTCGAAAGTAAAAAAAAACAAATTACATATGTATTTTGACTTTACCTCCCTGACGCGCGCAATGTTTTTCGCAGACTAGTTTATTTATTTCTTATCGTAACACAACACGCGTAACGGTGTTTTAACGAACTTTTTAAATTTTGAAATACATAACGTTAACACTTTTTCGATTTCAAAACGGCGAAAACGACTAGGGGTTCTGGCCGTCGTCGTCGTCGCGGTGAAAAGGGCGAGTGGAGTATGAAACTCTGAGAACCGCTGTCATCCAAAGTAAACTGCAGGACGTTTCTTTTTCACAAACAATCGATCACTGTTCTAGCCTTTTTTGCTGTCGGGAGGATCGAAACTTATCAAGACCGAATTATTGTTCGAATGCGTGAATATATATTATCGATACGGCCCCGTCGACTTCGATTGACCATTTATTTTGAACGTTATAATATTATTATTATATTATGTCGTATCCGCAGATGATATTTGCAAAAAGTGTTTTAAAATTCAACAACAGCCGACCACCCCGCGACTCTATTATTTTGTACCTCGCTTGACTCTTGAACTCGGTTTTCATTCGAATCCAATAAAATAAAAATCAGCAACGTCCGGATGCGGATAATAATTCAGTTAATGGAATTGAAATATGTTTTCAATTTACCTCGCGACTATTATATGCACTTTTCAAAGAGGATTTTATCTGTACGGCTAAACATTCCACTTTTTATAATCCTATTTACAGTATACCGAGTATTTAGCAAAACCAAATAGACCTACGGCATATATATATATATTTGTTATATAGTCGCTGGGAAATGTAACAAATGTTTAATTCCGTCGTCGTTCCGAATTGTTTAAATTTTATTTTCCCCACTCGCAGGTCTCTGCCGTTTCTGGTTATTACTTGAAAATGAAATTCGATCCGGATCACATACGTTATTATCGCTCGGGGCGTAAGTACTTTTCACGATTCGTATGCTATACACACCGACGGCGGTAAATTGTAGTTATAATGGTTGGGATTTCAATGCGCTTTACATTATTTTTTAAAAACAGCAAAAAAAAAAAAAAAATCGACGGTCGTTTGATGATCGCAAATCCGTTTCGCGTATTTTCGATCCATAGTACGAAATTTGATTTTGTTTTTTCCGAGAATATCGAACTTGAAAGGATTTTTCATTTTAATTTTTCAATGAATTTTTCATTAAAATTGTATTTTTTCCCATCGTTACCGGACCGCGAGTCCGCGAGGTTATCGTCATCACAGATTCCGGGTGATTAATGACAATAATTATTATAAAGACATTATTAATTTTTTTCAGATCTCACATAACCGGTATAGATCATTGGTATGCCATAAAATGTTTAATGTACGTCATCGACGAATTATCTATAGCTTCCGATTAAAATATTTTTATTGCCATCTCTTTTATCATATTGGAGAATTTCGAAAATCGGTACATTTTATTACAGTGAGTAATGTTCAATTCTTAAGGGCGTAATAGAGAATTTGTCTGTGGATTTTTCAGAGCACGGCGTTCCCGGATCTTAGTCGCATACACTACTGCAGTAGTCGGCGCGGAGAGCAATGATAACAACAACGTGTAAAACGACAAAAAGTTAACGATTTAAATCTAATTAGAAACGAAATTCGCATTACGCGTATACTTTAAAAAATAATACTTATTTCGTATTCTAAATGCATGTCGCAGAAGAAGAAGAAAAAAAAAGTATTTCCAAAGTATTAATGTAGGCGTATATTATGTCGTCTCCTTATTTGTTTTAAACTTTACTCGTGACGAGAATTTCCAACTACGTAAATCTAAAGAATAACCGTACCGGAATAAGTAAAAATTAAAACATGTAAAGAACGCGTAACGAACGTATTATAATATAAATAATGTCGTAAGCAATATACATATATAAATATAGCAGAGAAAATTATTAAAATTATATTATTATTTTTTAACGAAATGATATTATATTAGAGTGAGGCAAAAAGTTGGGATTTCTTTTCGAAAATGTTCGTATAACGCGTCGGAACGTCGGAAAATATATTTCGCCGCGCGAAACCGTAATTACGTTGACGTTTTTTTTTAATGTGATTTTCATACAACATTATTAGTCGGTTTTAAATTTGCCGACCGACAGCACCTACTCTCCTCGAGAACCTTCATCCGTCAGTATTACGGAGATAATTAAATCGGTTAAAGTGTACTTAAATACGACGAGAAATTAACTTTTGAAGTCGTGCGCGGCGGGTTAGGCATAATTTGTCATAATTTTTTTTTACTTTTCGTTTTTAGAACACGACGTGAACACATAAATGTTTTACTATCTGTACAGCTAGAAAGAACGCCAATAACGGCGACGATAAAAGGAAAAAACCATCGCTCGAGATATTCTCGTATAAAATATTTACATATCGTTCGAGTGTATTGCGGCGTTTGGAAGTGTTTCGCTTCGGTTTGAAAATACGTTAATTCGATTTCGAAAATAGGAAATATACACGGTATAAAAAGCTTCTCGTTCGCGCGCAAAACGTACTCGGAATCAAACGAGACGTTGTAAATAAGGAAGCGAAACGAATTCAAACACGTCTTCGTATGGTATCGACGTACACTCATCCGATACTATTGTGGGTATAGGTATTACATAATTACATTTCATCGATCAACTCGATATCTCATTTCGGGTATTTTTATTCTCGGCGACTTTGACGAGTCCCTTCTATACCTGCCCACGCGTATAGTCGCTGTTATATCCATTACACGTTTATAAATCGATTCCACCACCCCTCCCAAGTAATAATAACGGTCGACAGTGGCAAACGAAGAAAACCATGTTAAATTAAACGTACTAAATTATTATGCGTATACACGAGTATCAATTACGCGGCTAGTAAACTATAAAAACTCGCTTACGGTGTATGTTGGTTTCGAAAAAAACGAAATAAACGCTCATCGCGTAGTCTGCCACGAGTTTTATCAGTAATATTATTTTTCAGTCACTATACGGTCGAAGCGGTTTTCCTACACACGCCGCCGCGGCGCTATTGCGTTTTAAAGAGAGATTTTATTTCGAACGAAATGTCAAAAGGAAAAACGTTCAACATTTTCGGGCGGAAAACCGCGCCAGAGTATTTTTTCGATCATCGCTATTATTATTATTTTTTTTTTTTCACAGGAAAATAAAACACGGGAATACACTCACCCTGGAATGGTTTCCGTCGACGAAAAACTGCGCTTGAGTCCTAGCGGCTCCGGTCGACACGCTGGGCGCCACGAACGCGTCCAGCACCGTCTCCTCGCCTCCACCGCCGTCGTCCAGTTTGTCGCTGCGGCCGGTCTTGGCGAACATGCGTACGCCCTCGGACGCGGGAGCGCCTTCCCGGAACATCGTGTAACCCCTGGAGTGCGATCTACCTGCAAAAATAAAGAGAAAATACGTTCACCGACCGTCTCAATCACATAGCGACGATAACAATTATCATATAATCAACGTGATAACGATGTTGGGTGACAAATGTAAAAGCTTTGCCGAAGATAGTATTTTTTTTTTAATTTGAATACGAGACCAGATAGACGTTAAATAAACGACCAGATAAAACGGCGAATGAATAGATATGTATTTTAATCAGGTATTTTTTCAGACAGTCATATAATATTCTATAAAAAATAAAAAACGCAAAGTTCTGTAAAATAATAAGAGTAGGTTTTTTTCGCTGGTTTTGTTGTAGGTGTGTGAAAAGTTACAGATTTAAAAAAAATCACAAAAAATAAATGTTTGGTTTTTTTTTCTAATTTCGAGCGAAGGCGTTTCCTCGTACAATGCGACGTGTCTGCTTATTTCCAGAAAAAAGTTAAAATATTTTGGCCAGTTAAAAGTCTGAACGATTTTCACGGAAACGGAACACAGTTGTTTACATTAAAATAAACGCTATTTTGTGGATTCTTCCTTATAGCGGTTTCCAAGAATAATACTGCAAAAAAAAAAAGCTAGTAAAATCTCGACTGATGTATAGATGTTTTAGGAAGACATTTACCTATATTGTATAATATAATATAATATATATTAAAAATAAATCAATAGCGTTTGAGAATCGATATATGATTTCGTCGCGTCAAAATTGAAAATATAAAAACAAAACGCGTCGGAAACGTCTCGCGATCTGATATAGCGTTTAAATGTCCAACAATGTGGATATGTCTATTATGTAACCGTGCAGTTAATCATCTGTTCTCTCTGAATAAAAATTATTAAAACACCATAATTATCAGATGAAATCTCAATAAAAACGATAAGAAAAAAAAGTTCCAACCCACAACTATAATATCCGATCGAAATCTGACGAATCGCGCGAATACTCGTCCTCTTCATTTAATCACAAAATACAGATCGAGGCCCAAAAAGATGAAAGTAAAAAACGTACGACGATTTACAATGATCTCGAATAGAATAAAAACAATAATAATAATAATAATAAAAGACCCAGATCATGAATATTTAAAGTCGTGATCTTCATTAGCAAGACGCACACGTCTAAAGTCGGCCCCCTACTTTAATTTAATAGACGGCAGGATGAAGTGAACGGGATAAAGAAGGGAAGAGTGAATCTAGAGTGGAGACGGAGAGGGTACTTTAAAAAATTGATTCGTAAAAGGAGGGAACGACGAAAGAGGGAAGAGGAGTTAGATACGAGTTTAGAATGAAATGAAATATTTGCTCTGTTATAGCGTGTTCGACCCGCAGTCAGGCGGGATAAATTAAACGCGGGACGTTTAAAAAATAAACTGCAAGCGAAAATGGCGAGAATTCACGTTGAACTCTTTCGCGGTCGCTATAAAGAATCCACTGCGGGTAATCGAGAATCCCATGAAACCGATCCGCATTCTAAAAACAAGTCGGACTAAAGAGAACGACATAAAGAAACAGCAGGTTAAACGTTAAAATTCCGGAGGACGCGCAAATTTTTTTTTGATTTTCACTTACAAAATTGACTCATAGTCTCAACGCATAGAAAAAAAAAGAAAGAAAAAACCATTCGAATTCACCGCCCTCTCCCCCAACTAAATACGAGCTCGTAGTATCGTATCGTAATATAAAGTATCATGTAGTTGTCGCGATGTTTTCGCGCATATAAAATATAATGTGAACGTTTTTTTTTTACATATATATACGCGACGACGGCCGTTTTTTCACGGAAGGGTCGGCGGTCGTCGTCAGTGGCGGGGGCGGTTTGTCCGCGTCGTGTTTTACCCGAATTGATCGAGTTAAAACCAGTGTTGCAGGTCATTGCGTTTTTTTTTTTTTAATTAGAACTCTTTAGTCTCGTCGTATACACTCGTAATATATTATATACATACACACATTATACACGGGTCTCGGCTAGCGGCGGCTCGCAGCAGATAAAAAGAAAAAAAAAAGAAAAAAGGTCGGGCGGAAAAGTGATTTTTTTTTTTTATCCGTCATTGTTAGCTTCGGATTCGGAATTTAGTGGCATTAAAAGGGTCTCGGCTCCGCGCCGCCGGTATATATACTATCGTGTATTATTATTATTATTATACGCGGCCCTCGCAAACGTACACGGCACGTCGGGACGGGCTTTTGTCAGACAAAAGGGACAAAGGATCTCTCCTCTGCCAGTCGCGTGCGCGCGCCGCGATCATTAAGTCGTATATACTCGGCCCCGTCGTATAATACGACGCGTATACCTCGGAGGCCCGGCGCGCGTTTTGACGCGGCGCGACGTCCCGTTCGAACAGATCGCCGACGTTTTAATCAGATCCTGCCGATTTCGCCCGCGTATATAATAATAATAATAACAATATATACTGCGGGTCGTCGAAGAACGCGCGAAACAGACTTCCGACCCGTTTCCGGCTTCGAATTATTCTTTTCATTTTTTCGCCGCGATAAAATATGGAGCGCTGGTATTTTTTCATATTTTTCCTCCCGACGTATTGTTATCATTGTCATCATCATACCAAACCCTCACCTTGCACCATCTCTCTCGATCTTTCTCTCTCTCTACTTATATATTATATTATTTATCAAATCGTTAGGCGTGACGTTCGAGGGACTAGAAAAAATTGATCGTAACGACCGATATGGCTGCAGTGGTTCGAATGTCTGCGGACACGTTTTTTCGAAAAGGTCTTTTGAAAAATGTCAGTAATATCCTTCGATAATACGTTCAGGACTAATATCGACGAGCCGCGACAGGGGTTGTCCAACCTTTAAGGAGGTTTTGGGCCAAATCAAGCGAACAGAAGTTTTCGTGTGCCACGTTGTTTTCAATACGCGGAAGTTTCTATACACGAGTATAAATTTACCCACTACAATATTCTATTATGAAGATCAATTCGGAAACGGAAAACCTTACTTTAAAAAAATCCTAGCTTATCGTCATTAATTATATTACACACCCTTTAAGAGAGGAAACGCGGCGAGACACGATGATAATGCATTTTACACCGTATATTCCAACGCCATACCCTCCGTTCGCGCGCAACTTGTTGTCGAGGCTCGTCACCGCACTGCAGATGTACATTACAACGATAAAGTGTAAAAACGATTTCGACGAACGACAAAATATTTTTCATCGGTTTAAAATTACTTGAATTATTATTATTTTTATTTGATATTTTATTCGGCGTTTTAAAACTTAAAAAAAAACTATCGTGATTTTTTCTCTCGAATAATGGAAAACGGTTAAAATAGATCATAAAACATGAGGGAAGGAACACCTAAAAACGAAAGAAAAGTCTTTGAAAACTAGCCGTTTAGATTCGCATATTACGTTATCGATAGAAACGCGCCCGTCTCTAGAAAAGCGTCGGCGGCAAGTCGTTCTAAAACAGAAATAAAAATAAAAAAGTCATCGTCGTCGTATATATCGTGTTAAATCCGCGTTGTAAACGCGATGCGTTAAAGTACATACGAAAAATATATAATTTAAAATAATAACCATTTGTTTCGAGAACAATCGCGGATTATTATCATCAAGACGAAACCGCGGCGTGACATAAAGTCTGCACAATTGAATCCGGCGTTTCGATAATTATAGTTATATCACACAACAATAATGTTTTCGGACCCAACGGATATTCGCGGGAGATAGATGAGAGTTTTCGAAACTAATGTATGAAAACCGCCGCCGCCGCGACAAATTGATATTGATGAGCTGTGTTTTCTACAATCGAACGCGCGATGTACCTATATCGCATATGTATATTATACACTTATACGTGTGCGTTAAAGTTTGATAAATCCTTCTCACATATTATTATTATTTAACGCGACTGTTATTGGGACGGGACGATAGATGGGCGGCGGGGCTTCGTGCAAATAATTTATCTTGATCCGTTGCCGCGGCGCGGCGGCGTGAAATGATTTTTCGTCGACTTTGTATACTATGATGCCCCCCACGTGTCGACGCGTTCGGAGAAAAATGATACGAAACAAAAATAATAATAATAATAATCGAGTGCGCACGCACGTCGTCGCACAAGTAGGTATATTTGCATAATATTATTACGTCGCGTGAGTGTCGACGATCGCGTGATGAAGTTTATGAGCGTCGTTTACTGCAGAGTTTTTCCGATGTCGAGGATTTTAAAGAAACCGTAGCACCGTATTATGCTATTGAATCGACGGCAGAACGCAACACTCGAAAATATGAGAAAATAAACAAATGTGGGTCCGCCGTTACTGCATTAGCACCGCCATATTCGAAACTTCTAAAATAAATTATTCCGTTGGTACAGATTTGTAATCGTAATTTCGAAATTTGTACGTAATAATAAAAAGCGACAAATATGTACGCCACCGCGATGTACTAACGACAATAATACTTGTCATAGTTTTGAATCGTTTAAACGGGGCGATATTTTAACGCCTCTTGACGATGACTTTTATACGCAAACACGCTCGCGTGCATAAGACGTATAGAATCGATTTCGTTTTTTTTTTTTTAAATGGGTGTGACGACCGACGAAGCGAAAAATCGTATACCATAATAGTTCAACCAATTCATTTTAGTACTCTCAACCAAACATAAAGGTTAACCCAACCATCGTGTATATATATATGTAGTGTAGCCCTAACTATAAAAAATCCAACCTTTTACAATAACCAAAATTCTTTTTTTTCCGCGTACAAGTGGTTTCAAAAAGAATTCAAATCGAGACTTCCATTCTTTAAATATTACAGTCGGCACAGAGACGCGACCGTTAAAAATACGAAAATAATATTACATATTATCGTACGTTTAACTCGGTAGTTTTTTGGAATGGAGGCGGTCGATATACTGGGTCATCGGGCTCATCGAAAGCACAACATTTTCGGTTTTCACATCGCGAGATCGATTTTACTCGGCGCACACGAGAAATCGGAGAGGAGGAAATTTGTATTTGGTAAACACGTAAAAGCCGTTCGATGAAACAAACGCGTTCTGAGAAACGACCGATCGGCGTCAAAAGAATCGCCATACATGGAACATCGCCGCGCGCGTAACACACATTATATTGAATCGCGATGCAAGTCGGGTTACTACACCGCACATACATAAAATATTATATATATACTTACAATATAATATCATTTTATTATTATTATTTTTATTATTATGTGTATCCGGTAAATGTAAGCTGCTGAATTCCTTTTATTATATTGACCTTTTCCAAGACAGCAAATGCGCCGTAGAATAGCTGCAGCAAATACCTTCTACGATATGCTAATATAAAGTCGTCCGTTTTTTAGTTCAATAAAAATATATACATCGCGCGCGTTCGCCCCGCGCCTCGTCCCCCCGGCGCCCTGTTTACGACGTATTTCTATAGAATTATTATATGATATAAATATAGGTAAGAGAAATTCTTTATATACTACGTAACCTACCGGTACATAATAATATTATTATTACAGTATTATACGCGTGCAGATGCGACGTGTTCGGAGATTTGTGTCTGGGACGGGGACGTGTGCGTATGCTACAAGAGCTCGTCGTCTTAAAAATAAACCGCCGTGGTTCGACGACAAGCACGCGAAATATGATGGGTCGTCGAAATCGTACGCAGACCTCGTTGTGTCCGAGAAGTTAAACGTTTTGTGTGGTTTTTTTTTCACTAAAACGAAATACCGTCTACAAAATACATTGCGTTTACAAATACGTGGCGGTTAATTACCGCGCGAAATCTCGTCGATCGATATTGTTCGTTTGAAATAACAGATTTTGAAATTTCATCTACCGCGACACGCAGGACGTCCCCGTACCAGCACCGTACACGACGTGCCAATGGACCCGTTCGATTCATTCAAACACTAAAAATGTACGCACAAATATATTCACGTCATAATAACTCGATCGAAATAAGTAGAAAAGAGCGGGAAAAGTTTACTCGACCGTACCGCATGTTTTGAGATCGGACTTGGATCCTTTTTTTTTCTTTTTCTTTACTAGACAAACACGTCTTTCGGGCGTGGCAGCACCTGTATTGATCTGCGAGAGCAATGTACAAAAATGTTATTCATATAGGCGGCATTATTATTATTGTTTCTGAGAATGGACATTGTTAATTATTAATAATTTTTTTTCCGCATTGTAAAAATATCTGTAAACAAATATTTTCTCAGGAAAAATACCGCCACTGCGGCGTTTCGTGCCGTACAAAATGAACGAACGGCTTGAAAAAAAGGTCGAGCCGGAATCCTCGCCTTCACTCCGGCCTCCGGAAGTACGCCTCCGACGACGAACGGAATAATAACGCGTTTATAAATTATAGGTGTGGTGTAACGATATACATGTATTATGTATATTATAATACATAATAGAGACTTAGCGATTTTTGTTTTTTTTTTCCACTTTAGTTTAGGAAACCCCCCCGGGGCGGGTATACCGTGGAAACCGAACATAAAAAACTCGTGGAAACCGTCCTGAATCTATGGCGGTACCAGAAGAGTATAATATTGTAATGCGTCCGTCGCGGGCGATCGTTGTTGTCGTTCCCGCGGCTTATCCGGTGCGGTTTTATAAGGAGCTCCGTTTCCGTCTTCCGACTTCGGACGAGACGCAGCGGGTCGTCGTCGCGTCCGCGTTCCGCGATTCCATCTCGATCCGTTTTATTAAGGACACGCGGTCCACTGGTCCGCCGAAAAAATGTGAAAAAAAAACAGCGAGTGGTCTATAATAATATTATATTATATAGTCTCGAATCGCCGAGTCTCTATTACGTATTAACGATACATATAGAGGGAACGATTACAGACGAGAAGACTGGAAATTTTTTGATTTTTCTCCGTCTCACGCGGTAGGAAAGTAAAAAACGTCGGTTCGGGTTTCGGTCCGATTCTAAGAAAAATAAAAATTTCTGTTCCGGTTTCGTAACGGTTTTGGGAAAAAATCACGTCCGTTTCGGATTTTTTTAAACTATTTTCTCAGTATAGTTTCGAAGCCAGTAAAACGTACCCACCGTCGTCGTTAAAAATGTTTGACTTTTAAATAATCCAAAAATAATCTGAGTTTATTATTAATTATTTATAGTCATAAATTAATGAGTGTTTACTTTTATACGTTTTGTATATTATTTCTTTTTTATAATGCGAAAAAATGAACTTTTAGTGCTCCGAAATCGCTCGTAAAAGCTCTTTTCTTTTATAAAGAAATGGTTTTTGCAGGTTTCGTTCCGGTTTCAAAATTATTTAATTAATTGTTATGACTGATTGAACCCGCGACTGAAACATCAAAATAAGACGTTCGACGATGTTCCTGGTCTCAAATTTTCAAAGGCCTTTTTTCTCCACAACCGGTTGTGAGAAAGAGAAGGGGTGAATTTTAAAAAAAATTTTCCTAAAACTCTGAATCTAGAGTCCTATATACATCGTCAATAATAATTCTCTCGTGACGTTTTTTCTCGCGTACTATATTATATATTTTACCACGTCTAGCTTTTAATAACAAATGCATGATCGATAGAGTAGATTTGCGACCGCGGAAATAGAATGTTAGAATCGCGTGAAAAAAAAACACTCTGCCCAATATACATACGCGGGACTGACGGTCACCCTCTGCCCTCGTCTCTTCCGGGGCCGGCGGCGCGGCGGCGTGAAACGAGACGAAAAAAAAAACAACGCGCCCAAAAACGAGAAATGCCCGGCCTGCAAAACTATATGAAATATACACGCAGTAGTAGTGCGAAACTAATTTCATTAAAAATCCACGGGCGAAAACTGCGCGTGCACTTGATCGCGCGTTTCGTACGACGGCACGGGGACGGGCGCGTAATGATATAATAAAGGACGGCGGCGGCGGCGAGCGACGGGGTGGAGTTCCGATTCCGATATCCGAGCCAACTGGGCACCGTTTTCCCGCCGGGGAGTGTTTGTTGGACCGGGGCCAACGAAAATTCCAAACCCGATATACCGAATCAATCCGATATAGGCTAATTAAGTCCTCCTGCGGACACTATATAAACGACATGCAATTTATATATATATATACGTTCGAGCTGCGCTTTTACGAGCGGAGAAAATAACATCAGAACCACCCGCAGTCGCTCCCCCATTATGACACGACGGGTTTTTGTTTTCGCTTTCGATCACCAAATTGCACACACTATGGCTATGACGTGAGCTCAAAATTCGCGTTCGTCGGCGCATTTCAAACGCGTATTATTTATTCGTTTGCGGTAAATGTCCAACGGCGATTTAGCGCGCACTGCAAACAACAACATACACGAGATGTAACACAAGTTCAAACGGCCTGTCGTTGTTTCTGGCATAACACAATGCAGCGTGGATAATAATCGATGAGATCGAATAGATAACGTGACGGGCAAATTATTTTAACGGATACATGGTTAGATTACAAATTGTCGATATAAAGTGATTAAAATCGTTGTATACGTATATGAATAGATAATGCATGACGTCGGACTATCACGATCGAGTCGTGATTTAACTTTAATAACCGTCCATCTATAATCACCGACGGTCGTAGCACAGTGATTTCGCGCACAAAACGTCGAGTCGTCCGCTAAAAATCGAGTGTATACGAGTACATATATTATATAGTAATGAGAAAAACAGAACCGAGGAAAAAAACGTATAATACGCGGGTATGATAAACGAGCCGGAAAAGATCAATGCGTCATAGAGGAACGCGACGGGGACGAGGGAGAGAATGAGTGTTAAAAAACTCAGATCGGGAACGTGACGGCGAGACGACGAAGAGACGTCGGTATATTTATGTCATGGTGTACCCGAACGTGAAGGGACGAAAACCGTGCAGAGGACGAGCGACTCGGATATGGGTACGGGAAACGTAATGAAGACAGTACGATCTAAAAAGTCCGAAAAAATGCGATTTCAGAGTCTGAAAAGAGTAAAAAATAAAATGTACAATTTCAATATCTAAATGCAAAACTTTGCACGACCCCAGCTAGCCCTAAAATAATAACGAACGGATGGATAAAAGTATACGTCGCAAATATCTTCTTTCCCAGACTCGTTTTTTAACGTATATACATAAGTGAACTAATTTTTCAAAAGACCAGATAACATATATATATATATATATGATACAGTATCGAATACCCCGGTGACGATAAAACTTTATAGTTCGCGGTGAGTTATGCGCAGAGCGATTACAACACCTTTTACCAAAATTATTTTTCTCAGACTTTTTTATTCTGTTTGTTCGAACTTTTTCTCTCTCTCTTATTTCACTTTACTTATTTTACCGTTATCCACGCAACACAAGACGCGCGGCCCCCGACAGATCAACATTCGAATAAATAGTGATAAAAAGTTTAGAAAATTCCGACTGGTTTCGAGTCACGAGAGCGAGTCTTTTAATAGGTATAGCGTATAGCTTCGAGAGTTAGTACAAATTTTAACGTCACGGTTCGACATCGTGTCTTTTCGAAATCGAAAGCCGCACGACATAAAACGTCTCGTTTGGAGAAAAAAGAAAGTACACCGATAAAATATACGCACGTCGATTAATGTAATATTTCTTACAACGATAATTCCTTAAAGCTATGTTAAAGTCGGCATTACGTTTACGCGAGAACAAAATGCTCTCAAGAATATTGGACTTAGAAAACTTCTATTGATAATCTTTCGACGCAAACGCTTCAAATCCACAACGTTTATGATGGGTATTATCAATCATAGGCGGACCCAGAGTTTTACATTTGAGTGTGCCCGGCCTTTTTTTTGTAGTTGGTAACATTTTGGTTGGTAAGGACCTTTGTCAATTCTATCTTTTTTTTACTGTATTTCACTCGTGTAATATTGGGCCCCCATACACACACACACAAACACGTGTCAATCATGCGTTTATGTATACTTTACCCGACGACTACGTATTCGATATAATTTGCCACGCAAACAGACGAGTGTATAGACGCAGCTTCAATATTATTGTTCGAAAAACAACACATTGGTGTAATATATAAATAAGTGAAAGCGTACAGATAATTGAAATGTTTTCAATAAATCGTAATGATAATAAAAAAATTTAAAAAAAACGTACCTTTTTAGTTTGTTCTTTTTAATTACCGTTTTCATTTATTCCCTCGCTTTTTCAATTTCGTTTTGTTTTTTTGTCAAGTCCAGGTACAAACGATGACGCGCCCTTTTCGACCCACGTTCTCTCGCGGAGTTTATACTTCCTAGTCCGTCGAGCTAGCCGCGTCCACACGCCTCCGCGGAATACAATATCATTTCATAAAACGTCCGCGGTACAATAGTTTTAAAAAATGTATACAAACCCCACGGCGTAACAATAGTACGGATTCGGGTGAAAACTTTTAATTTAAATTTATCAATACTGCAAAATTAATCGCAGCCAAACATAACAAAAAAAAAACAAAACTGCTACGCCGCTATAATAATATAGTCGATGGAATTTTACACGCGCGCTTAGTGTAACGCGTAACAATCAAATTATTCGACGTTATACGACGGTTTAAATTTTAAAATCGCAACGTCGCGTAAACAAACGACGAGCGTATTATATACATTTTAATTACATATACTTCAACAGTATAGTTATTAAAAAACTACAACGGGAGTTTTTTTTTTTCAACCTCATATTTAATAGATACTCTCCGACTATGCACGAAAACGATTCAGAACGGCCGTGCGTTGAAAAAAATAAAAAATAATTTACATTTTTAATTCGCTATTAAATCCGTTTGTAAATAAAACGGACGTAATACGCGATAACATTATGGCTATTATAACACATTTTACCGCACTCGATTCGGCGCTTAATATATCGCGCACGCTGTTCCGGTCATAATAACATTACTATATATAATACTATATATACATAAACCGTATACCGCCGAATCGCGCGTTATTATTCAATAATTTCGCAACGATTTTACAGTTTTGTACATGCACGCCGTCGGAGTCTAGATTACCGCCGCAAAACGTTACGTCCAGACGATTATATTATTCATCGATCAGTAGTATAGCTGATAGCGCATCGCGGTGGATACGAATTCGCGTTATTCGATATTGTTTTTGTTAAAACAAAAATATTGCTATAGACGGCCAAAATGTGTTTTACGAGTTTATAATTATGTATGAAAAATGTTTTATTTTATTTTTTTGTATTTCGATCGATATTTTTAGGTTTTTTTTCCAAATGCAGTACTTAAGTTGGCGCGGCTCTAAAATCGCGGGACTCGAAATATTTGTTCGGAATTTGTTCGGAACACGAGCGCGCAAGCCAATACATTGATATTATTATACCTGCATTTCAAATAAAACGTAATGTTATCCGTTTCGCTCGAACGGCATATTTACAATTTATTCTCCGACGTTTCGTCGACAATGGACGAAGCGGTTGATTTTCGAAATTTACAAAGAGAGAGGGCCCCCAGAAGAAAGTGAATTATAATTATAATACACTAAAAGCGTATGGTTACCGACCTAAAGTCCAATAGTTCAATCCACCACCGAGTGGGTGATATAATTACAGGAGATATAATTAAAATATTTTGAATGCTTTGAAATTTTTATGCAAAAGTAAGTAGACGACGTTTATATACTATGAAATATCCAACCGACCGGCATTCAAATTATTTGAAATTCGATATTTCATCGTGGATTGAAAATACAGCGTCCGAGAGAGGGATCTCCCAGACTCCACGCATCCGCAAAACCCACAGCTGACGACAACGTTTTGGCGCGGCCGACGAGCTATAACTAATACAGCTAGTAAACACGCGAGTCGAGCAACAATTTCCTCGTATTTACATTTTATCATACGGTTATATTATTATGTGAATACGACTTTGACACAACGTTACTCCTACGGTTAGTAATTATTTGTAGAGCATAGTTCTACCGAGGGCGTGTTTTGGTAGTTTTCAAGAGATTACTGCGCGCTCGTCGGGTTCCATATCGCTAAAAAAACCAAACCAATCCCGCGTCGTCGCCACGATACGATTATCATCGGCCATCGTATTACACGCCGTTGTAATCGTCGTGGCAGGTATGTAATAATAATATTCTCGTATAACGATAACGATTTGACGCGCGCAGAGATTAATATCTCGCTGAAACATCAGCAGCCGTTTTTAAACTATTATTCGATGCGATTACGAGGAGATTTCGCACTGAATACGAAAAGTTTTTCGCGCGCATAACAATATAAAAACACCCCGACACCATATCACCTCTATTTCGCTAATAGCAAAAGTTTTGCGTAGTTTCGGCTTTACCCGCGAAAAGTAGAAAAGAAAAGGGGAAAAATAACGAAAACGACGGGATTATTACAATGCGCGCGCGCACACACTCGAACCGAAACAGCTATAAATAATAATGATAATATATTCCGTGCGTGAGAACTTTGGTTTATGAGACATCAATTTACTAACCAATGTGTCTATCAATCACGCCTACGCGCGCCATTGTCTCTCCGTCGTTAGTTGATAAAACGTTTTTTATATTCTCGACGAAACGGCCGGCCGCGGGGGCTGCAAAGGAGAAAAGTTTAAAACAAAGTATATATATACATACACTCTGCGGGCTATCATTTATAGGCGCTGAAAGTTGAAACTTCTCGAACAAAGGGAGTATTATTTTATTTTTTTCTGCGCCGTTCTCGGAAAACCGCGAGATATTGCCGAGGAAACTATATATAGTATATAATATATATATATATATACATTCGAACCGCTAAGAGAATAATTTTGACAAAAGAAAACGCGAGACAAACAAACAAGACTTCCGTTTTTGACTGGCGAAATTCCGGACCCAATGGTCATATCCGGTAAGCCGCGCGCATATATACTCTTGACTGGTGATTTACGTCGATAAGTTTATGCATACATGTTACGACTGTTATTTATATATTTAACGGCTTGAAATTAAAAACCTAGAGAGAAAATAAAAACGATCCGGTTATTGCGTTTGTACTCGTATTGTATTATTAAATTGAATAATATTTTCTTTATTCTACGATTTACCGAGACCCGACAACGGACGGAATCGAAAACTCTCAGACATCTTTCTAAAACACTGCGCGCGGGTTGTGTAATTCGTACATAATACTGTCGAAAAAAAATACGTCTAACTCAATCGAAATAAATGTTATTTGATAATATAATATTGTTCTCGATGTGTAAAAAGGATAAAGAGAAATACACCGAGACCGGTCTGCGTCGACTTTCATTACGTTTTAACTATCTAATTTTATTTTTTTAATCATTATACTCTAAATTATCTTTATTATTTTTCTAATCGTTGACGAAAGCGGAAAATTTAATAGTACCCCGATGTATACACACTAGACGAAAACTTTATTTCAGCTAGAGAACTTGAAATCGTGTCCTCAATATAGTTATTTCTCTACCACGCATGAGTCGTGTCCGACCGTCCTATAAAAAGTTTCGAAACATTCGTTTTGATTTTTTTTTAAATTAAAGTCCTCGTCATCTTTATTTTAAAGTCGTATCTAAAGTATCGAAAATAATATTATTTTACCGTTGTAGATCATTTAATTATTTTGAAAAAAATCATACCAACTTGTAGTGCAGAGTCTGTGAAATATTTCGCTATTTTCAACGAGTCTATAACTAAAGGGGTCGACTAACAATAGGAGAGTCAAATGAGCGGGAAAGGTTTATCAGGACGATATTCTGTTTCAAGCTAACTCGGTAAGATATTAAAAAAAAGAAAAAAAAAGGAGCGATTCAATAACGACATAAAGTAAAGATTGAAGAGATAGGAGATTTCGGGAGCTCAACCCCGTCGAATAGTTCTCAAGTATCCCCAAACTTTCTACGTTTCTACATTTTCCGACTGGTTTTATTACTGTACGGTTTTTTTTTTAAAAAAAAAAAGTCTTATAAATGCTTAATTTTATAACTGACGACGTGACGTGATGTCGGGAACGATTTCTATTATTTTTTCAAAATCGTTTATGAATTAGTATTATAGGCTCTAAATATGATTATTTTCCGAGTCGATAGGAGTAGGAGTTATGGCTGTGCGCGAATTTCGGTCTATTCAAACGTAAGCTTTCAAACTACAGTCAGACAATTTGAGCCCCTCTAAAATTTGACTAAACCTCCGCCCGTGATGGCTGCGGCAAAGTTTAGAGTTTGTTCCGGCGAGATAAATAACAGTTGTACACGCGTCCTGAATCTATAACGTTTGGGAGCAGTGTCGCATATACGCGCGATACGCGAGCGCGGGCGGCAAACAATTATTCGTTCGGATTAATTGCCCCGAAGTAATAATACGATAATATATAACACTAATCGTCATATCCGGCCGTTATTAATCGATTAAGTTTACGCGAACACCCGGAAAAGCGCGTTTCTCGTCTACACGCGTACATATTATTATTATTATTATATACGTACGCGTATATATATGTGTGTGTGTACGCGACACGTTCGAGCGACGGGAGTCGAAGAATAACTTTTCCCGTCAAACATATAAATGCGTTTTTGCATCGAAAACTTTGGTCAAACGACACGAGTGGGTTTCTCTTCCCCATTCCTCATTTTGGAGACTCGAACGAGTCGAAAAAATATCAAAACAAAAACGAAAAAAAAACCCCCCGAAACGGAACAAACGTGCGTCGACCAACCGCGTCGTTACGCTATAAAATTTTATACACACAGACACATATATATATATTTATTCGTATATATATATATATATGCCCGCAGCGCATTATAGTCATAACTCATCGCGGAAACCCCTCTAATTGGGTCGCGTTTATTAAACACAAATTTATTAACATTGGAAACAATTGTCGTGTTTTCGGCGTCGTGTGTGTTGGCGGTTCCGAGCCAATAAAGGTCGACCGAGGAGAGAAATTTATACACACAATATTATTATTATTATTATTATTATTATAAAAAAGGCAAACGCTAGCGGCGGAGTGCATCGGAATCGGAGCGGGACGGATGGGGCGTGGGCGGGGGTTCGATATAAAATAAAAATAAAACCCCTAGACGACGTGTGTGCGCGCACGCGGTAGGGGTGGAAATATATTAGCCCTGGAGGCTCCATAAATCAACGAATGTTGCTGACAGTTTTCAGCCACAAAGGCCGTCTGTTTTATTCATTTATCAACATTATCGTATACATAAAACAGTGCATATGTATTAATAGCCCCCCGCCCGCGCTACTGCCTTCACCGTCCTCACGGGGCCCCCGCCCGCCGAGAAAGGCATCCGCGTCGGCGGCGGCGGTAGAGGCGGCGTACCTAACCCTTCACGGAACGGGCATTTAAATTTTACAATCGCGGTGAATACGCGCGCCTCGTCGTCGGCGTTTTCGGTTCGATTAGTTTTACAATTATTTCCCCAGTGGTGTCACTCTGGCGTCAGGGGCATGCTAGGGAATTTTCGACGGGGAGGGGGTGAGTTGAAAATTTGTTCCATATAGATCCCCGGGGCGGTCACGTCTGCTAAACGTAATATTAACATTAAATTAAACATGATAACGACCGCGGGGGTCTACTCTGGTGTATAAATATAAAATTCATCATTACCGAAGCGGAATAATTATTCGTATTTTTGGCGCGGAAGATATATCATGAAACGCATAAATATTTTATTTTCTCGCCAATACGAACAATCGTACTGTACAGTACACTATTATATTGTACATGTTGCACTGTTATTGTAGCAATCTAGCAACGCATGCACGCCGCTTGCGAAACTCGATCCACTCGATACCCGTGGGCGAACGAAGCAAAGCTACAAACATTGAAAGTTTTACGGAAATACACGGACGATATCTAAACGAAAGAAGAAAAAACGCGCGGATTTAGAAAAACTGAACGAAAATAATAAAAACAAACGTTGCAAAGCATCTCAAAGCAAAACTGACGGAAGCGTTATTTGTAATAATGTATTGGTTAAGAACCCAAACGAAAAGTGGCCGAGAGAGAGTACCCAAGTGAACAAGGATGCAAAAAAAGTGGACGATAGGACGACGACGGTAGAAATGGCGACGAACGGAAAGATTTTGTAGAAACGCGTAAAAGATCTTAAAGACATGTAGCAAGCACAAAAAACGAATAGTATTATGGAAACAATTGGAATATGAAAATACGAACACGCAAGCCGTATTCTGCAGAGGGTATACTTATAATTAATCAGAGTTCCACGAAAATTTGAGCTCAGGATCCAAAAGCGATTCGCCGCCAATTATCCTGTACTGCGTTCGTCGTACGGGTATATTAATCGGAGCCGTGCGCAGTGCACATTAATATTGTTATTCGAGCTCGCGTCATTTTTGCCATTTGTTATTCGCGGCGTAAACGTTTGAAACGATAATAATTACTATGAAATCGTACTATTACTGGCAATATACGGAAGATCCGTTCGATACGAAATAATGGCCCGGAAACAAAAACAAAAAAACGCATTCACGACCTAAAAAAAAAAACGCCACAATTCCCCGAATCCTTGGAAAAATGTCGATATGAAAATTAATTAATGTATCGCGAAAACACCCTTAGAAACGGTCTTTGATTGATTGTTTATTTTAAAACTAACAATCGCGATTATTATCAAACATAAATATTGCATAACACAATGAAATAAACGACGGAGGTTAAAAAATACTCGTAATCCGATCGAATCTAAAATATACGAGATATTTTCAGCAGCTATTGATTGTCTCGCGAGGTGGTGTTATTACATTTCATAAGTAGTTTTATGAACTGGAGACTTTTTTTTCTCTATCAGTATAGAGAGCCTGAACAGTTAAAAACTTAAAATGAAAGTCATCAGATTCGTACGCGAAAGAAACGCTTATCTAACGGTAAAATAACGACGCCCAAGACGACGGAACAAAGTCATCTGGACATAATAATATATTTATACTCGTAAAGGCGCGTTTTCGCGAACAGTCGCGCGAATTGGTAATGTTCGCGTTAACACACGGCCACCGGAGAGGTCAGCGTTTAAAAGTGCGACGTAAAAAACCGTCCGAGTCGCGATGCCACGCGCGGCGGCGGGATAAAACACACGCACGCGTCGTAGTAGTAGTAATAATAATAATAATAATCAGTTGCCGCAAATGTTTTGTTTTTTTCGAAAAAAATAAACGCGTGGCGGCGGAATAATCGTAAACCATTAATCTACGCAAAGTTCATAAAGAGAGATAATATATCAAATAAAACGGCGGGCGGGCGCGAGGGTACTACACATCGAGATGCATTAATTAAAACACGGATAAAAATATGCGCGTGTGTAATATTATTGTGAAAACCGCCGCGCCGACTAACCGCAGACACGCGCGCACAACGCTGTAATATTATTCTCTCGTTTTCAAACGCGCGTGTAATTTAATTTCGAATTTTACGCGCGTAATAATAATATTATATTTCGCACACAGTGTTGTAAAGTCGGTAGGTACACGCCCCTACCATAGTTGAGTTTAAAAAGTGTTCAAACACTTTTTATCGTTGCTAAACGTTTCAAACGCCTTTTCGAGTATTTTATAAAACATAATATAAATATCATATTTCTGAGATTTATAAGAAAAAAAAATAAATTCAATTCATAATAATATATTATCTAAATAATAATAATTATAAAATGGTATTTCAAATACGTATGTATCAACATGTGTTTGTTGAGCGATATTCGTACAAATAGACTTTTAAAAACTAGTATTCAAGTAATATTTTAAACACTTATTGTGAAATGTATTCGGGCAAAAGTTTTTTTAAATTTAAAACAACTCTATAAAACCGATTGTGTGTACGCGTACCTACCTACACGACGATAATATTATACAGTAGGTATCTGTCATACTTTTTCAAGTCGCAATAATCGAGTTAAAAAAATAAATAAAATGGTTCGTTTCGTAAAAATTACACTTCAGAAGAATCGAATTAAATAAAAGTACGGTCGACGAGAATAACATTTGTTCCCGGTTAAATTAAGCTGGACTAATTATTGCGCAATTTTAACACAGTAAAACGACGAAATAGGTTTATCTGCTTTGAGAGGTAATTCGTTTTTATCACTAAACTCACAACGTCGAAATAGCATTTGCAACAATACGACTGTGGCGTCCGTCCCGACTAGATTTATAATGGAAAATTACTCTTGGCTGTTTAACGTTATTAAAACAAATAAAATCAATCGGTTAAGTTTAGTGAGGAAAAAAAACTAGGGTATTAATATTCCAAACAGACTTTTACGGACTAAATTTTTCGTAGGTATACGACACGCGACGTTATCGGTATTTATATTTCCTTATTTATACATTTCATAATATAATATATATTGTTTAGAGATAATATATCGTTTTACGGGTAGCGCGTGGAGAAATCCCGTATCTCGAGCGAGTTTGAAATTATTAGTTTGAAAAAAATAAAAATCTCAATAAATACATGAGTATGTCTACTCGTTGAATAAAGGTACGACTAACAAAAAAGGTCGGCCGACCGGATGCGCGTAGCCTACGCTACAGATCCACCGGCCTTGCAGCCGAGTACGAGGGATAATGATATTGCTTTGAATGATATACGCACGTTTTTAATTTTGTCAACAAATATTTACGCCGGGAAAAAAAACCCCTCCGTAATTATTATAATCGATTAAGGATTTCGATTTTTAAAACCCGATATAATAATAATGCGATAACATTGTGCATTATAGTCTCTCTGTCGGATACGCGGCAGAGTTGAAAACACCGAAACCCGACAGAACTCAACGTCAGCTATTCGTTCGTGGATATAGAACGCTGCTGATATCTAAAGGATATCAATAATAATACGTCCAACAGTGTATAATCCGTCTCGATTGCACTCGCGAGCGACGATCTCGTAAACAACATCGAGTTCAAAGATTAAACGCGAGTCGTATTAAATTAATAATATATTATCGCCACGGCAGTGTATCGACAACACGCGCGTTCGGCAGGATCAAACCTAACCGGATGAAATCTCGAAAATATACTCGCATATTTAAACGCGGAAAATTTTGAAAATTCAAATAAGCGGCATTTTTTTTTTCCTGGCGAAATTTCATCAACGAAATCGGATATTTTGACTGTTTAGAAATAAAGCCTATATAGCTGATCCATCACCCGCGATCTCCTCCTTCGTTCTTCGGAATCGTTTTTCCAAGGCAATAACGCCGCGGCGCACATCGGCTCTAAATTTAAAAGACGTGCAATATTCATCAATATCAATCGCTCGCCGCCCGCATCTCGTCCGACTCCGATCGGCCGCGCTTCCTCTAACCACCCCCCCCCCACCCCCGAGTTTTTTCATTTTCGTTTTGACGATATTATTTTTTCCCCCCCGTCGAAACACGCGCGCCACTCTGCGCGGAAAGGATACGCGATATATCCTTTAACTACACGTATACGGGATGCGTATAGTATACGGCAACGGGAGAAATTTACGAGCGCCGTATAATAATAACGTCAGTCGGGTACACATAGCGCCCGGGGGTTGCGCGTGCGGACGCGAGTATACACAACGATGGAAAACCGACTGCAATATTTTTACCTCGCCCGATCGGATACACATAAATATAAGGCGACGACGTCACCGAGTCCCCGTGACCGTGGGCCCCTCGCCACTCGTCCCGCAGCTCCGGCCACGCTCTCCACGTGGGTATAATATATATATATATATTATTATTATTATTGTATACATGCAGGTGACTTTTTTTTCCCCCAGTCCGTCCTCGATTCTAGCGCCACCGCGACGTTCGACAAAAGTAGGGAGGGGGTGGGCGGTAATGGTCAACAAAAAACCCTTCGGGGAATTTTTTACTTTATATATATTATATATTATGTTATATACATCGTATAATATTTCGTTAGCCTGCGTATTATGCCCGAGACGCGCGCCGCGGAAATATCCGAAAAAACTTTGTGCGCGGTGGCGGTCCGTTATTTCCCCCGCTCGCCGTAATAATAATAATATATCATACCCGCGTCCGCGATTGATGTACGGCAGGGTCGCGGCCGGACCGAACGGGTCGCGTATTAATTTTTATCCTCGTCCCGTGTCGTATATATACATATATATAGGTGCCCTGCGCGGTCTTACATATATATACGTATGTATGGTGCGTGTGTGTATGGTACGCTCGCAGCGATATTGTATTATCATTAAGTTTCGAGCACAGGAGGTGGTTTCGATTTGGTTTTCGAAAACGAGCGCCAAACGATTTCCCAGCACAGCAACAATATATAGTAACGTATCGTATGTTAGCAAAACATTATGTAGGTACTCGTAGTATACATTATCGTACGCGAGCCAGAGCTCGGAACGTTAACGATTTCGTTCCGATTCCGCGTTTAGATGTTTAAAAGAAGAACGATTTTTAAACGGTTTTCGTTCTTAAAATAACAAAAAATAAAGGTTTTGGTATTTAAATAAAGTTAGTATGATGGGAGGATTTTTTTGTTGTTTAATTTATGATAAAAATTTTAATGGAACGCAGACCGGATAAAAAACAATACATCCCTATTCCCTACACTAAAAAATCATAACCCAGTCGCTCTTATCAATCGACACCCATAAAATTGAAAATACCGATGATTACAAAATAAACTAATGAAATTAAATCGAAAATGAAAAGAAACGAAAAAATCTTCGTTAAAATATTGATTCGCTTAGCTGTAACATCGAGAGATAATGGTAAAATATCAGTTCCGGTTTTCGTTTGGATTCTTATAAGAGAGAATTAAATGTCAGAATCGTTCAGAAAATCGGCGTTAAGACCCAAAAACTAGACGCGGATCCAATTCGAGTGGAGTTGAATCAAACTCGAATGAAGTCGAGCCAAACTCGATTTCTTTTGACGGCAAATCATCAAACCCAAAAAGAACTATTATTTCGTCGGATTAAATCTCAAACCAAGTATGTACCTTCGACATTAGAATTGTAAATAAAAGCCGAAAATCGAATCTATTTTTAATCCTATGTTATAATAATACGATCGTTCAAACTTTCCGAGTCCAAACTCTCACTCTCCCAACTTCACCGCGGAGTTGGCGTTCAGCTTCAGTTATTTTACGTCTCGGAACGCGCTCAGAGATTGGTTTCGTTTTTATTTAAAAAACGAATAGAAACTCAACGTTACGAGCGGGGGGACGGGGGACGCAAAGCGTTTGTCGAAGAGGCGCGCGCGATGACGGTATCTATCGTAGACGATTCTTTTCGCGCCACGCCGCGCCGTCGGCATCCCGTTTTCGGCAATCTCGATTTATCACGACGAAAAGTAAACCGATACCGCGCCGCCGTTCGAGAATTTCCAATGCGCGCGTATTATCCTTTTTTTCCGCCGCCGCCGAGGGGAGAAAAAAGACGGGAAAAGGCGTTAAAAAAAATCACCGCAGTCGAGTCAAAACCGAAACCTGCCTCCGCGCGAGAGTGATTGATGGCCTCTTCTTTCATCTTCAGCGCGCGCTTTAATAAACTTTTATCTTTTGCCGCGGACGGAGAGTGAGTGGGGAAAAAAATCCTAGTCTCTCTCCCGGTAAACCCATCCCTAATTACGCCATAATGACTTTAACGTTTCAACTCCAAACCCAATTAATTTTCGCTTGTTAACATCCTTTGCGCCGCCGCCGTGCGAGAAGTGACTACTACTATAACCGTACCACGAGCGCGTTTGTTTCTAATTTTTTTTCCACTTTTATTATTTTCAACGACTCGTCATCCGTTAACGTCAAGCGTTTAACGGCGAAAACGGAGAGTGTGCGCGCGCGAGAGAGAAAAACGACTTATATTAATTATTGTCATCATAAACCACCGCTGCAGCCAGCTACGATAAACCGTGCGCCGCCGATATATGTAAAAATATCGAAACGAAAATAACACAATATTTCAACGAAATCGTTCGGAATCTTCTAATGACGGCCGTCCGCACGCCGCTGCCGCCAATGTAGATAAATGGCGCGCCGTTATTGCTCGTCGCGGCAAAACTCCGGGGTCTGTGAAATTTAAAAAAAAAAAAGAAGCGAAAACAACAAAGCGAGTAAACATCGTGCGGCACCGAATCGCGGTTCGCTTGATGGATGATCTCTAATCGTACACGGGCGGATGATCGGTATGAAAAACGATTATTGAAAAAAAAAATAATGTAAACGAATCGAGTCGGTATATATACGAGTATAATATAATATTTTGATTATTTATCGAAACGGTTTTAAATAATTAAAAAAAAAAAAAAACAACGCTGATTTTTTTTCGACCGAAATGATGACGAAAATCGCTCGACCGTATGTATTATTATTTTAATATAATATCATATTCGCCATCAAACGATTTAAAAAAAAAAAAAAACGTTCGTCGAGTTATTTAAAATTTATAGAAACCGCGACGAATATCACTTTGTTTGTTCGCTCGTTTTTTTTTTTTTTTACCTACTTTGTAATAAACGTTTTAATTATTTAAAACTCCCGCGCATTCCGCCGCATATTACACCGGGCATTATTCAGTGTTATCGATTAAACGCGGTAAACAATCGTCGCGTGACGCGACCGCGTGTGTCACGAAAAACGTACCGCCGCGCACCGTGATGAATTAAAAGTTTTATTTTTTATTTTTTTTTATATGAAAATATTCATTATAAACTTCAAACAACAAATAGCAGTTGCTCGTATTAATTTAATCTGAACAAATTAAATATTCACGGAAAGTAATTTTAACAAAAACAAATTCTAGTCGGTTTTTTTTTTTTTTTTAAGTGACTCGAGCCTTTCAAGAGATTTTCACATAAAAGTTAATCGCGCTTTTGTGAGAGAGCATTAACACATAAAAGTATTAAATTGAGTTTCAAAAAAGTTCCTTTTTGCTAAATACTTTGTGTAATTAGATTTCTGGTTTTAGTGCTGTCGTCCGTATACGCGAAACACGGTCGTCGCGTAGGTACCCCTACCTACCGCGACTGTATATTAACCCTATAGGTCGAGCTGAGCCCCTCTTCCCCCCGAAAGATATAGTTATTGAGAATCTCTTTCTTTTTTTTTGATTTTCGCGATCAATATTTTCTCTATGATTTTTAATCGTTTTTAACCCTTTGTTATCAAAGAAGGTAAGGTAAGACTCAAAACCTATGGCTAAAAGAAAAAAGCCCGAGGACCCTTTCCGCTCTCCCCAAAAACAGAACCCGATTTGCGCTTAGGACCGAGTGATATCGCGACAGAAGTAAAATATGAAACCGTACAAATGGCGCTGAAAGGCTTTTTATTCGTACCCCGCGGTTCGGCCGCCTTCTTTTTACTTATAAGCTATATACCGCGTTCGGATCCCCGTCCGCACGACGGATTAACCGACGGCGCGTCGTAAAAAAATAAATAAATATATGCAACGCGACAACAGGTTTAATTCGCGAATCGTACGAGCTCTTTTTTCAGCCTCTTTTGCAGTCTCGTTTGTACCCACCCACTCCCGGCGCGACGGTCGCAATATCGTTACAAAACGTCACCGTTCAAAATATATCGCCATTAGATATTATTCGCCGCTACAGGACTAACCTAACCGTTCGAACACCGCGAGCGCGCTTTGACACATTTCTAATTGGATTTTTCTGGTTTTGGTCGGCGCAATCGTCCGTCCGTTCGTACAAAACAGACTGCTGCTCGCCGGCAGTATAAATATACACATACGCTATACGTTTTAATTTATTAAAAAACACCATAACGAGTAGTAGTAGTAGTAGTAATCGTCGTCGTCGTCGCGACTGCATAGCGGACGGCGGGTATATTAATTATATTGTTGTACGTTCGAAAAACAACGACGGTTATAAATAATCCAAAGCGCGGAACTGCACGCGCGAAAATTAATAAATCCCATGCCGATATATAATTGCGTACAGCGTCCGTTTAATCACGCGCGCAACTCCCTCGTCAGCGACGGCGGTACAGTAACTCGCGCGCAATAATAATATCCAATCGATATTAAAGGTAATCCAGTTATTTCATATTCGACACGGACACGGTTTTTCCGGGTAGGCTCGGGAGAAAAAAACGAATAAATTATATTAAAAAAAAAAAAAAAAACCAAACGCGTGATTCAATTTCAAACGCATATTTCAAAAGAGCCCGTCGTAAAAACCGCCCATCCTCCCCGGACGTACTCCGGACGATATATAGAAACGTTTCAAACGGTCGTTCGATAATTATGATTAATGAACGTTTTTGTGTAATATCATGGTGGTATATATATTATAACGGCTGCGGTCGTGCTGTCGGGGTGGCGGTTAGCGCGGTTATGACGACGGAAAGTGACGGTCGTCGTCGTCGAAGTCGGATCCGGCGGTTTTCCGGACGGTAAAAGCAGCGCCAGCCAAAAAAACACGCGCTTAAGATTACGTTAAAACCAAACGTCCGATGAAATCGTATATTTTCAAATCGCGTTAAATTATTCTTTAAAAACACATTATAGTTGGATAAAAATATAGGTACAGCGTGCGCGATAGTTTCTTTAATCTTATAAAAATGATCGAATGGAATTGAAAAATCGCATCGATACGACAAGTACGTTTTTATCTATGACTTATTATTTATAGTGTTTATGACTTGTTTAGAATTTTTTAGAAAAACGTTTTGACCGTGGACAAAACAGTACATAAATAGACTGCTGCGGTCATCATAAGGAACAATGTAGAAAAACAGAGCTGCCACGTGGACGCGCGCGTGTGAACGGGAAAAAGGGTCAGCTAAAAATTGTCCAGTTTTATTGTCGTTTTCTTAATACGGTCCGCGGCTCTAGGCTGGGCGGTTGCCCGCTTAAAAAGGCTACATTTAGTCCCGGAAAAAGTGTCACCTCGAGTTTCGCTTACGACCGATGTCCGATTATGTATTTTGGCGACGACGACGACGGCAAAATATTATTACTATTGTCATCTGTTGGCCGCGCGATGAAATATTCATAAATATATACGAATACGGGCCGAAAGCGATTATACGGCGTTGGTTTTGCACATTTACACGAAATGTGAGTGCGCGCGTGCGATTTTTTTTTTCTCGTGTATTTTTTTTCTCCGTACGCCACCGATAAAGCCGTATCCGAATCGGCGACAACGACGACGCGAATCGCAAAGTGGTTTTCCATTAGTACGCGGGCCGACCGCGAGCTTGCGGCGCGGCGGAAGAGTCGTCGAGCGAAATACATGCAAATCCAATTCGCCGTCGTCGGAACCGGCTGAATAATATATATACAAAAACACGTCGACAGTCCTGTCGTGTCGTACACGGGGGAGGCATTCGGAATTACGCATTTGAAATCGAACCTCCCCTCCCCCGACCACGAGCACGATACACGGCGTATTCGATTGATGGGACGATAATGTACGCGCGCGCATTTACAGACAGAAAAAAAAAAAAAAGGAAAAAAAGAATCCACCGCTAAACGAATACTAAACACGCGGTTTACACATCCTTTCCATTAGAGGTGTGTGTTCGCGCAGTAGTTGTGAAAAAACACGACGAAACAAAGAGACATGTCGTCGATCGATGAAAATCGCCTGCAGTAAAATACCACCTGTATCTATAACCTAACCTAAGGCGCAATTTATAGGGGGGGGGGTATATAGTACATTGACATTAATCTCACATTCTTTGTCCTGCGATTTGTTTTTGATCCGTTAAAGGATTTCCGATAATATTATATTGGTTTCTATTTTTACAAAGACGTTGACCAGTAAAAGACGAATAAAGTGATTTAAATTCATCAAATTATAATTAAACACTATGTATATAATAATATCCAGTAACGACTACATTAATACGCAGTCAAAAAATAATGAATTCAAACTATGACGAAGAACAAGTATCCTTATGGCATGGAAAATCATCCTACTCAAAGATTTGCTCTGTCGAATAAAACGTTGGAAATATACAAATAGCACGTTTTTATGGAATAGGTAAGAGTGCAATGAATCGTAATCATGACGTGCATTTGCAGTTTCCACTGCCTTACATACACTCCAGTTGAAACCGATTCGGACGTGTACGGCGTCCGAATTTGGGTCTCTGTTAAAAATTCAAATACTTAAATGAAAATCACTCAGAGTCAAAGTTTCCGACGACTCACCCTAACTTTCGTTTTACGTTTCACAAATCGAGTCCAAACTTTCGGGTCTAAAAAGCAACAGAAACACGCCGCATGAATAATATCCTTCGGTCGGCCGAATATCCTCGCACAGAATTCGACGAAACCTGCAGTACCAGGGTGGCGATCGTCCCAAAATAGAACGACACATATTATTTCCAACGCATTAACCCAAACCCCAATAGCAATGTCGACGGCAGTCAGATTCTCTCTCTTTACGAAACGACTCAAAGAAAAAATTATTCCACTAGACGAGAAAAATAATGAATTCTATCTATATAGCGTAAAATTAACGCGCGATTCTCGAGTATTTAAAAGTATAATATTACGGTAAAGTATTTTTACTAACTCTCCGAGCCATCGATTTAACACAAAACGGGATAAAAATTACTTTTCATAAAATATCATTCTCGGAAGAAGAATGAAGAAGAATGATAGAAAGAAAAAGCCTTCCATTTGTTTCTAAAATCGCCAAAAAGTTCTACAGGTCACTGATAAATCGGTCTATTGTTTTTACATACCGCGAACTCTCCCTTTACTAGATATTCTAAACGGATCTCACACCGAGGTATTTTTTTAAAGTTTTCTCGTGCCTCAAGTCAACCGCGTGTAGTAGAGGTACCACCGAGATTCGTGTAACAAATAGTATGCCGCGCAGCGTGTCGGAGAAGAATGTGTCGTTTCCACGGTCGGGAATAAGAGGATTCCGCAGAAGGACGCGTAGGTATTTATCGTCATTCGCGGGTACAATATGTATTGTGCAGTTCAGTTTAATGCGCGCGTGTATCTGTCTAAGTATACGGACGCGTTCAGACAACAATGAAATGTAAACGGCGGCGGAGAGCGCAAAGGTCCAAAGCGGCGGAGTAATATGTCGGTGAAATTGACAAGTGTAGTCGGTGGCGAGTTAAAAAGCCGCTCAAGGGTCGCCGGGTTGCGAAATTAAGGACGTGGCGGGGGACGTCTAAAGGGCACGCGCGTAATTAATAATGGAATTTGCGTGTTAAACTGTGCGGAAACCTGCAGCGCTCTCTAAAAACGGATCGCGCGGGTAAAACTTCTATCTGGGATTATGCGTTACTGCCCTTTTGCGGGTTTCAGTCTAAACCGACGACGTCCCCTCCCCTCATGCCCCGACCGGTCACCGAGTGCGTATACACACTAAACATATATATATATATATATATATATATATATATATATATATATATATATATATGTATACACGTACACACAAATGCGTGCTGTAAAAGCTATACATAAACTCGTGCAGGCACATCGGATTCGAACGTTCGGCGGCTCTCTGTCCCCCCGTTCACACGACTGCCCGCCACCGCCGCGCTGCGCAAACATCGGAATTATTATTAAGGGAGTTGGCCAAAGTTCGTTTCGTTCTTAACGAACGTCGCGCGAGGCGACACGGCGGATGGAAGGACCGATGGGGAGAGGGGTAGCAAAACAGGAGAGAAACCTGAGGGGGAGACGACCGTGCTTATACACGAGACCGATGATATTTACTGTACAGAGTCGCTAGATCACCTGCGGTATAACCTCTTGCCGGTTGTATACATAAATTAGCAGAGTCAACTTATACGTACGACCAACTGCGCGCGACAACCGATATCGTTATCGGTCGCCGGCGGACGTTTACAATTATTATAATAATACGCGCGGGCTGCTTGCGTGCATTATATATCGGCCGCAGGAGAGACGCCACGCGGCTTACGAATATACAACATTACAATAATAACGACATGTGCGAAGACGGTGTGGCGAAGTCTCGCGACGTAAAAATTTCGCTCGTAAGACGGCCGCGCCGAGCTGATACGCGTAGAGCGTACGTAGTACGTAAAACCGAGATTCACCCGAATGAATGAATGACCGAATGATTCTGCGTTTGATAACAAATATTATTTAAAATACACAGTCCAAGCGAGGCGGTATAATACTATTACGATTTCGCATTGATTATTCGTTTTATTTTAACTTTATCGAAATTCAAAACACGATCGCCGGAGGTTTCTGATGTAGCCTCATTTTTTTTGTTCGAAACCTATATCGATTATATGGGTATTTATCATAGTTATACACAACCGACTCAGACAGACACAACCGAGACTACAAAAAAACGACAAACCATGACGGCGAGATAAACGTGAGATCTATAAAACGTGTAATCATACGACAAATATGGAATTTTCAAACAACTTTCGAATAAAACGAAAAAAATGATCTATTATAAGGTATTATGAATCAAAATTACTATATTATCTTACGTAATGAATGAGTTTCGTATTTTAAGGTATTAAAAAAATTAAAAAAAATTTAAAAGTAAAAAATCAATCGATTAGAACCAGTTTGAGTTTTAAAGTCGAGGAGATGTGAAGACATCGAATTTAAAAACCGAGACGAATTTCTGTATACAAGTAAGTGTGTGTGTACGCAACTGAAAACAAAGAGCATTCGCTTCGTGACCCGATGAACCCCCGCAGTTATGGATGATAATAGTTACGCTCAAGCGTGAAACCAAAAAGCGGGAGGTTTTCGGGGATTTCATTACTACCAAACCACTGTAAGACAGTAAAACCTCGCGGGACACGCCCCACATGGTATTACGTTATACACGCGACGAAGTCTAAAATATTATGCGACGTACCCGTCGGACGTATCGAATGAGATACGAGTACATTATTTACGATAGTTGCGCGCGCGGTCAAATACGATTTTCAACACCGTTATACTGCGGGCGTCCCCGTGCCGCGCGCGACGTATCAAACGAAATTGTTTGCTTTGAGAGAGTCTACGACGACCGCCGCGGCGAATTGGCTACGCGCGCGCGTGTGTGATCTTAGATCTTTTCCTAAATAAAACAAATCTTATTTACTGTATCCGTAATGAGTGCGACGACTACTGGGTAAACATCAAAGCCACTTACTTTTCCGCGACCGTAATATACAGTCTATATAAACTCGCACATGACCGTTACGCACGCGCGGACCTTCAAAAGAAGGATAATCCGCCGGTCGTTTTTACTTTGGCCGAGTTATCAGGGTCACAATTCGGTCTTAAGCCCGCGACAAGAGGGCTTAGATATCAAACGAAAACGAACAAGACTTAACCAGCGTCTGGCTCGTAATGCGGTAAAAATAACAATAGCGCGCTTCTTCGAAATACTTGAGTGATATAATTATCACGCTGACACGACGTGCGCATAAATATTTAAATTGTACGACGCGCGCGATAACGCAAACTGTCGCGAGGTGGGCCGGGACCGACCGCAACACGATAACGCGACGGGAGCAAAGCGATAGAGTTGAAATAAATAAATCTAACGTATTTTTTAAAAATTTAAAAATCAAACGATACATTTGATAAAAAAGCGAGTTGGGCCGTTATGGAGTACCGCGTTGATTGTATATTTAACAATTTAACAAAGACGTTAATAGACATAACGTGTTCAACAGTTCAGGGCCGCGGAGAGATTCATTAGTACCCCAGGCGATGGTCTAAATCTGCGCCCTATTTTGCTTTTTTGCCTACTGAGTCACCCTTGTTATGTGATATACAAGGGTGGGTGAAACGACCTATTTTAATAATATATATTCTCGACAATGACTCGAGCTAAGAACGCTCACTATAAATATTATTAGTTTATATATACGCGACACGCCGCATGGTAAACGTAAAACAGCGAAGGGTTAAACAATGTGTGCTTTTGTGATAAAATCGTTCAACGAAAATGAGGCGACAACTTTTTTATTTAAACAGTGACATGTATCGACCGTCGCGGTCATCAGATTTATCAGAACGTGGTTTTTCTTTTTATTTGAAAAATCAAAATTAAAAAAAAAGTTACAATTTGAGTAATCTCGGAACGCGGAGGAGCCTAAAAATCATAATATTGGAGAAGAAATCACCGTTTATTTTATAAATTCGTAATAAACCTTTTAAAAAGATAGATTTTAGGAGTGAATGGGAAGATTGAGCAGTCTATTCGAGGAAAAATTTAAAAATAAATAAAATAAAATAAAATGTCATATTATATTTACTCCATTCTAATAGATAAACGATTAATTTTAAATCTTTTTTTTGGATTTTCGATCTACCGCGTCATCGGATTACCAGCTACCACTAACCGAACATTCGATAAAATTTATTGTCCGACAAAAGTCACAGAAAGTGCGAAGGGGGAAAAAGGGAAATCCTGATAGCAGCGTTCAGATATTGTTTCGACCTAGTGCGACGAAGTGAATTTTTTCTAACATGGGCACGTAATAGACGAAGATAATCGTTATCGACAATGTCGCGTTATTGCAGCGGAGAAAAATAAAAAAAGAGACTCGATGATATTATATATTATTCGTAATTAAAACAAAATCCTTATAACAATCGTCGTACGAGGCCATCGGCCATTCAATCTTGTGTACATTTTATTTTTCGACTACTGGAAACGAAAACGATTCCACTCAGAATAGAATAAATATTTTTTTTCAGACTATAATCACTTTCAAATTAAATACGATGGCATACTTGCCCTAATGATCTACTCGTCGGGCCAAGTGCCCTTCACGCACGCGAAGCGTGTCCACTTTTTACAGTTTTATTTACCATACCAAGACCATAAAAACTAAAACGAGAATGAAAAACGGCAGCGGTAATAATTTAGCGCGATAATATTTCACAATACAATTTCAACAGCTTTCAACGAAAATAAAATAAATAAATCTAAAAAATGCGTAATATATTTTTAACAAAATGGTAAACCGTGTATATTGTTACAACGACGAGTAAATAACAATTTAAAAATTTAATATCGCACTATATTTTAAAACCGTGAGTTTATAAAGATCTATACTGTTTGTTTTAATTCTCGCATTAAAATAGTATCATATTTAGTTTGCCACAAAAACACGATTGTTACATCACAGTATAATTTTAACACGGTCCGACGAATTGTTTATATTATAATAATTTATAATCAATCTCCAAGTATAATTTTTATCAATAAAAATCGCGAGTCCAGTTTTTTAATTATTATTATTAATCTTATCACATTATGTAGGTTCAATACAATACGCCTTACTATTATTTTGAGTATTATAGTGATTAGTCAAAGCATATTTGATTTTTATATTCTAAGTACGCGACGGCACATAGACCGTAAGATTTCAAAAGTTATGCTTGGACAACGGTTTGTTATTATTGGTCGACGACGAAGTTACGCGTTTGTTTGACTTTAAGAGCTAACGACTGTATTTTGATCACCTGCGTCAAAAATCCGAACGTTCAAGTTTAACAAAAGAATCTTTTACTGTCTATAAAAATAAATTTAATTTAATACGAAAACGCCTTACGGCCTCTAGAAGTAACTAATAAACAGCGGGATTTTTATTTTCGAAAAGTTTTTTCGCGAACACTTCCAGCGAATACTTTTGAAAAGTTTACGAACCGTATAGTACACTACAGTGCGCGTCGCGACTACAAATGTTTTATATTTAATTTTTTGTTTTTATCGACTTTGAAATCTCTACGCGCGTTTTATACAGCTTGCGCGTGGTATTTACACGGTAATTATATAGACCGTTGCGAACAATTTGATATCTAGCCATTAATGACTCGCAAATACGTATAATAGGTGTATGTACCAATAATTATTAGTCTCTATTTATTTTTTTTTATAAACAATTTCATTCAGCTCTGTACGAGTACATTAAACCATACTTTTAAATCGGAAATTAATTTTTATTTTAAATTTAATGTCTAACCTAACGCATGCCTACCTAACAATTATTTTAACTGTACTTTTACGCGTCTATTATTACCAAAAAATGCACCCATATCGTTGCGAAATAGAAAATATGTTCAACATATTATATAATATGTATTAGGATATTTAAATTAGTAAAATTATTTAAAATTAAAAAGAGTTTTAATTATCAAATATCGTAACACTTAAATTTTTTAAATGCAACCATCAAACATTTACGATATCTACGTGTACTAATTTCAAAGTATGTCGTCCAGACCCGAATTTTAACTGTACGTACGTAATACACGTAATTTATTGGGAACACGAATACACGATTGGTTAATACACCGAGTAAACCGTGTGGTAAATATGTACCTACAGCCAATACAGCGATGGTGAATAAAAGTTAATTTTGGTCAACGATATTAGAGAGACTTTTTTCCCCGCGGCGTTTATATAGTTTTTGGTCGGACTTTTTATAGGTTTTTTTTTTTTATGCACGTACAAAAAAATGAATGTATACCGCTACCCGACTATTGTGTCGTATAGATACAATTAAGTTTAACGAACGTTATTGACGGACAATCATAAAATATTACGATTTGATTGTAACGCGTAAATCAATATAGTCAAACGCGGAGGGGAATTTCTTTCCGAAAAATGTTCCGATTCCCTTACCCCCTCTGTATTTGCATATTATTTTCATCAAATATCAATATACACAAAATGTGTACACAGTGTGCACCCACCCATCCACCCATCCACACACACACACAAGCGTATATAATATACTTGTTACGAAGACGTATTGTTGAACGCGAGCGGGAATGGTAACGAGTAAATATGCGTAAAGAAACTAGACATTTCGCCGCGCACACGCAGTATCCCGGAGCCACCGGAGTGGAGAGGTTAAAGTGCATAAGTAGTTTTAAAACTAATTTGGAATTCAGATCCGGTTGTATAGAAAGAATGAAAGTCGAAGAGTCGGATGGGCACGAAGAAGGGATAAAAGCTGTTCATAACGGACGATTAACTCCGGGGGGAAAAAGTTTTGACCGCTTAAACGGAAATTTCGAATAATAAGGATACAAATTACGTTTACAGATTTAATTAAACGAACGAAAGGAGTAATTATGAATAATGTTTTCGTACAGCGTTTTGCAGGATATTTTTACTCTCTGCAGCTGAACGTTTCGCCGTCGCCGACGAATATATTTTAATATTTTACCATACGATTCGCGCAATATAAATCCTCGCAAGCCGACAAGATTTTTGTCTTTCATCGAAAAATCGAGATGCCATCGCTATGCTATATAGTTTAATATAAATAGCGATCGACTACCGGAGGGCTGTCAACGGGCGACATTCTGAACTACAATATCATGTATTATTCGTGTAAAAAAAAAGCACTCAAATAGTTCATTATTTAATAAAAATAAACAAATAAATTATATTTCGAAATGAAAAAAAAATGATCGATATGAAAGTTTAGATTTACCGTACGAACGGTAAAACTTGTAAATAATTTTTCAATTTTTTTATTGGGGCCCGAACCCGGTATAAAAAGCTTAAGTAAAATTTAGTCACGATTGTATTTGCCTCTTCTCCCCCTTTTCCCCGAGCAACGAGATAGTTGAAAATTACGAAAGAGAGCAATTATTACGTTTTTTCTATGACACCTCAAGTGTAGACTTAAATATTATATCTATTAAAAATATTTTAAAATAATTCATTGTTTTCTTACGAAAATGACAAAAATCATAATTTTATTGTGATTTTTTTTTTTCTTACGGATAGTTAAATATATCCAACAGACGATAGAATACACGAAGAAAATGTTTTCGTTAAATATTTTTGAAATTTAATTTATTTACAAAAAACTAGTAAAATTGTCATCAGATCGAACGTTTTAGAGTTAAAATCGGATTTGCGTAGCGTTTAGTTAAAAAAAGTCGAAAGTTACGAATTCGTCGCACATAATATAATCCATTATAATATCTATTTAATTTTTCATAACCCTATAACGACTGACCTGTATGAGATGTCGACCGCAAACCGTCATCACTTGTTGGAGCGCGTAGAGTAATAATTTAACCATGGCGTGTGTTCGGGCAAATTCGATGAATTGAGGTGTTCGCTTGAGAAGATCTGAGAGCATACTACTCGTACTTCGTTTTACTCTCGCGTCATTCGCAATCGGATGATAATAATGCGCGCGCGCCCGGTGAATTCGGGCTGTTCATTGGTTGGCGATCACTGGTCTCGCGACAACAACAACGCATGTCGTCACCAGCCGCGCGTTACGTAATGACGACTACGCATGTCGTCACCAGCGACGTAACCGCGCGTTACGTAACGAACGATCGATGTAATACCGGATGTTTTAATTTGTTTTTAAACCAACAATTTATTGTGTTTTATTTACATTTAATTAAATAAAAATTAAAAAAATGGAGCACACGCCCGTTATAGAATAAAAATACAAAAAGAAATGGCGAAAAAAACATTTACCCGTCGTCGTCAATGATATGATTACGGAACTTATTATTTTCGTGCTGTTTAAGACACAGTTAAAAACGCCGGAATAATGATATTAGATGATATGCCGTCGTTCGAGACGAAGTGTATTTTCTAGATTTTATAGGTTAGTTTTATAACAAGGCGGACGAACGAGAGGTTTTTTTTCTTTTTTTATATAAACGCCGACCTTTTATTTGCGATCGACGATTAATAGAATGTGTTCAAATTTATTTCACGGATCGAAATCGAGCCCGCATTAACGTGATGCTATAATAGTTCACGCGTTTGGTATGTGATTGAGATCCGACCGGAATAGATATTAGCCGTGTGTACAACGGAATATAATCGGCCGATCTGGCATAGAGCTCTGGTTATGTTCGCAGTTATTCAAACGCATAGTGATTAGTGGTTATAGTGGTTACGATGGGCCAAATGTCCATTGATTCGCGGCAGCCGAAAAAAGATTTTTCACCAAATATAATTATATAAATCTGAGTGTATCTTTATAAAACAGTTGGTCCGATGAACATTTTACCGGGTTGCTTTAATTTCAGTAAATATAATTTTTTTGTATTTTTTTACCCAGACATTTTAATCATAATACATATATCCAATTGTATGTAAAGAATATTTAATTAACCGTTAAAAAAATCATTTTTTCCTTGTACTTAATAAATAATAAACAATACGAATAAATAATTCAGTACGCCTAGGTAATTTGTTACTTTTCTATAGGGAAAAAAAGGATTTATGAGAAATGTTGTAAACACGTTTTCTGTAGAGAATATTCGTGTTTTGTTTTGTCTATATGACAAAAATCTGAAAAATTTTGTCCGTTTTTACGTTAAGATTCCGAATTTAATTCGAAAAAATATAATACCGTTTGGCATTTTTCAAAAGGGTAAGTAACGGTAACCAAACTTAACCCGAGTCACTTTTTCGCGGTAACCAAAACAAATGGAAGCACGTGTTCTGAATCGAAAACTTTAAACATATAAGGACCAACCTAACGTATATTACGGGATACATTTATAATGACGAGCGCGCGTATATAACTCGGTTTACGTGGTCAGAGAATTTACTTCTCGTCGAAGTGCGTGAAAATCCGCTGCCGCTGTAGCGCTTTCTGACGATAGTAGTTTTCGAGTTCATCGATGCGTATACTATAAACGCTTCTACGACGAGGCTCTTACGTATACCGCGGTCGACGGGGGTTCTCTTTTTTTCCTGTGAAGAAAACCGTAATTTCGACTTTCAAACGGTTTTTCGTCGAGAAAAAACGCGTAGACTATACGCCGAAATCGACATTACTGCAGTGTACATCACACACTCATACACACACACATACATAAATCGAATTACGTTGGACAGAAGTCGAACGGTCGACATCATGTACCCGACTTGACCCCTCCCGCCGCCGTGGTATACGACTAAAACGATCTGCGTAGATTCCTGCTAGAAAATATGCACCCTTTAAGGGAACGTTCATTGTTACAGTAAATATATATATATATATATATATATATATATATGTGTGCATGTGCGTGTATAGTCACAGTGAATTTACGCGCGTATACCGTATTCGATACACGAGCGGAACGATTTTAGGTAAGAAACTTCGTCCTTTTCGTCCCCTCGCGCGCGTGCGCACGCGTAAGGTCCTTATTCCTTTTTCGCGCGCCGACGGTATTCATAAAGAATGTATATTAAAACGTACAAAGGCCGAACGCGAGTTGACAAAACTATACGGATATTACGTACGTTTGGAATAAAACGGATCGAAAACGTTAGAACGAGAAAATAACGATTATTTATATTATGTTTGTATAAGAGTGTACTAAATATTGTATAACGCGCTAACGGTTTTTTTTTCGTAACTAACGCGCGCGAGTATTTATTCGACGACAAGAAATTGAAGAAATACGTCACTCTCAGACGTACCGATGAGTTGATAATTAAAGATAATATTATTTACTTTTGTTTTCATTGATTTGATTTTTACCGTTGTAAAAAGTTACGTGTCGTAAGATTTGAGTGCGTCACCACTGCACTCGTCGATCGAGATACGATAAGACACGCGTCTATTGTAGATGAACGACCATCAACTTCAGGCAAGTAGGTGCAATTATAGCGAAAGAGAGGCGCTTAATGCTCTACATTTTCATGTTAGCGCTCTGAGCTAAGGAAAAAAACATTAAAAACGCGTAAACTTGTATACTTATCGCCTACAACAGTGTGATACTATTTGATAGCCTCACGCCTGAGTTTAAGTTTATAAGTATTATTTAAAGTGACTGCATGCGAATTATCTTTCCCCCGTACGACGCATTTAAAAAAAAACTGGCTCAGAAGCAAATGAAGATTTAGATAAAATAAAAAAAAAATTAATAATTAAAAATTGGTAATGAATTTTCAAAATTAAATGGAAACTTATATACTAAATTTTAATTGTTTTTGTTGAACTCTATCGATGTTATTATGTCCGTATGACAATAATTATTACAATAAATGTTAAAAAGTAAATACTAATTATTGAGGTTTATTAGCATAGATTACATAGAAAAAGTAAACGAGTAAGGTATATACATAACATTATGTACGGACAAATTTTAAGGTGTGTTTAAGTAAAAGTAATCAAATATTTTTTTAAGTATTGAACAATTATTGTTTAATACTCCCAAAATCAAGGATTTTTTATGCTGTTATGTATAATATATATTTATTGAAAACAAAAAGTATTGCATAATATGATTAAATTATTTATAATATCTGGATTGTTAGTGTCGGTGGAGCTACTACGACGAAGAAAAGAACAAATATCACACGGATGAGCATTTCGAAAATACCGTATACGTACTTAACGTGTAACAAACAATTATTTTGATTTAATTTATTCGTGTAATAAAAAGCTAGTTCGTCCAACTCGTTAGTTTATTTCATTACATCGGTGGTCATAAACGTGTTTTTTTTTATCCATTTCCACGCTGTAATAATAGATTTAAGAAAAAAATACTTTTTCAAAGTACTCGAGTATACTTTGAGAACAGAGTGTTTGAGTAATGTTTGAAATACTATCGAGAACAAATATCTCGAATATTTATTTTAAATACTTATTTCAAAAGTGTTCTTTACAACATTGTAAATATAAATACGATAAAGAAACGTCGTTAGATATTTTCGTGCGATTCGTATAAGAGAAAAAATGGCCCACCATATTCCTATACTCAACGCAAGCACATTAGATCAATACATTATTTATATATATGTTATTGCCACCATCGCCGTGTGTACAATACCGTACATACTTTTTCTAGGTACGCGTAGTCGGCAATATTTACTCGATATTTTATTTTGAAAATAAACTCTCGCACGCGCGAACACACAGAAACCCACAGCACACACACACACACACACACACACACACACACACACACACACACACACACACACACACACACACACACACACACACACACACACACACACACACACACACACACACACACACACACACACACACACACACACACACACACACACACACACACACACACACACACACACACACACACACACACACACACACACACACACACACACAAACCGACGACCGCTGACTTTGCGAGGTGAATGGAAAAGACGGGCGCAAACAGAATTTCAAGAGATCGCGCGATAGCATTATATAATAATAATAATAATAATGATACGAAGTTTTAGTAAAACACGCGGTTGGGACGACGTATATCAGAGAGAAAGAGAGAGAGTTGGCCGTGTAAAACGCGTGACTGCAGACGATTCACGAGAGTGTTTCGCGAAGAGACGTCGAAAATATTGTTGTTGGCACATGTCGAGATCGCGGTATAGCGGAGTATAGTGCGGCGCGCGTTCGTTCCCCGGGGTTGTAAATGGGTTTAAAGGTTTTCCAGGAATTATGTTTCCTGAAGAAAATAATCGCGATAATAATAATAATAGTTATAATAATAATAAACGCATTCTGTGCTTATACCTAGTCGCCGTCGGACACCGAAAACGCGGCGCGTATACGGTGGTACTGTACACACACACACCTATACCCACTCCGTACGCGAATATTTATGGAAACGAAAATAAAAATAAAAAAAGGAGAAAAACTTTCCGCCGCCGAAACTTTGCAATTCTCTGGGGTGCCCGGAGGCGGCGCTGCACTTTAGTGAAAATAAGCTCTGGCGTTAAAAAAAAAAACCAAACCAAACAAATACACAAATACACAAATACGACGCGCGCAAAAACAGGGGTGGAAAAAAAAAAGCTGCCAGGCAGTAATAAAATAACGCATTTCGACTGTATATTGTAGTGTACAACAGATCGCAAATTGTGAACCATATTTCGTCGTCGCGTCTGCTGTTTGTCAGAAAAACAAGGCGGAGCTGTTTTTAAAAACGAGCGAACAAATATGTACGAGTAATAATAACGAGTACGGCGAACGGGGGAGGGGGGAGGGGTCGTGATAATGGTGGGCGATTTGTACGAGACGTCGTGTGTACCTAACAAATCACGAGCGGAAAAAAAAACCGCGACCGTCTACTGTTATATATAAATCACGCGGGTCCGGGTCGCCGCCGCCAGCTCCTTCCCGCTCCTCGACCATATAGTCTACGCTGGCAGGACGGAGCTAATCTCCGCCGTGATCACGTTTTTGGTAAATAAATAAACGTATATATGATATGATATTATAATGCGCGTTGTGTATATAACATATTAATATAACGTTATGATGTTTGTTATTTTTCATTTAGTGCGACGACGATGACGCGAGGTTTTCCCGCGAGTACGTCCGAATATTATTCCGTCGCTGCGCCGTCCGCATTATTATTACACTACGTGCGATTCTCGACGTATTGGGAAATTTAAATTTATAACCTCCCTCGGAAATCGCTGCGTGATTGCAGGTCGTAGACTCGCGCGAGAACGATATTTTTTTTTTTCAGAACACGTTGGAAGTCTGGTGACCGGCATTTCGTAGCGAAGTAAAAAAGTTCACCGCAGCGACAAATTTATAAATAATTAATTTTTAGTGCGCGTTTCGTGTTTTATTATTATTTTTTTAGAACTTCAAATCCTTTATTCCATTACTCTAGTTTATCAGTTTAGTCGAATCGTCGCAAGACTAGATAAAACCGAATGATCACGAGCAGTGTCGCAAACGCGCCGTAGTGTGTGTTTCAATTTGCTAAAACGCGTCACACGTCCACTCTTCCCTCCGACATGTTTCACAGAGAGTCGTCACGTGAATATTCGAGTATACGCGACCGCGGTACGTCCTCGGCGATCGGCTAACGTTATTATTGTTATCCGCTAACATATACGATAAAACGTTTTGGAAATAACAACAGAAGTAATAACACGATAACACAATACTGTCGTTGTATTGTATTTCATTAGCGGATTGCTATAGTGCGTAAGCCGTTTCGTCCCTGCACGACAATAATGATCGTGATCCGCGGCTACGCACTCTATAAAAGCGCTGCGAATAAACATTTTCATGTACTATATGGGTGTTACACACGCGTAGCGGTACAGATTCGAAATTCTCCGCGGCGTATACATTTAAAGTTTAAAGTGGCCGTTGTCGTGGCAGCCAGAAACCAATTTTCGGCTTGTAAGGAAAAACTGTTATTGTTACGTTCAACGATGTCGTCTGCGCGACCGCGTCAGACCGCGCGCGCTATGTTTCCTATTCGCGAGTGTAATAATGTCACCCAGGTATACGCTCATTTTGTTGCTCTAACCCTCGACCTCGTACTCGACACGGAAAGTGGTACACGCATACAATAGTTATAGTTACATTATATATAGTTCAAACGTCACTGATTCGTATGTCCAAGGGCCGTATTAGAAATTCGGCGCGAGTTTTAGGCGGGTCGTCTAAATCAAATAATAAATCGAAAACTTCTTTTGATAATAAAGAAAGAAAGAAAAAAAGAGATGTAAGAACTCGGCGTTTTTTTGTTTTCGCATTCGTACAATAAACGTGATATTATCAAGTGGCAAGCGCGAAAATGTTCGAAAGCTTATTATATTCGACGTACTTGTATATTTTTCGTATCGCGACGCGCGTATTCCTCGGTCGAAATCGCTGAGCGCCACATTACGCGTGTACATGATATAATAATTCGTGTGAAATTCAATTATACTTTTCGCGGTCGTACGTCGCGTAGTCGGAGAGACGATAAGACCGAGGGAAACGTTTCCCGCGGGGACGGGTATAATTAGCCGAGCTAATCGCGATACGGCTACAGCAGCCGCGTTAACGTTTATATTATTAATATCGCGTATACTTTCGTTTTTATCTCGGACCGAGCAGTTGGCGGGGTGTCGAGCGCGGACTGCGACTACGGTAAGCAGGTATTTATTATGGTAGTGTGACCGCGAAAACTTTAGTTTCGGCGAGTCCCAGAACGCCGTGTCGTACAAATGTAGATTAATTAAAATAGATTGCGGGGAGACACGCCGCAGTGACGCGGAACACGGCGTAACATATAACGTCCGTTAATTTAACGTCACTTTATACGTACAACGTACACGTCTGCGTGTATTATAATGTATTCGTCACTCGCACGCCGAGAGTGTGAGAGAGGGGTAAAACAGGGAGAGAGATAAACGGGATACAGAAGGCTTTGAACACTTACGATTTTTTTCGATAACCGTTCTGTTCGAGTTCTCTCCAGAGGGGGGGGGGAGGGTAGTGTGGTAGCGAGTTTTTGAAATTAAAAAACAACGATTTTCGGTTTTTGTTAATTTTCTGATAAAAATCAAAAAGAACGCATACAATATTCAACGGTAGCGCAGGCCGGTTAAAAATGATAAAACTATTCGTATACCGCGCAGTCGGTTGCTCGCCAAACTGTTATTATTTTAGACGACGATAAGATCGAAACCGCGAAAAGTATCGTTAAAATATAATTTGTTTCCGATTTCCGTCCGGAAGGTTCCCCGAGGAAATCGAACAAGAGTTTCGATCCGGTTTCAATGCCGGAATAATTCTTCATTCCGATTCGGAGCTCTAAAACGGATATAGAAACGAGACAGAGATGGGGAGAAAAAGAGACAGAATAGCAGAAACGAGGGGTAGCGAGATACGGGGAGAGGGAACGGAGAGACTCCCGCGGGTTATTTCTTATTATAGAGCGCGGGGATCGAAAGGATTGGCTATTTTTTTTAATGTGATTCAGCTCACGTGCAGGTGTACACGCGTACGGCGGACTCGTTCCTGATTAGATTTCGGGCCGGACGCAGACGGCGAGAAAACAAAACTTTCCGCGGCACAAAGGCTTTTTCCAATAGAACGCACGTGTAGCGCGTTATACTATTATGTAGAGCTGCAGCAGGTAGCCGTGAAATACAATGCGTGTACGCCGCCGTGTCTCACGAGGATTTACCAATTATCGCGCTATCTCCTTCTGCAGACTATAAAAGTGGGTCGATAATGTACGGCAGAGTCCTTCGAATTCTCGTCTTTCTTTCAAACCATCGGGAGGGGGGGACCTTTTTTCCTCTTTTCCAAATCCTGATTGCAGCCAATAAAAAACGAGTATAGGAAACACTATTTTCCAATGGTTACCGAAACGAAATATTAATAACCCGATTTCGTAGCCTACGTGTTTTAAATAAATTTCATACATCTCGGTTAGACAATATTAGTCGCGAACGGCACTTTCTCAAATTAAAGATAAGCTATAGAGAACGAACAAAATTGAAATTCTGGTGGTGCGGACCACATAGTACGTGCTAACTTGCTGTACATCATATTGTGGTAGACGTACGTAATAATTATTACTCAACTATCGAAGAAAAAGAAAACTACGATTAATACTTTATTCTATAGTGTTGTAATGTTATTACCTCGGTGATTATAATTACCCGAATAGCATCATAATAATTTGACAATTTCAATATTATTATTATTATCATACTGGATATTGTTATTATGATCGAATGGGCTTATATTATTTTATTTTATTAAAATAATATTAAACCCTCGCGCCATAAACACGATAGTAATGCGCAGAAATCGTCGGAAGGTACGATACGATAAATTCAACCCGAAACGTAGACTAGTACATGCAGTAAGTATACTGACGGTTTGAATCAAAAGCACTGACGCGTTATTCATGAAGTCGACCCTTCGCAAACGTTTTGCGACGATTCGCGTGGTCACTTTCGCTTTTTACTTTTTTCCCTCCCACTCAAACTACTATCCCTCAGGATATCGGTTATCGACATTTGTCACCGAACTAGCCGATTCTCGAAAACGATATCAGTAACGGTCTGTAGACGCCGTAAGAAAGGTTGGCCAGCGACTCGACGTGGGCGGAAAAACAATACGTCCGATGATAATTTTTCATTCTCACGGTTAGGTTAGGTTATTTTCGAATATTTTTTCTCCAGTTTTTTTTTTTGTAAACTTACGTATAACTTTAAAAACAAGACGCCAGTCACGACATTTCATATTACAACACGCGCGCAAGCCGCATATTAAAATATTAAAGAACGCGTTAGTCGCAGAAAATGCAATAGACTTGACAAACAATTTTGAATAATTGCAAGGCATTCTTATGCATACCAACAACGTATAAAAAATGCATTTGTAAAATGTAAAACAATTATAAACATTTGCGATCTCTGTTTACCCACATTATGTGTTTTGTGTTTTCTGTGTATTATTTTAATGAAACGTACGAGTATGATTTTTTTCTTTTTTTCGGCCTGCTTATAGTTTTTAGCATATCTTTCGAAAAGTCGAAACGACGCCCCCGGTCTGTCTTCTTGGAAAGCCCGATTCGAAGATTCAAACGACGGACGCTACGCTGTTACCGACAATAGTACAGTAATACTACTCTCGAATATTATACTATACACTTGTGAAATATATTTGAGTTCCGTTTTGATTGATAATCCGATCAGATTTAATAACGAACAACGCGACGTGCTTTTGCGACGTCGTCGTCGAGTGACAACGGAAAGAAAAAAATGAAGAAAAAAAATGATCGAGGCGACGGAACGGAATACAGTGATGAATACGCCGCTAATTATGATGCGTCGTAAATGACTGATGAGAGAACAAAATACCGTGATATTATTATGTTTAATCTTCGTCGTCCGGATAAAAACGCGGGGCGGCGCTCGGCGCCGACACTGAAATCCCGCGCGATTCGTTCGAAATATTATTATAATTATTTCGAACGTTTTTATTGAATCCAACAATATAATAATAATTATTAAAATAATAATAATAAAACGCAGCGGCGCGCGATAACTCGAAATGAATGCGATATTAATGACGTTGTAAATTTTAAACGCGACACGATTTCGGCGCTAATGTATATCATTCGGTAGCCGTAGTCGCGCTAAGTGCGATTTGCATAAATCATCCGAAAGATTTAAATGTGTAATTGCGATTTCTATAAACGCTGTATAAACACGGTCGAGCACTGCACACGGCGAAACGTTTTAGAGCCCGCTACATTTATTTGTTTATACCGTCGCCGACCGGCGGTATATGTGTGTATATTACGGTTACGGCCGAACAACCGTAAAGACGGTATATACCTATATATTGTCGCGGTAGATCCAATTTACAATGTCAGACACACGCGGGGATTGTTGTTGTTTTTTTTTTTTATTTTTTTTTTTTGAGAGGTTCCCGTCGACCGATATCGGTTTTCAGAGTCTGCAAATCGGATATTGCAATCGGGTCGAAAGGTCATCGTCATCGCGGTCAGCATTATATAAATTTATTTATTTTTCCTCGTAGATTTTCATGTAATAATAATAATAATAATAATAATAAAACCGCTTTATTACACCGGTAGGTATATATCGATAATAATAGCGCGTATAACCGTTTCGACGGAACTCGTCGTGTTCCCCATTTTTATTTTTTTTTAAATCTGCAAATAAACCTGTGGTCGATTCTTTTCTTTGTTTTGGTTTTTTGTATTTTTGTTCCGACGTTATGAATAGCGAGAAAAAAAAACATCAACGGCAAACATTTTTCTAGGCCCACAGCCAAAAACTTCTGAATATCTTATCGTCCAAGAGGGTTTATTTATTAATGATTATTTCCTTCCTTCCTATTTTTGTTTTTTTTTTTTTCGTTTTTTTTCCACCCTCTTAACTGGAATAAATATATTGCCAATAAAGTTTTCGTGCCAGAGATAACGGAATTAAAGGAAAACTTTTTCCCTACCCGCGAGTGTATACAACATATAAACGTTATAATTAACGCGCGTAAATACGTCCGGAGATAAAAAAAAATAATAATATTTATCCACCCCCTCCCTCCATTACCCGATTACACCGACCTCCCTAGCTCCCCGTCCACGAGCCGTTTCAGTCCTTTCGAAAGTATGTATTTTATTAATGATGGGCTCTTGATTAAAATTGGTAGATTAAACTGTCGCCCGAAAAACAACGTCTAGCGTAACTAACGTAATATTAAATTTTTCAATTAACATTACGCCAATTTATAGTACCTACCTATATATACAAGTGCGGGCGACGTAAACGTCAGTGGCGGTAAAATGAGGTTTTCGCATGAAATTTACTTAAAACATTAATTAATAATAAATAAATAAATATATATATATATATATATATTTATTTATTTATAACGTATATGCATAATTTAAAATATTAAACGCAAATATAGAAGAGCTAGTCAGAAAAAAAAAATAAAAAATATAAACATATTAAAAAATAAATTAATATAAAACTCGCCGGAAAATTAATTATCTCACGAGTCCATATATAACGAATACGGTGAGCGTTCAAATCGCTATTAAAAAAAATGTAAACTGCTGCAGGCATGTAAATATATTATACGCGTGCGCGTGTGTGCACGTTAATATTATTATATTCCCTTTTCGGTTTTATTTTAATATTTTTCAGTTTTCAAACGAAACTCTATTCATTTTGTCGTACGTATTGTACATACGTACTATACATAATATGTATACACGTATGTATGTGAGTATTATGTACGATTTGATATCGTTAGCATCGATATTTATTAGCTTCGTTATTTCGTAATTAAATAAATTACCGAATTAATTAGCGAAATTGATTTCTGCAGGTTTCGACTCATATATGAATGATTTGATGTTCTCTCTCTCTCTCTCGAACAATACGTCCCATTACAATGTACTCGTATTATATTATATTATAATAATGTGTATTATGATGCGGTAGAATTGGTAATATTTTACGACTAATAAAAAACCGTTTAAACGACAAAACGATTAAAATTAAATATATACATTCACACGGCTCGCATGATATTCCAAATCTTTCACCCTACGCACAAATCGTTTTGAGAATTTATTTAGAAGTGCGTGTGACCCGAGAACAGAAAACATATTTGAAATATAAGTATGAATTGAAAATAAAATAAAACAAAATGTTTGGCAAATCCACCCGAAAAGTCTAAAATGAATGAAAATAAAGAAATGTATGAAATCTCAGTCGTTGAGTTAGTTTGATTATTCTGTTTTCGTGACAACAAGAAGATTAATTTAAACAACTTCAACTCGTTTTACACTGAAAAAAATTCGCGAAATGTGCCCGGAAGTGTCTGCGGCGTAGTATTAGGACGAGGGAAGAAGGCGCACAGCGTGCCTCGGTCTCCTCAAAAGATACTCAGTGTTCAGGTTAAAATAAAATTACATACGTTTTGAGTGACAGGTAAGATTTGAGACGAAAGATCAGTATAATATCACTATAATAATATTATACGCCGACATATGTTTTATTGTCCTAGATTCACAGAAAATAAACTGCATTAAGGTCAAAAATATAACACTATCGTAGCGTTGCAGCAAACGCGTATTATAATATTGTTCAAACAGTGCAGTGTCCGGTGTGAATTTAAATACGGATCGGTTAGCGACAAGCGAGACGTATTATTATTATTATTATTATTATTATAACTTTGCAGCAGAGGATAAAAGAAGAAAAAAACACGAATCGACGGTGCACGCGCGACCTTTTGCGCGGCGCGTGTGTTTCTTTTTCTTTCGTTTTTATCATCATTCCGGCCGCGACGAAAGTTTTCTAATTCAGCGGCAATATATAATATATATACATATTTATTCCAAACGGCGCGCGCGAAAAAAAATAAAAAATAAAATAAAAGATATGCGTGGATAAGTGCGTATATATATATATATATATATATATACATGTACACGCGGAGAAAACTTTTGTGTCCCCGCGTACACACTGCTGCAGCGTACGAAATCCATTTCCCGCGTAGGCGCCATATCGAAATGAACGGTCGGATATTAAAAACGGCACCGAGACTTTTATTGTCGCAGCATCTGTCACTGGCGTCCGGACGGCGGAATTGAATTATTCAATATTTAATTTGTCAATATCGAAAACGAAACGGCGGCGGCCGAGGACAAACTTCGGGGAGAGGGCGAGTAATGAGAATAACGGGCGGCACAGACTTAAGATATATAATAATAACAACAACAACAACAACAATGCTATTACTATACGTCGCACTCACTCACTTATTATTATATAATATTATTGTCGCTCGGGCGCGAAACGGACTCGCGCGTATTAAAACCGTTATGTCCTTACATTTTCCCCGAAAACAATATCGCGTGTTTTCATAACGACACGGTCGACGACAGAAAAGTAACAAAACGTCTTTCGTCTTATTTTTACTACGGCTGCACCTTTAGCGGAGTCCAAAACTCATAGTTTTCGCAATGGCATTTCTCTCCGCGGTGGTGCGTAAAATTCGGATTTGATTCGTTATCGCCGTGGACGAGAAACGTTCGAAAAATTGTCTTTCCCGTAAACGAAAAATCATTTCTCCTCTAGAAATGAACAGTGTTTTGTTTGAGGGAGGCGCGGAGATACTCTTTCTTTAGAAATCATAATATCTACTAGCGTATATTGCTCCACGCGGAAGCCTAAGAGCGGTACAGACAATACTTTATTTTATATACTTTAAAAAAAAAAAAATGTTTTTAAATCTTGTTATTAAGACGAAAAATATTAGAACCGTCGTTAGAATACATGTACAATATATCGAGGCACGCGAAGTAAATAATTAATGTTCCATTGCATAGGATAGAGATCCGACCGTCAGTATAAACACATTTAGATGTGCATTAGCACATGCAGAGGCAATAACTAATAAATCGTATGATTAAAATTCGTTTGGATTAATGAAAAAATAATACACAGAGAACGCACATTTTTAACGCGCACTATATATTATAATTGTACGTTCTCTTCCTGACGTTTCTTCGATGAGCGCTGCTCGTGACTCGAGTCGATATTACCGATAACACAGAATAAAACACATGGTAAATGTTGTTTTCGATTTTACGTTGTTGTATTCAACGTAGTGGTGCACGTGCAATGTAGCCACATTTGCAATTTACACCGCCGTCTCTATGTGCACTCGCGACTCGCAGTACACGCGTGCGGTGACGGATACGCGTTGTCGTGTGGTTTTCATATTTTCGAAAATGTTACGCGGCCGCGAAACAATAATGCGTAGTAGTGTCGTCGACGCAAAACATTAAACGGACCGCAATAGCAATTGTATCGCACGCGACGACACGACGTTAAAACAAACCTTGGGCGGTATTATGATTATATTGGATACGTTGGGCGCGAGCTTTCGAAAATATCTAATGGAAAGAAAAATCGGGTCCAAAAAAAAAAAAAAACCACTCGGTTCGTTTGGAACCGAAAATCATTTTCAACGCGATACGGACCGATTCCCCCCCTTTTTTGTTGTTGTTGTTGTCGTTTGATTAGACATCGTGTACGAGGCAAGTGAATATAGGCAAGGCCTACGTACGGTGTTTTATTTCCATTGTTTCTAGTGTTTCTGCAAAGTTTCAGAAAGTTCTGGCGAAAATGCGTGTTTCCTCGACCTTCGGGAAGGTATTACTACGACGGAACCATAGACGAAGGTGTAATATGTATATCACCGATCGACAAAACGACCTCGAAATCAATGGGTTCCGCACGCGGTGTAATATCGGTCGTGTCTCGCGATGTATTTCTCCAAAACGCGTGTGATCAAATTATTGTGCACCGCCGAGTTCGGTCGAATATTCTACGGAAAAATATTTGTAACATATGTATATACCGTTTACCGGTATCTCGCAACCGTTGTGTTTTATAATATTTCACAGAGACCGTAAATAAATATTCGTCATTTTGTTTTAGTTTTTTGAGACCTTTGAGTCGTCGAAAAACGTTAAAACATTTACGAGTAAAACGCGTTACATACGACGACGGCATGTGCACGCGTGCTCTTTGTTCCCTCTTTCTCGACCCGCCGTAAATAAAGTCGCACGACGATAGACTAATATTTCAAAAGAAATTCGCGGAAACCGCAATGAAAGTGGAAACGCTGTGTGCGCTCCGCACACTCACACACACACACACACACACACACACACCGTGTCTGCTTATTTAACGGTTTCTTTTTTTCGTTTAGCCCCGAGCACGCGTTGCGCTCGCATCGTTGACGAAATGTATATGACGAAGCGCATGATATCGTTATGACATTAAATATTTTTTTAGTAGTTACGAGATGACGGGGAAAAAAACGCCTCAAACAAAGCGACGACGACGACGACTGCTGGTAGATTCGATGAAAAATATGTGTTTATCATATTAAAATATGTGCTGCTGGCTAAGAGCGGAAGGGAAACGAGAAAAAATTCTCTTCGCATTTCTCTGAAAATCATCAAAGCTTTTGTTCCTCGTCGCTCTCTCTCTCCCTCTCCCTCTTCGTCCTTCTTTTTTCTCACAATCTGTCCCTCTGTCTCATTCCAGTCGTCGAAACGTCGTGAATATAAAACAGTATTTCGTCACATTATTTCGATTGCGCCCGCCTGTACTTTCTTCGGAAAACAGTATTTTATATAATTAGATTTTATCGCGCTTCGCCTCGCCCCCAATCCCCGGCGGTAATCTTGATTTCCCCACGGCCGCGCGCGTCCTTCCCCTCTCTTACCTCTCGACCGCTCTTGTTTAAATTTGCAAATAGTCGGTCGGTCGGTCGGCGTCCTGTGCTACTTAATTACAATTTCATACTACTCACTATAATAGCGCGTGCGGGTCTCGAAAAATTCGCGTGGACTTAGTAGTTAGTTTTGCGGATTCCGAATTCATAACAATATTTTATCCGTTAATCTCTTGCGAACAATATTTGTTCATCCAACACTCGCCGAATTACTTCGCTCAACTAAGATAATAATAATAAAGTCGATAAATCAAAAATCTCATAAGTTTTATCACACAGCGAAGAAATGCTTATTACATAAAATACATGAAAAAATAAAAATATATAAAAAATAAACCGACCATCTAATTCGATATTTTATTATTTAAAAAATTATTGAGCGTTATTATAGTGTATTATTTTAAAAACTAAACACGACAAACGTCGAAATCTGTTAGGAATCGAACCCCGGCTATAACGGTCCGTATGTTTACTCCTACGAAAATATTCTTGCTAAAACAGTATAAACACGTGTATAATTTGCTACGACAAACGAAGACAACATACAACGATTCAGGTTCGTATTGATAAACAAAAGTTCACCGAAATCATAGGCATAGTAACGACAAATGTCATAAATCCTTGAATAACTATAAAATAACATAAATGTTCACGTTTAAATTCCGTAAAGACTAAAACGTACAATCGACCGTAAATTTCGTTTCAACTCAATTATTATTTAATATAATGTGAACTTTTTACAATATTTTCACAATATACTCATAAATATAAATTCGAAAAAAAAAACATATTTCTAATTATCACGCTAAAGTGAAAGTGTTAAGTATAATATTTCAAACTATAATGATTATCTGCGAGATTATCAATTCTTTTACACGAAATTACAACGCACATTATAGCTGAGATTTTGAAAGCGTTTTATCATCCCTCACGTTTCACGAAAGGGGCAAGGACCGGAGCTTCGCAGCCCCCCAGTACTATGTGCCAATGTATATATAAATATATAGTGTATATATATAATCTCCTTTGAGTCCACCCCCCCCCCCCGACCATATCTGCGGTAGACACTCGAGTCCTATAACGCTTGCGTGAAATAATCGCCGTGAGATTGTCGTTTCGCGACGGCGCGGCGGCGACGGAGAAACAAAATAATCTCGGAGAAAATAAGAACAAAAACAAAAAAAAAACCCCCGAAAAAATAAAAATCTGGAGCCGTCGGTCTTAGACGGTCGCGCGAGAGCTTAAGGAGAGTCTAATTACGGTCATAATTTATCGGCACCGGGAACAATAAACTCGCGGCGGCGGTGGCGCGCTCGCCGAACAGAAGCAATCCGGCTGCGGGGACCGACAGGTTTTTAATGATTTTCCGAAACGGTCGGCGTCTCCGCCGCACTACGCTACGTCCTCGTCGTCGTCGTATAGTCCGATCGGGCGAGCGCGGGGCCCGCCGAGGACTAATTTGCGAGTGCGGGTAATTTATGGCCGACGAGAATGGAATATTTTTGCGAGAGGTACAAAGTTTTCCCGAGAGCAATGTGTTTTGTAAATATACGTATATATATTATATATATATTACGATTCCGCAGACCCGTTGGCATTCCGTTGCAGTCGACAATGTTCGCGCGGTCGCCGGCTTCTCGTACGCGCGTTTTCACGTTGTCGCCGTGTATAGGTAATAACGATAGTAATAATAAGTGTACTCGTGACCGAAAACGTCTGACTTCGTATCGTTCGTATAAGTATACGTATATACGGCGAAAACGTGCTCACCGTGAACGGTGCGAGATTTTCTTCGTCGTGGAATTTACGCGTTCGGGTCGTCCTCGGGAGGAGTAGCCGGGAAGGACTCGCGGGCTCCGAGCCTCGCGCTAAGGGAAACATAATTTGATGATTTATAGTTTTTCAAAATGTCTCCTCGTCGTGTTCGACGGAAACGTTCTGAACGCTTTATAAAACGGAACGAGACGCGACTGTGTGTAATCGTAAATCGAATTAATAATATATTTAAACGATTCGATGCGAACAGTAAGAAATGAGCGAATAGAAATTCGCTATTGTTGAGGCTTGGCAAATATTTTCGCTCTGGCCAAGAGGCGTTTATTTTTCAAAGATATCTTAAAGTCAGTGAAAATGTTAATAGAATATTTCAGGCGACATGTCCAATTTCATTAATTTTAATTCACTTATTCCAAGTTAATTTTTTTTTACTACGTCCAACGATATTAAATCCATCACCTATCGAGTTCGCTTGAAATATGTCTTATATACTGATAGATTTTTTTTTTTTTTTTTGCGACGTTTTCAGATTTTCGAAAAATTTGTCCTCGAATACGGATTAAATTTTTGATTAAAAAACGTTCTATTTCAAAATGTCGGAGCTCGATTCAATCGAATGTGCCGATTACTAGAGAAACGTGGAAATAAAACTTCTTTCTCGTCCCGATCTCAAATTCTATAATCCTTCGCGCGCACGAATGAAATGCGGCCGGCTCGCGCATACAATTCGAATCCTGGGATTTCACATTTCGATAGATTAAAAACGTCGACTTGTCAAACAATATATATTATTACATATTACTGTACTGTTCTCGCTGCATTAACTAACATTACATTAATCGTTGAAACGTATAAAACATTATGATGACGTTATCATCGCGTTTGAAGCGAACACATTTTTCAATCCTCTGCTTGATACGGAAAAAAAAAAAGAAGGGAAACGTCCCCTCGGTTGAAAATGCGCCTCTGCCGGGAGACGAGACTGATAAGCGAAATATTATATCGTCACGACGACGGCAGAACGCGCAGGTATGTTATTATTATAAATTCACGCGCGCGACTTCGATTGTATATTTTAAATACACAAGTGTGGAAATAAGATAAACCGAGAGGCAAGGTTTTATTATGATAATATTATTAGCAACCGCCGCCACCATCCGCGCGCCGCAGCAGCACGTCGACCTATCGAATGCCTTTTTTTATTTTAATTGTTGACCCGTAATCCGGCCGCGTACACGGAATAAAGATTCAATTGAGCGTGAAAATTAAAAATCGTATACCATATAATATGTACGTATATATACGTATATTGACGGCGTATTTTACTAATTAATTCAGTTTTTTTAATTGTATTAATTTTTATTTTTTTTTGTTCCGTATTTGCATGTGTCGAACTGATAAACGATTGCTCGCTTGGCATAAAAAATAATCTAATTTTTTTATATGATTCGCTTTATATATATATATTATTATATAATTTAGTGTAATTGCATTTATTCGAACGGAGAAAAAAAAATGAAAAAATATACGGCAGATGGTAACACGATTATTATTATTATTATTACGATAATGTCATCATCGTCGTTCGCCGTTAGATAAATTAACACGTACAACGCGTTTAGCGACATTATTATGAGGTAGGCGAGGCGGCACCTATACGTATACAAAAAGGCAGTCGAGTATAATGTCGTATAATATTACAGTTTTTTTTTTTTTTTTATGTAATATAGGTGTACTTTGCCGTCGAAAATTATAACACGCGCGCAGTACCTACGGTTGAAAAAAAACTCCATTGCTTTATGAAAAACAAAAAAAAGACTTGACGATTTATCCGTCATAAAAATAAAATGTTGTCGGAGCGTTCGCACTCTGCGCTATCGCGGATGCAAACCGCGTGGCGGCGGTGTTGACAATGTTTTTGAGGAGCGGCCGGTCCTTCAAAATTAATGTGTAGGACGGTCGGTAAAAAGTCATTCGGGTACCCTTTATAGCCCAGACCAAAAACTAAAGAGAAATCGTATGTGTATTATAACATTGTGATAGCGATTATTTATTTATATTTCGTTTTTATCCCGCAGGGTGAACGTACAGAATTCCCTATTTGAAATTACACAAGACTGAATAATGTAATATTAAGACAATAATATTATAAATTCAATTCGGAATATAAATTATACATTACGAGATACAATACGAATAGTAGATCATAATAACATGTTATACTATAAAGTTGGTAAATTCTAATTTTTTTAAATTTTTTTTTCTTTACACACCACCGATGCACTAAATATAATATGTAACGACCGTAAAGAATCATTACGAAAGTCGAAGTTTCCGACTTTGTTGCGGGACTTAAACATACGATTTATAGGACTATTTAACGTATAATTACTCGAGTTTAAGGTCTGACGGAAGGTGACGCAGACTCTGGCCTTAAAGGAATAAAGGACTTCCGCCGTTCCATTGAAAAGCTTATGCGCGGATTTAATGTAATTTATTAATTATAGTAATTACATAGTGAATTGTCGTGAATAAAGAGTTCAACGTTCTCTTTTGATTTATTATAATTTATTTTAATAGTTTAGTGTCAAATAAATTGGAAACTCGAGTCTAATACAATATTATAACGAAGCGATATTGGTGTTTTTATTTTCTAAATCGATTTTGTTTCCGTATCGCCGTAGATGTCCACGGTTCAAAAATTAAACCGTAAAATCAACGCGGAAGAATTCGCGATATTTTAATTTAATTTAATATTACTTATGATATTATAAATATCACCAGACGATTAAACGTAGTCATTCGACCGTCGATAATTCCGAATAACAATTGAGCCAATACACACGCGTGGCCGAACGAATGTTATTGAAAATACAAATAATTGGGTATTGTGTAATATACGAATTGTGTTTCAAGAGGACGACATCTCGTCATTATAATAATATTATATAATCTTTATAAACGCGCTCGTCCCCCCGCGAGCGGTTCTACCGTCCTCTTGTTTACGGTCAAGAAACTCGAATCACGCACAAACACAATGCGCCGCATTATTATTTGTATTGTTCGGCCGAGTATAATATGTGTGTTTCGGTAAAAAGTTATTTTTTAGGGTTCGCCGAGGACCGCGAGCATCATCGGCGGCAGACGAGTCCTACAGACGCCGCGCCGCGTGAATTCAGAGAACGTCGTCGTCGTCGTCGTCGTCGTCGTCGTCGTCGTCGTCGTCGTCGTCGTGTTGAAGGTGATTCGGAGAGTGGATTGGTAAATACATGTGCGTACAAAGTTTCGTTCGCCGTTCGAGTAGTATCGAAACTTAAACAGAGAAAAATAATTTTCATTTCTGCCGCTCGTATAGTGACGAAGAATCCGCGGATGTCTGGCGAGTCGAATTATTAAAACCGAACATAAAGTTTAGACGCGCCAAAACAGTTGGAATCGAAATATTCGGCGAACACACGCTGTCCGGTACTCGACGTTACAAAATACAGCCAATATCTCTAGAACTGTGTAAACGTGGACACCACGGGACAAATATTTTTGTCATGATTGATGAAACACGTCGTATTCAATTGTTTTCGTAATTCGTACGGATTCGTTTATGAGAAAAATATTAATTTATTATTATTAACGTTAGTTTTGCGAGTATACTCACATGTGTTTTTACATAGAAAATCGAAACTCGATTGAAACACCGAAAAGTTTTAGTAATCCAAGAAAATGAGGATAAACAAAATGTATATCATTCGATATGATATATATATTATCTATTTACAGCACTCTCCGACCTTTGTAACAAATAAATAACTTGGTATAGATTTTCTCAACAAATGTTCAAGTATTTACTATAAATTGTATATTATTTCTTGTATGAGACTTTAGAGAATTGAATTCTAAAAAGAAATACGGACCAGATCGTATTATTATTATGATTATTATAATTATTATCACTATTATCGATTATAGCACTCTGTTCGCAGAGAAATCCTGCGTTTATGTTGCAAAGACAAAATATATTAATATACGAGTATGTTTTTAGTGAAAATTTAAAAATCGTTGATATTCTCAGACAACCCTCGCCGTTCCTCATCTCGCGTGTTTACTCAGTACTTGAATCGATGGAAGACGCGGAGTATCCTTTAAATAATTTCGCGTAGGTACCTCTTCTAGTCTTTCTCGATGGGACGCGCTAAGAGCAGTACGGCCGGGGCATTTTTTTTACATAACCACCTACGAAACGTTTATTATAAAATAGTAGTTACATATTGCTCGAGACAATTTTTAAATTGAAAAAGTTTTTAAAACGGTTTCGTCAAAACGAAGCCAATAGTATATTAATTCACTCATTCTCTAATTTTAAGTATATATTTATCTATAAATTAATGTTTTACTTATCAATGTGTAACACAATGTAAATATTATTATGTTTTAGGACAGTCGTCCGTTTATATTAAATAAATAAATAAATAAATATTATCGTTATAATAGGTAGGGGAATTTTTAGGCACAGTTGTAGTAAATTGTTCAAAACGAGATATAAAACAGAGGTCTGTCCATTAATAGAAAAAGACTATTACAACTTGTAATAAAAAAAGGTTTTCCATACGATAAAGAAATAATGTTGATTATTGTTATCACGTCACAGAGTCTAATGGAACAAAGTTTACATAAGATATTTAAGTATCGAGGAACGCTAGTAAATTTCTATTGAAGATCGCGTGAATCGTCGTGATTAAATAGCGAATCATCGCGAACGATATTATTATTATTACCTCGCGTCTCCAGCAATTAAACAATCCAATACAAACACACCACCGTATTAATATATAGAAGGATTACCTACGTAATCCGGTGCAGTTTATATAATGATAATTAAATATGATCTCGTCGTATAAAAACGACTGCAGCCGTTACACGAATCGATAATTAGACGGTATTATTGTGTAATCCAAAGGCGGTTGACTAGAGTTTCTCAGACGTAATATATATATATATTATTCGCGAATATAGTAGGTATCGTTTAGATGAAGCCGCAGAAGACGATAAACGCATGCACTCTAGTTCCTTTATTAGCGTTATGGTTCTCGACCTTATCACATCTCGGTTTAGCGTCTGCGCGAATAGTGGAAAATTTTCCGGATCACTTGAAAGAGAGTCGAATATATAGAATAAATTCACTGATATATGTAAATATTTATCATTGTTCATTAATTTGACTTTAATGCGACTTGAATTATTGCGACTGAATTTATAATACATAACCGGGCCAAGTATAATTACCTACAGCGTGTTTGTTGATTTTAATACTTTTTAAGCTGTTTTAACGCTCTTTCGCGCATCGCCGATTGAGATCCGCTGTTTTTTTTTTAGAGCCGGTTAGGTTAACACGCGCCCGTGTCCAAATCGGTTTCAAAATAAAATAAAAAAAACCCCAAAGTCCACAAAAACGTGATTTTTTTTTTACCGACACGTTTCCGCGCACCCGTGCTCACACTGTTCATAAACGTTTGACGTCATGCGTTATATGGGATTTATACGATTACTTCTATTATTATATTATGACTAGTCTCTTAACTACCGGAAACTCATCATGACATATTTCATATTTGAATAAATTTCAAAATGACGCATACATTAAAATAACGTTTCGAATGTTAAAAAAATAAATAAATAAAAATGTCGATAATCTTCTATTATTTTAACTCGTCCCTAAGTGGTTTCCTAACACACGTCGTCGGGTGAATTATTTTTCGAAATCAAAATCTGCGAATTTACGAGTCTCGACGGGTCGTAACGATTCATAACGGTTGAAAAGTTTTTGTTGTTGTTGATAGCGTAGTTTCGCGCCCGAATAAAACGTACCTATTTATTAAACGGACTGTTTATCGATTATAAGTTCTACGCGTCGACATTATAATATATAAGTATAACGTTTACGGAGTATATAATATAATGCCTGGAAAGTTTAGATTGTAAATTTCGAAAAGGTATCCAATGATAAAACGATTGCGTTCGACCGCTCTACCTACACGGCTCGTCTGCGTATTATACGTTTCAAAAGTATATAAGCCATTATGCCAAATGACGTTTTGATACGAAGACTCTATAGACGCTGAAACTGACTGAGAAAAAAAGTACTAAACGTTTGAGTAAACGATACGATCGTGTAAAAAGTAAAACGAACGGATGTGTTTCTCGAATTAAAAATACGATTGTAAATAGTCGAAGATTTAATAACGCGAGTCGAGTGTCAATGAATTGAAAAACTATCGAGGTAACTATTAAAGAGACTATATGGAAACTTGGCCCACTCAAACGTAGATTTAGTTTTCCAAAAATATTTACGGTTTTAAAATCTGGCCGGGAGAAAATCGTTTCTATACAGTGTTCATTATAACGTAATTGATATCGAGAACTTTTTATGTCAATGATAAATGGCATTATATTAAATATTAAAACGGTCCGTTAAAAACTAAAACGTATTCTATACCCGAAGAAAACCCATATAATAATTATTTTTTATTTTAACAGCCACTAAAATAGAAAAGCTGTATCGAATTGTTTAAGTATATAATTTACTTTAATGATTAAATTATAATTTTTTAATAATTAGTATAAGATATTTATATGGACAAATCAACTGCTATTCCTTAATAATATATAACAATAATAATAATATGTATTTAATCAATAAGTATAAATTATTAATTTCTATGAATAAATCAAGTGCATTATTCATAGGTATAATAACTAATGAGACTATTAACAGACTATTCAAGACGATACCTGTATCATCCAATCACGAATCTATAGTCAATACATATATAATTATTTAATATATACTATTTATATTAATTATCATATTTACGTATTATACAGTTTGTTTGGAAGCATTTTTTCTTCTTCTGTTTTTGTGTTAAAGCCAGATGTTACTTATACGTATGAAAATGAAGTAGTGACGGACACTTTTCAATCCCCGCCTCCTGAAGTTTGTTTGAACTCGTTTGCTGTTTGCACTATAGCCACTTTTCCAGAAATTCGACTCTAGTTGTGCGCGTGTGCGTTCACTTACGGCGCATAAACTACAGTAAATTTAATATTAATCCGACTAAAATATCAGGACGGAATGAATACGGGATCGAACGACGTAAACAGCTGATTTCGAGCGGAGAGACTTATGTAATAATAACAATGATAATATACGTATGTCTGCGCTTACGTTTCGACGTGATATTGAATAAATAATAATATACATCACACGAACACACACGAGTGTTTTGAAATAACCGATTCGTTTTACGGGACAATATAGTGAAATCGAGTGGAACTACGCGAAAACGTGATATATTGATAAATAATTTGATTCCATATACAGCGCGCGAGACGAAGAAAATATACGACTGTACGTAATATATTTACTATACAGCAACGTTTTTCAATAAATGCCAACAGCGCGGGATATCGTCGCGAGTCTTAACACTCATAACATCATATGCTTTATTGTTACGAACGTTGAGATTTTATACGGACGATCGATGTTCTGCGATCGTTTCAATGTCACATTGATCGATGGAGGCGAATCGCATACGAAAACGATCAGTGACTTTGAAATTCGGACGTGGGACCGAATTTTTCAACCCTTTCCACACCTCGTTCGGGCAACCGTCCGGAAAGTCCAATAGCGGGTCACGATCCCGCGATGAAATCGTTTTGTACATTTTTCGAAATCGGCCATGCGAACGCGCGTGCTCGAAAAGCTATATGAAACGTTCGCCGAATCGAATCCACGAAAGAGAAGAAATCGTTGACACGCGTACGCATGATTTTTTTTTTGTCGATTTCGGGCCGAATCACCGAAAATCGGTTTACAAATACATAATAAACTTTGAATACTAATCGAACGGTTTTTTCCCTTGAAAAATGTTTTGCATTTCTCTCGTCGAATAGACGTATATAAACGCGGAAGTTCGTTCGTTGTTTTTTTGGTTTGGATTTTTTTTCTGTTTTGGTGATATTTTAACGTCGACTTCTCTATCCGTTTCCCCACACTCCGGTCGCGGATTACGTTTCCGGCGCGCAAAGTCACGATAAATGGGGGAACGGAGTGGAGCGACCGGAGGTTATGTGTCATTTCAGTCATTCCGCGTCGCAGTTGATATGTGCTGCAACGTCTGCGCGCGTTATTATTACTGTGACGTCTTCTCGTGCTCGCGTGAACTCGAAAAGTTTTACGGCCATAACGTTACGCGTCCAGGTCTCGCCCGCGCACGGTATGATAATATGAAAGGCCGTGAACGTACGGGACGATCCGTTTATTAACGTAATAATTTACGAGACATGCCAACGGGCCCGCGTGTGCTCGAATACTGCGATCGCGGACTACGCGTGTCTCGCGAAAAACCAAAGTTTCCCGACGCGGGCAGAGCCCACTCTCACCCCTCCGTGAGTATTTTTAATTTTCGAGACGATTCTCCTGAGAATTTTATTATTTATGACGGATCACGACCGGACGTATGAGCTCGAGCGAATAACGTAAAAGTATTATTTATTTTAATTTTTTTTGGAAAATTATTTTCATTATTTTTAATTTTTTTTTTATTGTATAGTTTATATTTCTAAAAAAAAAACCATAATAATAATAATATAAAAATCGTCAATTTTGAAAGAGTGAAAGAACCGTGATGAGATTTTTCAATTTTCGTGAATCCAAAGAGAGCTGGCCGGAATTAAAACGATTGAGAAACACTGCACGTTAAATGAATCACTCCGTACGCGCAAACGTACGCGGGATAAGAGACATCACGCACCACGTCGACTGACGGGGGGGCGAAAGAGACGAGACGGCTACGTCATAATATTCTCGGCCGGATGAATAATTAACATCAATCGGGGAGAAGAAGACGAAGGAGACGCGCGTTTAAGGTGTCTTTCTCGTCGCTGTGTAAAATTACTTTCGCTCAGCTGCTGGCGACTTTATGTATATTATTAAAACACAACGAACCGTCTGCATTGTTTCGTTTTTAAGTGTCTGTTGTGTAAAGCGACGTAGCACTGCACACACGCGCCTTCGACTCGCTCCCGTTTTGCAGACGCCCGTTTACTAAACGTAAGATTATAATAGGTATTATCTACTCTCGGAGCGAAACGGAAAAACAAAACGTGCGCGACTCGCGATTGTACGCGGCAACACGCGTTTTCTCGTAAACAACGTTAAATTAATTATGACAATATTCACCGTCGCATCCGAAAATATAATAACGTACACGCGGAACAACTGACTGTATCCGCGGGGCGATTATTTAGACATGAACCCGGTCTATATAGAAACATAGGTATTATTATTATTATGAACAGTGACGTATTTATTTTACACGCAGCCTGTGCAGTATTGCCGCAAACGTAGTATTGCAACAAACTTAACATGGAAAAAATGATTAAAACACTAACGAAGGATTAATAATATTATGCCATAGTGTCGACCAAAAAAATAGCGTCTAAACGCGTTAAAAAACAAGTTGCGACTGACGGTGACCGTTGTCAGTCTATTATGTATACGTAGTTTTAATTTCAATTCTTGTGTTAACGTTTGACTAGAAATAAAACGAAAAATTCTCGAAAAAAAGTTCGTTCGTGAAACCATCGAGTTAACATTCATAATTAGATGAGATAAAGTGTTATTCGTGTAGATTTTTCTTACAATATCTTACTAAACGAATAATTATTTTTTGTATTTGAAAAGTACTGAACTATTATTGTTATTATTATTATCGTTTATTTCTTCGAAAAGGTAATGGAACTATATATTATGTAACTATATCTGATTATTTTTGGAAAAAAGTATCGATGCATATATATATTTATATATTATGAGTACAAAGATATTGTTTTTTATGAAAAGTTAATAAATCTTATATATCATAAATGATTTATAATTATAATAATATTATATGCAATGATGATATTATGTTTAAACAAAAACAAAAACAAATAGAAAAGATTTACATTTTTTTACCCGGTTCTAGAATATAGACTTGTACGTTTGATTGGCAATACTTTATTCGCGTTTGAACAATCATCCTCTATACACATCCTGAATTGTGTATACACGTCTTATTATTAATACGATACAAATGAATATTCCCGTCCACGTTACTCGCGCGGTAGAACACGATGATAATATATTATATAGACATAAGTGCTGCATGAATTATTTACCTGCTCACGTACACTCTAGGCTGTCGTTCTCATCAATTGTGTGGTTAAACGAATTACGTACCAATCAATTCGAATCAGAGTCGATAAAAATTATATATTTAAATATTATTATGTATCATTTTTTTTTATTAGAACACAAAATTGAACGTTTCAACTGTACTTTTGAACTTTTTTTTTAAACGCGATCGAAAAGCGTTTAAAAGAAACGATATTATTATTTCATTAGACCAATTGGGTATTGATAATCGACGAAACTGTTAAAATATTCACAAGCGTAAAGTAGAACGGAGAGAACGAGAAAAGGACGTTTGATGAAAATTTAAGAGCGCAACGTCTCCTTAATTTTTTATAAATTTAGAAACAAATTAATAATAAAATCGGAAAAAGCAATTATTTGTATTTTGTAAGAGAAGTTCAATTTTATTCAAATATATAATGTATATATTATAACTAAGGCAAAGATTTTATTGTATTGATAAAAAAAGAAATAATGACCTTAAAAACAACATGTTTTTCAAAAAATTAAAAATATTAATTTCTTTTTAACTCTTTGATATTTGAAACGAATACTGTGTTTAAAAACCATTGCTTTAAAGCTCTTACAAAGAAATTCAATTTGTATTCAAATCCACTCCCTGTGGTAATAACTTACGTATCAGTAAAATCAATTATACAAAACAAATTGATTTTCTAGTAGATTATTTTGTAATAAAAAAAAAAAAAAACCCCCAAGTGTTTAATTTTCAATTTATTCATATCAGACTATTAATAACATTCAGTGAGATTTTAGCGGTAATTTTAATAAAAATCACTTGTCATAATAATGGAGTTTAAAAAAAATTATCGTCCTCACGAATATTGCGTCCGTTTTCAATATTTTTTAACTGGAATTCAAATTGTAAAATTTGAACAGAGCAAGAAGACAAAATAGAAATAAGTTTACCTGTTTTGATAAGTGATTCATTTCTTTCATTGGGTTTTCAATGTCGACACGGTGTTCGCCTCCACACAACTAACTTATGATAACTGCGGCGTTTATCATAATTGGATTCATTATAATGACGATTTCATGACAAACACAAAATCAATCGGTTCAACTTATAGAAAAATAAAAAATATTACTCGCACGTGCAACTGCGAACACATTAACAAAATATTTCGGACGTCGACCATATGCGACGACGGTTCAAACAATACTGACACAGTGAACCGGTAAAAATGTACAAGTAAAAAGAGAAGGCCGACGTCATATAGCAAGGGGATAATAACAACCGGATTCAACTTATTTATGCTTTGAACTTTAAACACGGCTGCATCAATTTCATCATCACAGACTATGGACTGAATTGTCGTGATTGTTATTTCTTAAATTTTTTATCGCTCTGATACGTTTGAATAAACGTAGTAAAAAAAAATAAAAAATACGAACAGGTAAAACTGATTCGACAATTTGGATAAGATCACCAAAATCGCTTCTAATTACAATGTTTTGAGTTGACGGGATATATTATACGTACGAATAGATAATGTATTAAAAATAAATAATGAAAACCGTAATCAATTGTATTGCAACAGCCAGCAGAGAATACATTATCCGTCTGTCGAGCCAGAAAAATCATGCGTAGGTACCTTCTAATGAACAATATTAGATGTCCTATACAAGACCTATATACATTATGTATCTTCAGGATACAGACGTACGCGCCGGTGTCGTTGTTTCGGCGCACAAACAAGCAGATCGCAACGATATCGTTATTATTACGAACAAACGTTTGAATTACACCAGAAACGCAGTATTAATTCAAAATGTAAATTACCCGTCTCGCTTCGAACGACTCGACCCGTATGAAATATTAATGGAAAACGAATAATTTATATACCGGGCTAAAATCTGATGTGCAATCATCCCTGAGATGCACTTTAATGCGATATTATCGTCTGGAGCGGTTAATGAAATAATAATTGTACACGTCGCATCCCTGTAATGACTATCAAAATAAATATGGTCGCTTAGTAAAAAAAAAGAAGTGTCTTTTTCACACTTTTTTACAAACAATGTTTTTCTTCTAACGCGAATTAATCGTTCAAAGATTAACATTGGTCTAAATGTCCTTCTAGTCAGATCAAACATCGGCAGTAGGTTTAAAATTTAAAACCAAAAGTTTCTTAGTTATATGTGAGATAAATATTACAAAAATTTTACTGATTACGTGCGAAATTCGGCTCTACTCGGTAAAACATTTCTAATTATTAATTAATAACTAATTTTTAGCATTACTCACCTCGAAATACTTCTGCTTTATCAAAATACTTAACGTCCAAATCTTATAATCAATCAAACACTTAAACGCTTAAAACCATTAAAACGTTCATGTTTTATACGTATAAATATATACATATATATATATATATATATATATATATTCTCGAGCACTTATTCGTTAAGAATGCATTTTTCCTTCGACAACTTTAAAACGAAAACGTTTATTTACAATGAGAAGGCTTTTAAATAATCGCTACGGTTAAATATCACACCTACACACACATATGACTATAAATAAAAATTCGATTTTTTCGAAAATCTGTGTACCGTAAATCAAAGTTTTTTGCCAGTTTTTCCCTTATAACTTTTAAACTGTAGGAAAATTGGAAAAATAACCCTTTTAAAGTACCAGATAGATGAAATTTGCTACCAGAAACCTACGATGGAGTTGAAAATCGGACCATTTTTGAGGTACTCATCGTGAACACGTACACAAAAAACAAAATAATAATAATCATCAGCGTTCAGCGTCGAATTATTCTCGCGAACGCAATTTCCATTTGGTTAGCGAGTTGCGCGTGTACGCGAGAAAAAAATCTAAACGCATCGAACATTCGAACGAGATGAACTCACAATTACGTTGTGCTTTTTGGAAACCAATTTCGTTCTTTAATTTTTTTTTTTTTACCCTCTCCTATAGCACTCGAGATTTCAAGATTTCGCGCTTATTGTGTACACCCTGCAATGTTTATTCACTGTAATCAATAGACAGGAAACAAAAATAATAATAATAATAATAAAAACAAACAAACAAACAAATAAACGTATTCTCGGTTGTATTTTCTCTTATGGTTCTTTAAAATAAATATATTTGCGTAGAAAGATAACGACATAAATATTTATTGGAAATCGAATCGATTTCGTCGAAGAAATCGATTGTGGTACGTAGCGAATATTTAACGTGGATTTTTATTTTATTTATTTTCAATTTTTTATTTTTTTTTTTGCCGAACCGAATTCAAATATTATACTAAAACATCATCACCCCTGCAATCTCCGTGACAAAAGAAAAAAATATATGACTGAAAAATATAATTAACTTAATGCCACACAACACAAGAACCTAATAAAAATGTGTACCTACCTCTAAGTCAATTTAGTGATTGTTACAACATACTAGTTTTATACCTTTAAATGGATTCTATAACCGTAAACTGTGTTTTTATATTTACGACATGAAATGTAGTCGTTAACATCGGGTAATTTTTATTTTATTTTTACATTATATCTCAAATTCGTCGATGGATCATATTATGTTATTCGATAATGTTTTTAATGACCAAAGTGCACGTTTAGCTAAATAATGAAAGTCACTATTTTCAAATGAAATTTTATTGCGTAGTGCCAGACTACGGTCCGCGTGTATGATATAGAACATTTTAATGGATTAATTCGAATTAGTTTGAATATTTGATTCTGTTCACGCGAGTAAATCGATAGGTTTCACAATAGTAATTGCTATCGATACATATCGAAGACGTTGTAGAAAAAACACAGCATTCGTTTTCAATCGGATCGATCGAAACGCAGGTACGGTATCAAAACGCGAAAACAGAGAAGACGTCAGGCGCCGATCGTGTGTGAATCGGACGCTCGTTTGATACAGACTTACGGTCTATATGATACGTATTTTGGACTAAAATTTAATGATTACGAAATGACAATACTATTATAATACGCCGAAGGTATTTTCCAGGAAACACTTTTCATCCTCATAAATCACGAATAACCTATAGCGCGCGCTGCGGGATTTTTCATAACAATAATAACGCCCGATAATATTACATCGCACGCCGTAGAAGATATAGTATAATGATGTCGTGCGTATGAAAAATATTTACTTCCAACGCGACTTAATTACATTGATAAATAATAATAATAATAATACGCGTAAGCGCCCCCGCCGCCGTTGGGATCTTGAAAAGACTTAAACCGTAACACTATACAATAGTGCGGCACTTGGGCGGACGTCTCGAGTTACGCGTCGTTACTTATATTTTAGCGCTCTTAACCGTGTACAACGTTGTTCAACGACGACTTTCAATTAAAACGATACTTAAATACTTTCCGATAGCTCTTTGATTTTGATTTTTTCTTCAACTAGCAGCAGACATTACGTCTTAGACGCGACTCGTGTGGACGCGCTCTATAAAGTATGGTATCGTCAAATTAAATTCCGAAACTCGGCGTCTTCGGCGAACTCGTCTCGCTCTGCGCGTTTATTTTATTATGCTCTTACTGTTTCGCGTGTTTGTTCCGCCGAACAGTATTATTATAATGATATTACGACTGTAGAGAATTGGAAGAGCGTTTTCCACAAAAAGCGTTTCACATTCGGCGATTATGCTGCAGAGTGTAGTTCGGAAATCGGGTCAAACGACGTTCGGAGGGACGCAAACAACACCGCTACCCCAAAAATCGTAGCGTTTAACGAAACGCATTTGCGCGCGTATTTAATCGCGTTACGGTCGGCACGCAACGGCCACGTTATGAAATTATAATACGGTGTCGGTAATATTTTACTTGCAACAATATTATCCTTTGAATCCATTAGGGAGTCGGCGGGACTTGACCTCGGTGAAAATAATATTACGCACTTGTTCGCGCGACCGAGCGGACGGATTAAACTAATAAAAATATGTCCAAAGTTTTTGGCTAACACGAACACTCTAGTGCCATCCTTATATATAATGTTAAAATGAGAATACCGTGTTGTGCGTTTGTGCGTTTGTGTGTGTGTGTATGTGTGTGTTTGCGTATGCGCGCATCGTGTACCATCCTCACTTATAATATGTACAACTTCAAACCCAACTACAGAAAACATTGTTCCGACAACAACTTATAATGCGTATAGGAAAGTTTCGACATCTAACTAAACAGAGCGTAGGTAACCCTACTCAAACGCGTGAGCCGGCGAGTTAACGCGTGTAAACCCGTATACGTATATGTGCGAACCGCGGCGAAAAAGCGGAAACGAAAAGAAAATTCACTTTTTGCCATTGGAAAAAACGAGGGGGTTAAAAATTTTCGAATCAAAGAAACGACGCCACTGAAACGTGCGGCAGTATATTGAAGTGAAACTCTGAAGTGGGTAATTGAACGTTTGAACGCACACATGGGTTTTCGCGCGTACGAGATCTGTGCACTCGTGTCCGTCGATTACACTCCGCGACATTAATAATTAATAGAAAAAAAAAAAAACCACGCGTAGAATATTTATAAACTGTACGCTAATAATATCGACTCAATTAAAGTAGTAAATTAACGTTTGACACGCGCCGAACGTAAAAACACATGCGCGCTTGTGTAAATTGTAATGATTTGCGCACTACCTGGGCTCGTATAATCATTCCGATTAGATCAATTAAAATATCAATACAAGATTTTGTTTTCATTTTTACGCGTTTTCTAAAATTAATTTTAGCCGAGCGTTTTTTAACTCCGAACCGTGTTACTCCCCCGTATAACACGTGCTCGTTGGTGTTCTTCCGCGCAAAATAAAACTCGGTCCGGGTCGCTGAATTCTCGACAAAAAAAAAAAGAAGAAAAAAAACAAACACCCGTCGTTCGAATAGTACAACATATACGTTATATCGTAGTATAACACTCTCTCGTACGTAGGTATACGTAATTTAAATAACGGTTGCTTAAACGATGTCGCGTCTGACAGCTTATTTATTGTGTAGCAAAAACGATTGACTTTGCTACGTTATTTCAGCATTATCGTCGTCTTTAGCACAGTGAATATATCACTGAGACAGACAGTTATCGATACGCGATTATAAAGGACTACCGCTCCGATCGCCTACGCGTAAGTCGCAGAAAAACCGCGAGAGACCTACAACGCTTCTATACCCGCGTCCCGTGTAATTGTTTAATTTAATTCGTATGATAATCGAACGGAGCGACGGACGTGTTAGTTTTCCTGACCCGGAAATTAAACAATTTATTTGTTTTCATATCGGACTTAAGTTTTTCTCGCGTTATGGCTGTCGGAGGGTGTGCTATCACGGTGAAAAGTAACAATCACGTATCCTTGAGTTCAAACAACAACAACAACGGTAGTAATAATAATAATAATAATAATTCAAAGTAATTTTATTCGTGTGATTTTTTTTTCCGAAAAATGAACAATTTTTACTTAAAATAATTATGACGTCACACGCGTCAATTGTTAATTTTTTTATTTTTATTTTTTTGACGATAAAATATAAAATTCAATTACAATCTGCCTTTGATTTCAACGACGACTTAAATAGTAAATAAAGCGTTTGCATAAGTATTTTGCAGTTATTTCGATTGTTTTTTATGAAACGGTATTTATTTTATTGTTTCGGGAAATCGAATATAGCCTAACTCAAAATTTAATTAATTGTAAATTTTCTCTTTTGGAAATTTGATTTGTAGTGCTTTTATCTTTCCGTTGACGGGGGGAAAAAACGTTTAAAACACGTCTCGTTGTAAATGACTTTTCCATTCTCTCGAAAAATCTAAAAATCGATGCGTTAACTAAGTTTTAATCGAATTTTTAAAAATAGAAATCCTTGTTAAAATACGCATTAACTCGATTATAATAATTATAATAGCGACTTTACAGAATAATAAATAATGATTAAGAAAAGAAAAGTCCTTAAATTTATTTCAATCTAATCAAATATTATAACACGCGTCGTTTTAATTATATTTATAAAAAAAATAAAATCCACCGTTATACGAAAATAAATATGTTTATAATAATGTATTATCGTCCGATAGAATATCAATGTGGATCAATAATTACAAATTAATTCCCGTGTACTTTTACGCATGACGTTGGCTGTAACAAAAACAAATTGTTTATACCCATTACCCGCGGAAGTGTATTTTTTCTTTTTTATGTTTTTCATTTAATTTTATTCGTTTAGAGCTTTAATGATTTCCGTAGTACACCATCCATTCAATTTAATTCGGATAAATAAAAATAAGAAAAAAAACAAGTTTATATTATATACTTTAAACTTTACATTTCTAAACATAAGTATTCGAAGTTTTTTTTTTATAACTTTTTACCGTGCAAACTCTTTTTGACGAATTGTTTAAGTGCTTTATTTCGTTTTATTATTCTATTACTTTCTTTTATTTCGTTTAATAAAAATAAAATACCGAGTCATGTGCGCGCACGTATACAACAATACGTGTATATTAAATCCTATATAAATTTATCGATATAATAATATGTCTATTGTACGCACGAAACGATGAAAATGATATGAAAACCTTAAATTTTTACGTTTCCAAGACGTGCATTTGTTGTAAGCTAATAAAAAATATACAGCCTAAATATATCTGTTAATAATACTCGGAAATAGCATTGTGAAGTACATCACATTCGTCATTCTTTTTTAGCTTCTAACACCGCTCTTCTAAAGTGATTGATACGACGGGGAGGAGGTCGAGTGGACGATCGGTTCCACTTTTTGAGCCGAGGTTTTTACGTAATTTTAACATTATTGTTATTTACATTTTACAGTTATACAGTGTTATTGTGAGCTAGACGTGTTTTTCGGTATTCGAATAGCACAATATGATACAGTTCCGTCATAAATATTATATTTACCAATAATGTATACTATACATTATACATCAGTCACAGAAAAAACGCACCGGACAGACGGCGTTTCGTGAAACGATTGATGACCGCTCTCGCAGAGAATAAAGTATATAAAAGATTGTAAAAAATTATAAAACAAATAGCGTGGAGTAGAGCGATTAGCTCTGAGGACAGACAAGTGAAAATAGGTGATTTTTTTCAGAAAGCCTTGAACGACCCCCGGCTCCGTCGCATACGGATTTCAGAAGTGAACGAGACGCTATTATGATGCCAGTCTCGTCGCGGTTCCCCCGCGATCGCGACCACCAACAGCACGGCTCGATGTCACGAATAGCTATAAAATAATACGAAACGCACGCAAACCGGATAGGATCACTGTCTTGAAGATTTATCAGCCGTATGTCGTGTGGTGTTCGCGAGAAATTCGAAAGAAAATCGCGGACGGGTTGTTTTCGGAAATCGTTTCAAAGTTTTAGCCGACACCGCGAAATCTCGAAAACAATACACTCCTCCTCGCCCTGCACGCGCACACATTGCGCGGATATGCGCTCGCACACGCACTCGTTAGCCCACGCGTTTTAAATACATTATATTATCCATACAATAATTTGACGTTAAGTTTGCAAAGTATAACGGCTGCTTAGTCTGCGGAAATAGTTTGGTTCGGTATTTTTTAGCCGCGCTCGGTCTTCGAAAATACGGTAAACATAATTGCGGTATGCGCGTTTCGACATAAAGAAACCGTCGTCGTCGTCGCGGTCGACGATCGTCGTCCCGCGGAGTCGTCGTTTCAATAAGTCACAGTAGCGTTTCGGCGATATTATTCGGTCGTGTGAATAAAATACGAGAGGGTTCTTGGCGACGACGACGGTCGGTTCGGTGTTTTGCGCATAAACTACTCGTATTATAGAATTATTAGCGAACAAAACGAATCGATCAAATAATATACGTTACGACACGGAAACTCCGGCCGGGGCGTTTTCTCGGATTATGCACCGGATACGGAATCGGGGACGCGACATCAAAATTTTAATTCCGGATTTCAGATTCCGAACGGAGCGAGAGACATGGCGGTTTTATCATGTTTGATATTGTTCTGGTATCGACCGCGCGTTTACCAACAGAGAATTAAACGTTTTCGCTTACGATAATGCTTCGAAACATTTATACTTTGGAATAATAAATATTTTTTTGTCTAGCGGTTGAGCACTGTACACTCAATCGCAGCGATACGTGAAATATAATATATGTGTTATTGTCAACGATTATGTGATTATAATATGTAAATACGCGTATTATATTATACCACAAAACACACTCACTCTGCAGATACAACTCTGCGCGTGGCGTGATATCTATGTGAAAAATTGAAAACGCGGCAGATAATATAATAATAGTAAACAGAAAAAACGACGAGATATTGAAATCGGAAGAGATGCAATGGAGGAGAATGGGCGACTGATATTGATGAATTTGAATTCGAATGCACTTGTAAAACGACTTTTGAGCGGAGAAAGGCGGACAATGAGTCTATTCTACTTCTAAAGATAGTTTTATTATTAGTAATTTATTAATAATATTTGATGGGTTGGGATAAAATAGTATTGAAACCGATAAATATAATTATTACCATACCACTTTGTTACGCTTATTTCATACGATTTTCATAAATCATACCTTTCTCGTCGGTTTTTCTCGTTGATTAGGAAAAATATTTGAATTCTTGAAAAATTACCCCTGAACAGTGCCGAGCAGAAAAAACTGTCTACTACTGAATTAGAACTTTTTATACAGTTTTAACGTGTACCGTCTGAAACACGCCTTCCGGTCGAAGAGTTGTACGAGGAAAATATTAACGTCGTTTTAAAAAGCTCTATCGGTCCGCTCGGTATCTAAAACGAAGTGAGGTGTGTTTCATACTCGACGATGAAACACGGCGATAACGGCGGTTTTACTAGGGTATTCGTTACGCGGTATACCTATGTATTATAGCAGTTCTCATACGTATACGTTGCACGTGCATATATTAAATATCACGAAGAGAACGGGTAGTAGAGAGTTCAGTATCTGTTTATGTGCGCTTTCGTCGTTACGCCCCCGACAACGTCGTCCCCGTCGTTGTATTAATATTATTATCTTTGTCTTGTTTAAATATTGTTATTCGTCTCGTACATGTGTAACAACGCGCGTGCACGATACAACGTAGAATGCGAATTCTTGTTCTTTTTACTGATAATCATGTCGCTTGTTTCCGAAACCACGATAATGCGCGAAACCGACTTGTGATTTTCACGTTTATTTTATTTAAAACCGGCATTTATTTGAGACGGATAATAGAAAAAATTACCCGTCTTCGATCGAATTCGACAAAATATTTATGACGATTTGCTAAGCATAAATAGAGTGGACGTATGGTATCTAGGATTTTGAAATTTTTATGAAATTCGTTTTTTTTTCTCGAATTATTTCATCAATATGAAAAATAAAAATAAATCTAAAATATTACCACTAAGAGACCCGGTCGATGAGCGATATGGCGAAATATTCGGGTTGACTTGCGCGGACCATGATGGTTATCGAGAACGACGAAATGTTCATCGTCAATTTGTTCGTTACGTGCAATCACTGATTTATATTTTTCATAATGTTTCGTTGAAATTCTTCACGAGAGAAAGAAAACATTTTTAATCTCAAAACGTTTCTACGTCGATAAATCACAAGCGAAACATTTCAAATCTAGAACTGTTATTCATATCTAATTGCTAGCAGTGCGTATACATAATTACAATCGGTTGGCGCGTACGTATAAAATGACGATTACGATTTATGATGTACCTATGTATGTACAATATGCGCGCGGGTTTGTGGTACGACAGAGTGAACTAAACGTTTAACACGTCGCCAGTTGTGTAGCCAAACCTGAACAATAATAATAATAATAATAATATCATACACTCGTGCCACGAGTTCGACGCACAAAAGTCGTGGAAAGCGCGCGAGCGAGATATTGCCGCAGTAAAAGTTCGGACAACATAATAACGCACACGTGTTGCCAGCTGCCGCCCGCCCGCCCAGGACGACTAACTCATAAACACGTGACATATACGATACGCCACAACGACTGGCTCCTACGATATATACCTATATATACTCGTATATATACAATAATATTAATCTATATATTAGGTACATAAAAATTTATGTCCGCGCGTATACAGTTTCATCGTTACAGTGGAACGTTCGACAGCGATTCGAACCGAAAACTCAGTACACACGCTCGTATTTAAGATAAGGGAGGAGGTAAGCGAATTCCCATCTAGACGGAACTTTAGGGGTTATACTTTTTACGAATGTTTTTTACACGCAAGTACTGTATTGTCGATCGAAGGTGGAAATATTTCTAAAACATTAATACACCCAAAGTTATTATAAGTATATTTTATATACCAATATATATATACATAATATAAGGATATATTTTATATATTATATAAGATATTCTCAGAGTTTTTTATAACTTAACATAATTATATTTTTTATTTGTCGAAAACTGTAAAAAAAATAAATAAAAAACCCTCCTTTAAAAGGAGGGCGGCATTTTCTAAGTGCCTCGGGACGCCTATAAATTCTAAATAAAGCTCTGACGGTACACGTTTATGATTTTAGGTCGAACCCTGCGATTCGCCCGAGTTCCATTTCGCCGAAAACCTGTTCTATTTTTTTATTTCTTTGCCGTCATTCCATATTTCAAAACGATTATAAATAGTATCGCAATATGGTTGAGAACCGTAGCTAGAATAGAACGAATAGAAAATTCGGTTCTGGAAAATTTTAGAAACCAACGAAACTCTGCAGAACTCGCGGAAAAACGCCGGCGTCAATGTTTTCCGACGTCAATTTTAGAATTCAAAACTTTCCCTTATACAACAGACGGAATATTGTTCGGTTACTGTTGCCTGCCGCCGAATAAAGAAGATCGGGACGAAAACATATCCGGGTGACGCTCTACAGTAATATAATACACAATATCCGTTATTTCCGATTTTTAAGGATAAAGGACGACGCTAATAATAACGCGACACGCATACGCCGTATACAATGGTTTATTGTTTTATGGTCTTTCGAAAAAGTCATATTATTTTTATTATTTAATAACGTCGCCGCGCGAGGACTTTAGAGCGTCGTCATCCGTGCGTGGTTCAGAGGCGCGGGACGATTGTATTATTTCGGGGCTAACATCAAAACGTATATAATATACGCACATGTTCGACGTTTACGACGATTTAGAATTTTCTTTTCAAAAGTGTAATATATATAATAACGCAATTGCATGTACGGGGAATGGTATATGCACACACTTTGTACGTACATACAGGGTGACATTTTTTAACGTAAATCGAGCAAAAACTAGAAAAGCAAGATGAACAGCAACAAGTTTACACATTACAATTAACAGTCAATCATAATAAATACTAATCCGGGTAACTTGTTATTATTATTTTTTTTTGAATTTTAGTTTTAAACTTAACCAGTTACTTTTTTTAAACATATAACGTAAATATAATATACATACATAATATATATCATACCATTCGTTTAAGATTTCCAAGAAAATTTTGTTTGATCGAGAAAAGTTTGATAATATCATAAAGTTGTCCAAGACTTTAAACCGTAAAATACTTAAGCTGTGTAACGTAAATACCAAATCAACTACCAGAGAAGAATTACAAATAATTGTTCTAGTACTGCAGATTAAAAATCAGAAAGAATAGAACATTATTAGTAATTTTTTCAATACATAAACTAACTTTTAACTGGACTTGATTTATTTTTACTATAATAATTTAACTTGAAGAGTCGATAAATAAGTTAACTTGCCCACCGTTACAGAAAATAGTTTGTGATTGATAACATCGATGACTATTCGTATTTTAGTCTTATACTTTTTCACAAAAGTCATACATTATTTTTATATTTAAAAAATTGTATCGACTTTGGATTTTCATAAACATCAAATCTCCGGGACATTATTCGATACGTCCAAATCTAATATCACACTACAAACCGCGTATATTGGTTACGATTGCTCAAAGTTTGAGAAGACATTTATAGGTTGTAAGTTAACGTTTCCGTCTGTATTTTTTTTAGGTCGTCGTATTCGTAAATAATATGTTTTAATGAGCGAAGCCCGATTCGCGTTTAAAAGAATCACCCTGTACGGCATATACATGTATTGTATATGTATATACACTGCAGGACGGCAGACGGATATCGTCTCGAACGAGGGTACAGCGAGCGAGAGTTTCTATTATATATAATATTATACATATACATATATACACGCGCGTGCACCGTCCCAGCCATAAAACGGTAAGCATATGTTTACCGAATATAATCACCTCATGTATAATGTAAAACTTTGTGTTTTGCATATAAGTCCAAACGTGTTTTAGCCGCTCATCATAAAGTGCTCGACTATACGACGTCGTCTTTCGAATCTCATAACATACGATATAGATTAGCCGGCATACACTATAATATATATCTACACGCCTGACGCCTCTATATAGCGTCGTCGTCAGAAGTCCGCAGTATATGTACTGCGCACGCCGTAAAACGGTTTATACGCGCGTCATATTTTACCCGCTGTTTTCATAGCGATCGATTGGCCAACTCAAAAATTTAAGAGCCTAAGAGAAAAGTTTGTACGTAAAGACAGCACGATAGGTTTACGCGCCACCACCTTCGTTGTGAGAACGAACTCGCAATACATAACCTACCGTTTGGAACAGATTTCGAGTTGAGCTACGTCGGGAAATCAGCCGATCGCTTCGGTGTTCATTATTTCGCGCGAAAACGACCGATTCGTAAATAATTTACAGTGTAAATCTAAGAAGAGTGGGCGGACAAACATAAATCGCTCAGACGTCATTGTGATCCGTGCCCCCCATGCAAATACGCCACTCTTATAAATACATTTTCAAAATCGAAATCGCCGCGTCTACACGCGTGCATTGTGCCGTTTAAACGTTTCGATTTTTCAGACGACATTCACTACAGATGTTTTAGATTGCAAATTTCGTTACGCGGCGTAAAGACTGCACGTTTAGATTATACGAATCGTCCGGAAAGTTGAATAGAATAAGCCCGTGTAACCGTATTCGGTATTCCTATACTCTGTCATAAAACGTTTCGAGAATAACAGTGCAGTAGGTAATACGTTAATATAGTTTGTACTTTATTATGTAATTGATTGGATTTTTAAATTTATCTTTTCAGCGCATTCAATAGCAACTTGAGAGTGTAAAACGTATAAAAAATGAAACATTTTAATGTGTATGCGAGTGGTGGGCGAATGGGTTGGTTATACTGTATAGTTTCTCGGCAACGCCATTATTTTAAATGAAAGCCGCCACTGATTATAACAAATACACATATACCGCAGAGACATGGCACATAATTGGATGACGCAAAATTTATATGTTTCGCTGCGGTTTTATGTGACAAGGTTATTATAGGCGCATATACGCTTCAAGGGCGGGGATGAGAGTGTCACGCAGTCTTTTTCCTAACTGTTTATGAACACAATTTTATCCTACGATAAATCGTTTGTTTCTCCTTCTCTAGTCATCAAATTATATTTTACTGAGGAGCGTTACTACATAACATAAAAGTGATTATGGGTAAATGAAAAATAAATAATCAATCGATTCCACGTGGTGAAAATTGAATTTCTAATTAGTGAAACAACACGCGCAGATCATGAACAAAGCGAATTTTCGGCCACCGTAATACACTCGTCGCGAAGAGCAGGACGCGCCGCCGATTATGCGCACATGCGTTGCTGCAGTCGCACTTGTAAAACGCACCAGTATAATACGGGCGCAGAGTTATATAATATAATTACTTTTGATCTCGAAATCTGTTTATTTTTCGTCGGTTTTCGGCGTACGTCGGCGACGATACAACGCGTTCGGGTTTTCGCGGACGCAGTCGATAGAAAATAATATTATTAATTAAAATAACGTGGTTTTTTTTTTTTTTTCACAAAACGTCGTCCACTCAACCGCGGAATGGACGAGAGTGACGTGTTGCGGCACACTGCAGAGCTATTATAATAACCAATATCCTAATAATTATTATTACTGCGCGCGCGATGCACGCGCATCGATTTTACTCGCCGCGGTCGGACGCATAAATCGAAAGGCTTAATTGGCAGGTCATTATTGTTGTGCGCGGGATAATAACGACGGAGTGGTACGCCGAATGTCATTTAAACGGCACGCGAGTTATTAATGAGTCGCCTGTGGGAAATCCGAAGGCGACGGCGGCGGCGGGTCAAACGGCGGACGAGGGTCGTCGGGAGGGCTGGAAATTGGAAATTTCACATTCGCCATCGGTGCACTACCGATATATTGTGTATTATAAACTGCGTTTTGTAATCTACTTCCGCCGTCGCTATGTATATATAATTATATAATAATGAAACGCGATGTGTACGCGCGATGCACGCATGCAGCTCGCGATCATTACACATACTACGATGCGAATCCGAAGCTCGTCCGAGGGGACGAGTGTTTTGTATTATTGAAACGCGACGACCGCAACGTTATCGCAGTGGGCTCTGAAGCCATTCACTGCAATATAGACGTGACGAAACGGGGCCAAGTCCTCCCGTCGCGGAGCCGGCGGAAGGGCGCGACGAGACTGAAACGGTTTCCGGTTCGGAGATAGGCACATTTCAACCATAAAGTTTTCGTGTGATATCAAAATGAAATATAATGAAATACGAGTATGAGGCTCGGATGAAATACCGGTGATGAATATTGTTCTAATAAATTTGAAATCGATTTGTACCGATGCATTAACAAAACGAATCTGAGTGAAGGACAGCGGGCGGATCAGCCTCTACTTCTAAATTGCTGAATGGAAATCCGTCGAAATAGCCGATTTCGTCGAAATTTAGTTTTCTAACGTATGTATAAAAAAAAGTTTTGAGACCTTTCGGTTATTTATTTATTTAATTTTTTTTTTATTGACTAGAAAGAGCAACTTGTGAAGTATTTGATTTTCAAGTTTTAATAATTGAAATTGAATATTTTATGAATTTTCAACTACAAATAATATGTTGCATATTTCAGTGATTTTGTCGAATTTCGTATCAACATTTAAAATGTTTAAAAAAAAAAATTCAACCACAAATTTTGGACATTTTTCGACAAACGTCTGATCGGTTGGGTATAAAACTATAAAACAATAGTACATATTATGACATCATCGCGTGGCAAACAATAATATTACATTATTACAAGGTATATTCTATATTGTATCACGTTAGAATTCGATCGTAAATCTCCGAAATACAACTAGAACGTATTTATCTCGCGGCGACCCCCTACCCCCGAAGGGGGGAAGGAGTATAATAATGTAGAGTACAATATAATATAGTACCTAAGTCGTCCGGGACGTAAGTCGGGTTGAGGACGGGCGCCGTGCAGCTGATAATGTTGTCGCACGGCCACCGTCGCCAGATTACAATCGAACATCCGAAATTGCAATTGCCCACGGACGGATTCTAGTCACGTGCCGAAACCGTGGTCGAATAATAATAATAATAATAATAGTAGTAGTAATGGCAATAATAATAACCTTGACAATATTGTTTTACCCTCTGTGTGTGCACGCTTCAGGTATGTGTACGCGGCGAACGCGTACAAATTACGCCGAAAAAAGCGTCCGATCGAAACAAAACAACAAAACAAAAATAACTATTGACAATATATTTTTTCACTCGTTTATAATATCATACTATTATAGTCATGTTATAATACTAAAACACTATCAAAGAGTTTTACCGATTCAGAAAAATACTAAATAAGTTACTATTTTGGCGTACCATTTGAACTAATTTTACGTTAATCTCTGCGTACTTGTTTCACCCATTCGACTGCTCGTTATACATGCACGTATATACGCAAATAACACGGTACCTTCTTTAATTATACGATATTATGAATTATTAATAGAAGAAGAAACCATTAAAATAACAAAAAGTACCGACATTTTTGTCAAGCGTTAAGGTCGTTATTGGCGAAAAATGGATGCGGTTTTCAAGGGCCTTGACTACCATTTCTTTACGGATTTTTTTTTTTTTAAATTTCACTTATTTTTAGAACATAATACCTGCACTTGGCCGCTGTAGATACAAAATATAATTTTAGTAATACGAAAATGTAAAAAAAAATCACCCATCGTGTACTACGTAATAATTTTGATGAAAATAAAACATGGACATTATAGACATATAGTGTTTTGTTAATTAATATTTTATATATTTTTAAAGCACACGAGGCTGTAATTTTAGAAAAATCGAATATTGTTGCTTTTAACTATGATTTACAAAATATTTATAAAAACTGCAGGATTATCATATTCTTTTTCTTTTTTTTTTTTGGCGTATAGTTTAATAAATTCTTTATCACTTGTTTACTAACGTATTTAGAAAATATCAGAGCGTTTTTACATTTCATATTAGTTTTTAGAGCTAAAAGTTCACTTTCCCGATCAACAACACTATTGTTCGGTGACAAGACGACGTATATAATTTATTATAAACAATAGCCGATCGAACAACGGCCGCGCGAGTAAGTAATAAAATATAATACTATATTATAAAATTGTTTTTATTATTATTATTATTATTATGTGTATATTTATAATACAGTCGGCGGCTGCGAAAAGAGTTTTCGCGATCCGCCCTTGTTTCTTTGTACTGGCGAAACCAACCCGTTCTGATTTCGGCTTAGTCTCCCCTCCGTCGCCGCGCGCCCGACGTCCGCCTTAACCTTTTGCTCTTTTCTGTTTACACTGCAGCTGTCTAGCCTCTGCTCGGAGATAAAAGAAGAAGAAAAAAACACATTTCAAGCTACCGGAACGTTCTTTATTGTTGTACGCTTCAAAGTTCCCTTGATATATTGCGTAACCCACCAGAAACAATTTCATCGGGCGGAGAGGAAAAGGAAAAGAACGGAAAGGAGAAAAAAATATATACGACATCATGTCGAAATTAAATTAACTCGTAGATGGTGGAAAATTAGGTATTTCAAACGACGATGCAAATATTCTCTATGACTTTACTTCTTATATACATAATATATTTATATAATACATCCTACATAAATAAATAGGTATATAAATATATACTTGCGTGTGTTGTGTAAACGCGGAGAAGAGTGAACGAACGATTAATTTATCACGACAAAAATACCGCGGTCGTGTCTATAGGAAGAATGCGACTATCCGGAAAAAGGTGACGTATAACGTTATGATGATTAGGGCTCGAAAATGTATGCGTTAAAAGCTATCGAAACGTGTATGCTCTTGTTCGTTTTTAAAACACTGAAATACGCGTTAAAATATTATGCCCTTGCGATTTTTTTTTTCGTACGTATATATAAAGCGTCCTTTAAAGTGTTTTATTTTTTTTCATCCGGCTTGCGCTACCTTTTTAAAAATGTTTTGAAAAAATTATACGCCGAGACGGTTTGAGGCGTAGACGACGTAAGCACAAGCCTTACGACGGCGGTAATAACGACGTTTTTTACGAGGCCAGCCTTTTATTATTTTTTTTTAATTAATTCTAAAAAAAAAAAAAACAACAATAGTATTATATTTTAAATATCAAAATCTCAAATGTACTATATTTTCTATGTTCGCCCGACGTTGTACACGTTACGAAAAAACGGACGATAATTAGTTACCAAAGTTCTTAAGTTTCCTAGCGATATAATATTATGGCATGATTTATATATGAAAACAATAATGGAATGACGTACATTGTACGTGATTGAAAACAATATCGTTAGATATTTCTGAAATTATTACTCTCGTGTTCGAGTTACGAATTTATGTTCTATGAAGTATATATGACGCGTATATAATGTGTATATTTAGAGGCTAGCTTTTACAATTGTACTTTAACAGAACAAAAACAAACTTTTCCTACTCGTTTGGAGGATCAAATTAAAATAAAAAAAAAAAAAACGATAAACTTGAATCTTTCGCTCGTGTAGAAAATCCCAAGCCCAAACCGGCTTTGATTATTAGAATATAATTTTATTCGTAGTTTACATCGGAAAATAAACAGAAAAAAACTGGTCGTAAATGGTCGCTAACGTTTCTCGGAACCGGAACCGAAACGATCGTTTTGTGATTTAAAAAAAAAAAACCGGAACCAAAACTGAAACAGAATTTATTTTCGAAAACCCCATCGGAATAAAAACCGAATAAAAATATCGATTAGATTGTGATATTGTAATTTTGTTTTATGATTATATTATTATTCGCGACGTTTTGTATTACAACAACATACCTGCACTTTAATCGCGATCGGTTCTTTTTTTCACATCTAAAAACGTGTTTATAATATTTTCAATAAACAAAAAAGTACGCGCTGCTCGGTGCACATCTTTTGATGCAGTTCTTCGTAATACATAACGCGCGCTCGCACACACACATACTATAGTATATTATACTCGAAACAAATCTATTCACTTTCTAAACGTCATATTCACAGATGATGAACCCCACGCTTTTTTCATAACGCGTGTGTGAGTGTATGTATGTGTGTATGAGTGCACGCGTGTTTTTTTCTAAATTGCTTTTTTGGAAACGTTCTTTTTTATGTTCGACATTGAAATTGAATGTTCTTTTTTATTTCTATAAATATATTCCCCAGCAAGACTTTTGCAATTTTATCATATACACATTTGTACATAAACGAAGAACTGTGCGCCGTGACTTTATGTATGTTTTTGTTTTCCTCGCATTCGTGTAATTTTTGTACACACAGTGTACGTATAGTAGTAACTCGCATAGATGTTTTCCGAGTTGTAGTTTTTTTTTTTTTTTATGTCGGCCATTATTTCCAAACACGAAGTAGTAGCACTGCTGTAGGTTGTAGTTGTAGTCTGTATATATTATAACGGTCGCGAACGTTTACACGAACACGAATAATTATGAAGACAAATAAAAGTTTAAATTCGAACATCCAAGACTGCAGCAGTAACGTAACATAGGTATACGTTTTATTCTAACACAGCACGTGCGTTTCATTTACTATAGTTACAATATCATAGAAATAAGAAAACGTTACTATTTACATATTGTCTTTGCAATTAAACTTTTACCCGGTGGCTCGCGTAACGCGATTATATTGCGTTTTCTTAAAAACACTTAATCACGTTCTCGCGTCCCCGCGCCGTCACATTTACATACAAACTACGTAAGTATACAACAGTACGCGTTTGTACGCCGCCGCGCGGCAACGAAATTATAATAAACATCACGAGACTCATAAATATTATATGTAATATTAATACGTTCGATAACGTTTTCAATGCGCAAAAAACGAAATCGGTATCAGACTGTGCATCGGTCGGCGACTATATAACCGTGCTCAACATCAAACATTGTTATATTTCTTAACATTCACACAGCAAAATGTATTGCAAAAGCTCCGAGTGTTTACCGATATATATATATTATGTCATCGTCGTTATTACTCGTCGTAAATCACGCCGTATATTATGCGAACATTCGAGTTTTCGCATGCACGCGCTCGTTTTCTATCGCGATTATAATATTATCGATCGCCTCGAGAAATCCGCTACTCGAATAAACGTTTCGCTTTATCGCGAGAAGTAAACAAGATCAAATGTAGACGTCGTCGTAACAAATGTCCCTAGACAATAAACGCGCGCGACTAATATTTTGTACGGCTGTTGTTTACATGTTGACCTAGCTGTATCAGTCAATCGGAACATGTTTTATTGAGTCAGTAAACCTGAACCGTCCGCCAAAGTCGCGCCTGGAAAATATTTACCCCGAGTTTACTCGTACGCGCAGCGAATGAGAATCCTTTTTCATTTTTTCTCGTGGAACTCTCGTGGTTGAATTTCAACTTAACGGGTGCATTGAAAAGTCACTAAACCATGATAGTTACGGGGATTAACGGGACGACGTGTCCAGGACTTAAAATGAAGACCAATTACATATTGCAAATCGCTAAACAAATATTGAAAAGTCGGGAATTTTTTTTCGAAGATATTCAACGACTATCTGCTATGCCTGTATATTATAAATATATTGTTATTTATTCGCGCGCACAGCCGGCGAGAAAAATACGGATTGTTCAAAAAAATATGATGTACACATCGTCGAAACTTTGGCCGAACAAGCTGAAAGCGAGAACACCTTGACACGTAACTATTTCAAGCGCGTTTGAAAGGGTGCCAGGTACAGGTCGTTCCCAATTACGATTATTAGTTATTCGTTAATAATAATATTCTAACAACAATGGTTTAAATGCATGAGCTATCGGTTAATAAATTATTATTTAAAAAAAAAAAAAAAAAACACTGCGACGGAAATCAAACGGAAATAAAAATATTCTTCGCGTACGCAAACAGAGTCAAAAGTCAAGTCCCCGAATTGGATTCCGCCCAAAGTATTGCGGTCTTTATATTCTTTTATTCGCGGTAAATTTATCGTACAGTCTTTCCGGGAATAATCTGAGGTACATTGTTGAAGTGTTCTATGCGATATCGAGGAAAACTTTCCGCTATTGAAATCGAGTTTATGCGTCATTAGAAAAGAACTGATTTAATAACAGTTATAAATATGTACCCGATTCGGGTCTATTTGGTTCAAGAACAAAAATTAATATCGTTTAAAGCTCGTGTTTATTGTTTATTTTATTAATTTATGTTTATCGCTTATACTCTAAGAAGCGGGAAAACAAATAAGGGAAAAACTATCGAAACCAAGTGCACAAACCATTATAGTTAAAAATGTTCTTATTTTTCAAGTAATTATTTTATATTCGATTAGTGTGTGAAATAAATACACTGTTGCTTTCTAGACATCGTAAAAAATTATTCCCGTTAGCGACATCACGAGTACATAACGTTTGGAGTAGGACTACGGGGGAGTGTAGTAATTTGATGCAACAAAAATCCTTAGATTATTTCCTACTACGTGTTGTAATACGTCAAATTGTTTGAAATAGACGTCGTCGTACGCGCGGTGTCGTTAGTCGCCATAAAACTCGACTCGGTGATATTCCAACGTTACTAAACAATTAAAAATTAAATTTTGAAAATGAATTAAACGTAATAGGCGGTACCGCTGCGGCCTAGACTTTAAATTGCCATACAAACTCGGTGGATTTCATTATTATATAGACCCATTACAAACGTTAAAGTGTTCGACTTTTTTAATTATTTCGCCTGAAACGTAATTGTTCTTTTACCTTCGTATTTCCGAGACCTATAAAATAATGCCGGTAGGTATATGTGTGTGTGTTTGTTTGTTTGTTTGTTATTGTGTTTGGAAATGTGAAAAATTAACGTTTAAAAACGTTCGACACTAAACGCGTGCGGCAACGTTTGAAACGGTCTCGTGTGATTGTGGAAAACAATAAAAATAAATATTTTAATTTCAAATAGTATCACATAACGAGCCTGTGTCAACGGGGAAATTGTTTTTTCGGTTATAATCAACGATGGAGAATACGATTTTCTCGATTGTGTCGTAAAAAAAAATTGAATTTTCTTCTTTTTTTTTTTCTGGTAATCCAATAAAGTTATTCGTTTTCATCACGAAATGGCCTGACGAGTACCTAATACAATTATGCGGTATTTAAAAAAAAAAAAAAGGGTGGAAAAAAATCAATCCATTTATTATTCGACTCGAAAAATATTCCCTATAGTAATGAAAACTGTATTACAGTCGATCGAATCGCATCGGTTTTGAAGAGGAGAAAAATATAGTATTTACTATATTATTATTACTATTATTATATCGAACGCGCGGGATATATTAATTTACACGAACCGACTAGACGTTTTCTCGAACGTAATAATTATATCGGAAAGTTTTAATCGTCCGGAGTGGGCAGAGAAAAGTGGGGGCATAAAACTATACGCGTCAGAACGAGTATAATATCGAAAGACAAATATCAAAGAGTTCTGTTTAACGTGATCGCCCGTGACTAGAAACACCGAGCGCCGGATAATCGAATCACTTTTACGAACGCATTAATCGATTGCATTTAAATATTAGCGCATTAATCGATTACATTTAAATATACCTAGTCAATAGCCGAGTGTCTGGCAACGGCCGGTATACGATTTTTATTATTACGAACGACGAGGTATGTGGGAAAACGACGGAAAGATTTATAGATGTATGAGAAGAAGGGAAAAACTCACTCGTTCGTTTCGACGATTTGGAAAAACGTTCTCGGACGAGAAACGCCGCGGCGACTTTTGATAACTGTTAAAAAAATATTACTTTAGAAAAAGTCCTTTGTCTTGGAAAAATTGAAAAAGGCTATTCGAAAGTGCGGTGACACCGAACGTTTGGAATCGTAAATAATACACAGATAGGTATATTATTTTATTTCGGTATGTAATAAAAACGAATGATTTTCATTCGACTTACATTCGCGTGTGTTTTAATTTTAGGCCGATACAGAAACTAATTTTCACGGCACTCGAATCCAATCCACCATTGACGGTCGGTGATAAAAACGTTTTTCGAAAACATTACGTGTTTTATTTTAATTTCATTTGTTTCGCGGAAGTAGTAATAAAGAGGCACTAATAAAAAAAAAAAGTAATCGTAAAGAGTTAGGGGAACACGCGTCTTTCAGAACGCGACAAAAAAAAAGTCATCGGCATTCTATTCGTACCCAAAATGTCGAGTTTCTAGCACGTCGAAAACTTTACGAACATTTTGGTCGTAAAATCAATTGACCTTCGAAGACGACCCACAGCGAGTCGAAAAATAAAAAGAAAAAGAGCTCGCGCGATAAATCAATCGGTTCATTAAATCAAAATCTGTAATATCGCCGTGATCGCATTGAACGGAACTACAGAAGTAGAAAAACAATATAATAGCCGTAACAAATAGTTATTCGAAAACGTCGTCTCGTGTACTCGCGTCATCCGTCCGGTCGGTATCGTATATTACACGGCATTATTCGTATTTATATATATATCTAGGTATATACACCCCCGTTTCACGACGCGCACAGCACCCGTTCGTGTTTTCCGGATGATTCGTTTTCCGAGTAGGTCTAAGAGTGTGTACGTCACGCGTATAAAATAATAATAATAATAATAATATATAAACGATACGGCGCGGCGCGCACTTATACACTCGTATATATATATATATATATATACGTATATTTATATTGTTCTCTTATAGTATAGCGAAAGCAGCTCTTTATCGAGTGGCAATTTCGTAAAAAAAAAACCCCCCCGTTGCGAAGGGATATGCGGAAATAGTCGTAGATTAAAGTCACTATACGCTGCTACACTACTAAACGTATAAATATATATATATACACCTATATAATATTATATGTACGTTGGCGTTGGTGTTTGCAATTAGAATGCACGTGAACCGCGCCGCGTATTCTGCGAAAAAAGGCGACCGGAGACGGGACGTGTACTATATACACCGTACTTTATTGCCCTATATAGCCGCTCCTGCCGCACACGACGTACATATACATAAATATACACACTCACACGAATACGGGGGGACCCCCTTTAATCGAGTGAGTCGTAGAGAGCCAATTTCGCCTCCGCGTAATCCAATATATAAATTACGCTGTACGTATAGTAATAAATATATATATATATGTATAGTATATAGGTATACTGTTCTACGACTGTTAACCGGGTGAGAGGAAAAGCGACCTATAGGGCCAAAACGACTTGGCACCGTTAACCCTTCGGTCGCGTACAGACGACTGCGGCGACAGTTTCCGTTGATTCTGCAGAGGCACTCGACCTGCCGAGGTCATACTTATATAATATATATATATGACGCGTGTCCGCGTCGAAAAATTGCGATAATAATACGACGACGGTTGATCGCCGCAAACAACAATGTATTATGTTGTGCGTTATATATATGTACATATACATCTTGATTGTACGTAATATCGTATCGCAACAAGCGACAGCTCCCGAGGCGACCCTTAAGCATGGTTTGATTTTTCCGAGTCAGAACAGTTCGGCCGACTTCAAAGGATTGTTATTTTTTTACGTTATCGAAGGCATTTTTTTTTTTTTTAACGATTGTAAATAACAATTAGAGTTATCACGACCCGTTGAACACTAATTAGAGCAAATATTATAGTTCTTCATAGTTATTATTATGAACGCGAGAGCTCGTTCTAATATTTAACCGTATAATTTTCAATTTATATTTATTTATTGTATTTATGTTCAAACGAATCGATAATAAAAATTATAGCCGGCAGACGTATTTGTGGGTAAACATGGTATTGTTTCAAAAGATAGAAAGCGCAAACCGTACACGTTCGAGAATACTAATCGCGGTTTTCGTCGATCACATCGTCAACAGCGCCGTCGTTCGTCTACCGCCGCACGGTGGCTTGAAAAAATTCATCGTTTTCGTCTAAAAATACAGTACGCGCACGACAGTTTAGGTGTTCGAGGGCGGAGAGGGGGAATGAATAAAAGGCAAAAATACAAAACTACACTGTCGTATCTGATGTCGCGAGCCGTCGTCGTCGTCATGAAGACCCTCAGACCATACGAAACGCCTACTCGAAATAAACGATAAATTATTAAATCGTCGACCCGTCGTCGTCGGACGAGTGAAATAAAAACAAATCGGTGGACGTCGATACGTTACGCGACGAGTAACTTTTTTGTTTTCTCGTTTTAAAAAGTCACCGAATTTATAGGCGTTTTACCGACACATTTGCTGCGGCGGAAGCGAACGGCACCCCGGAGAGACTCGCGCGCGCGAGACCCGTGCGGCGTTCACGGGCCATTCGTTTCACCCCCTCGACCGGCGCTTTTCCTTATTAAGTAAAGCCAAAAGACCTACCCCCATCCCGCCAATGTTCCTGCTCGCCGACCGTTAAGTCTCTTCAGCGCGGCACCGCTTCGTCTTATTCGCGGAGGAATAAACGGCAAGAGGAATTTATTTAAAAAAAAAAAAAACGAAAAAACGAAAATTTAACGAAAAATTAATACCGGGATTAGTTTGAATCTTGTCTGGTCGTCCTGGCGAACCCGCCGCCGCGCGGTAATGGTCTCGACGGTTAACGACCCGTTAAGATAATTCCCAGGCCCGTTTCCCTCGCTCCCGCCCCGTTCTTTTTTTCTCTCGCCACTTCTCGTACGCCGCGACGACCCGGCCCGAATAAATTATACGGTTAATTGTTTAAAATAAATTGTCGTGCGCGCGTTTACCGCCACCGCCGTCGCGCCGCCGTTGTTGTTATTACACGACTTATGTAATATAGACCGTCACGTTCGATATAATATAAATACATCGTATTTTATAACCGAACGTTTTGATATTAACGACGCGACCCCACACAAAACGTTTAAATTGTGATTAATTCGAATTATTCGATAGGCTGGCGGGGACGTGCGATACTTTGCGTTTCGAGTGGTGTGCACGGTAAGCGCCGTAGGCCGAAATCGAGTGACGGTTTCAGGGACTTCTTAACCCTTAAAACAGTTCTCTCAAGTCCCGTCACGCACTCTCTTGTTTTTCGATTCCGTCTTACTCTAGTTAAATATTATCATACAGTTTAATAATAATACGCAGCACTAATGAATATAAATAGTAATTTAGCATGACGTGTGACATTGGAACAATTCGCTATTGTTTTAAAATTATTTATAGACTAGCTGAATTACCCGGCTTCGTAATTATTGTACCTATACTCATATTAAGCTACGCTTGTACAATGCCGTGTTAAATACAATGAAATCAGTAAAATCGACATATTGTCTTACGATCGTAAATCAATTTTATATTATAGTAATCCTAACTCCACCATCAATATTAATATTTTTGATACGATTATTAATTTGGTATTAAAAAAAATAAATAAAAAATTGAAAAAAAATTGAAATCGTTAATGTGTTTAGGCCAATAAAAATAGCATGGTATCGTCAAATTGAAATAAACATCGCCTCGTATACATATTGAATAGTTTCTGTTTCACAAACGTGAGTGTGTTTAAATATCAAACGTATGTTTGAACAATTAGATCTCACCCCAACATTTGACTAAATATCCGCCTAATGGTAGACGTATGTTTTGATTATTGAGCTTGAAATTATAATATCAAACGAATTGTGGTATACGTCGTTTTGCGTGTGTTTACCGCACGCCGATTCAAGGCGAATGCGACGACGTACGTATTACAAGCTTACGGCGCGACGGCGCAGCAAAACTATGATGACTCATTTTACAGGGGCGCCGTTTTCGAATTGATCGAGGAAAAATATTACATTAAATTTAATTGATTTAATAAATATACGCGCCCTTGGTTACAAGAAATACGATGTTCACAATGTTGTTGTTAATTGGGCAAATTACTGTTCACAATGACCTTATTATAGTCTACTCACATCAAATTATAGAAACAGTAACGATAAGTCGTAAAACTTATAGAAGCTAAGAGTAATATCAAATTTATAATAATTCAATATTTATACTTAATTTCGGCGTACATGTAATGAGAATCATTTTATCAATTTATCGATTATTTCAACAGCTTTGAAATCGATAAATTTCGAGTTTTCAAGTTCTTTAATAATTTGGTATTATTTATCATATGAAATCAACGCGCCTGAGTTAGATACATTATTGTTTCGAACAATATCATTATACATGTCTGAAACAGTGTCGATCAACCACAAAATACCTATGTTTACAAAATTTATATCGCATATATAAATAAGAATTGGAAACGTATTAAAACAAATGGTGAATCGGCAAATCGAAAAAGTGGGTATATTTTTAACATCGACCCCAAATGCATAAATATTTTATTTTTAATTTTATACTACATTTGTACAACTAGTATTCGGTATTTCAATATTAATATCGTATATCGTATACCAAAAGCGATGAAATTAAAAAGTTGAATGTTGTATTGCATTCGTACCAATAAAAATACAAACGGTTTAAAACGTTTTAATTCAATAAAATAGTATTAACAAACGTTCTCTCGGTTCGAGCTGTAAATTCGTTTTAAAAACTAATGTCAACGAGTAAATATATCAAGTTTATTTTAATACACGAACTATGTATGTTTAATAATGTATACTTTTACAGTTTTACTTTTATTCGTGGGTGAAACAAAAAAGCAACTTCTCTCATTTATTTAGAGGAAGAATGATCGAATTACGAGTGCGGCAAAATTGAATCTCGTCTACGCGCATAAACTCCTCACCGGTACATGTTTCCCAGACAACTTATATAATACGACGAGTTCATCAGTGTCATCGGTTGGATCGTTGACGATAACCGACCGAAATATGAATAATTTACCGCGCGTAAAAATGGTCGATTCGTCAAAACGTACTAATTCGGTCGTTAGTTTTAACGAATAACTTACATCGCTCCTCAACGGAATAAACGGAGCGCCGAAATTATACAACAGCCTGTTAATAAACGGAGAATTTAACGAAAATGGGTCGTATATACGTATATACGCATTTCATTCATTTACCAACCGTTTTCAACGGCTTTATTTTATCGTTTTACCCGAACTTTTGACACGGAAACTCTTAAATACGAATTCCTCGCAATATGTATTCGACCGTGATATAAATACCTAGTAGACATATTTCGCATAAAGTCCCTGAAAACTGTACACTTTTTCTTTTCAGTATAATTTGTTTGCAAGAACGTTCATTGAGGACAAAGAGGGAGAAAGAGCGAGAGAGAACAGGAGAGCTGCCCCACTTATATTCAGAGTATAAAAAAACGTTTATGGGAATACATTAGTTTGTTCTACCCTTCCCCACCCCGATCCATTTAAATTTCCACCTGTGGGCGCTATCGTTCGTTTAGACGCACTGCAGTTTAATATTCATAAAATAAATAATTTCGTCGGTGCACATAATATTTATCACGTATTATAAGACCCGCGGTTAAAAGCAATTTATTTTTATTTTTCAGTGGACGGAAATTTGACGTTTTTACGAGGATTTTTAAAAACAAAATTTTGTCGGGATAGGTACCAAAAATAACAAAAATAAAACAGGGAAAACAAATATGGCGGTGCCAGTTTAAGTCGCGAGTTCGTTTTGCAGAACTCCTCTTTGATCGTCTCTCCGCGTCTGAAATAACGTTTGATTCGCGACCAAAGAGACGCGTATATTTCTATTGTAAACAATAATACGTGTTATTCGCCGTGCACAGCAAATAATAAGTTTCGTTCGCAAGCCGATCGAGTCTAATAAAACAGTGTGTACGCGAATTGTAAACACATATGACTGACGTATACAGAAATAACGTTCCTGCGTGAACAACTTCAAACGAATATACGCGCTGCGATGTAATCGTATCGAAAATGATATATTATTATTTATTACCTACATAATATCAAAACTCGTGTATAAAAACATAACAACTCCGACACAAGTATATTATGCACGTAATATGCTCTTGGCGCACATAATATAAAATATAAATCATACCATCTACGAGTGACGACGCTCGGGTAATTAGAGATGGGTTGAACTCGAATTCACGTTATCGAACTGAACTCGAACCCGGCTACATTTTTCGACCGTCAAATCGAATCCAGAACGAACTGTTATTTTTAATTATTTATCGAATGGCAATAAATAAAATGCTGGGAATTAACGCCTTGGTGAGATGGTATTAGTCATGCTATTTCGTTTCAGTTTGTCCCTCCGACCCTCCTCTAATAATAATAATAATAATTTAATTTCGAGTACTCAAATAATGTTAAAATGGGAAAAAGCTGACATTTTATGAGATAATAGTAGTAACACGTTATTTCTTATATCGATTTAAAATTAAACTTTGAATCGCTTGAGATTGTACCGTACCTGATTATGTACGCGTGAAACTTTACTACTCCGAGTATGCAAAACAGTTACAGCACGATGTCAATAAACACGAATTTATTTGTAAGAAACCCATTAGACTTTATTCGTGTACTCTATAGTTATACGAACATCTTAATTGCCGCGCTTCCGTAATCCGAAACATTACGGTTTAGTGATTTATTATAGTCGCCTCGACTTTCGGCCGAAATTTAAGTCTCGAATGAAGTACTGTAAACGTGAACGATTGACAAACCCGCGTCATGCGTCGATGAGAACGATTTTTACGATAACTACAGTGAAAACTATCGGGGACCGAATCGCACGGGACCAAATAGGATTATTTCGTTTCCGGTTCATCTTACAGCGCGGTACATTTACCAACATTCAGAACTTGTAGCAGGAAACATTTAGAACTCAGCACTTTCTTATCTTCATTATTTTATAAAATAAACTCGAAAAATCGGTTTGAAATTGTTTAAAAAAAAATCACTGCTTGCTAATAATATACTCACGACCTACACGCTTAAAATATTATAAATGTCGCTATTTTTATATCATGACTAATTATTTCGACCATACATGTATTTTTTTCAAAAATCATATTTTATTTTATTTACTTTTTAATCTCAACTTTACTGTAAGTCACATTTATTAATATTATATAATATATATATATTTATTAAAATGTATATCTTCAAAAATAAATTCATAAAAATAGAATAACAATAAAAACTGAGATTTTAGGATTAACACGTTTTTTTACTGTTTCCACGTGATATTTTCGTAACCATCGTTTCGATTAGATTTATTTGTTAGGACTTCTAAAATAATACACCTTTTTTTTATTTTATTTTTAGACGCTTAGCCTTATACCATTTTTGTATCTTCTCTATATTTTAAATTTTCTTTTTTTACTTTGATCGTACAAACACTAAATAATAGTTTTAACATCAAAAACCCACGGTCATCATTAACTCTGCCTCAAATAACGATTACTCTATAAAGTTTCATATTGCTCGTCGGTCTTTAACCACAGCAACGATCACTTAATTAATATTGATATTTCCTATGTACATAAATATTTTGTAAAGTTCACGGTAAAACATAGTATGTTATGTATCGTTTTATGTCACATAACAGTTATACTGCACACTAATTCATTTTGAACTGCACGTTATCGTAAGTCCAGCTAATATTTATGGTATATACGTATAAATAATTGTCACGGAAGTCGAATTGAATTTCCGTCCGAAGCAAGTTTTGTCGAATTTATAAAATACTAGAAGATTATTATTATTACCCTCAAAGGAAAACCAACTGTTCCATTTTGTCCGTCGATCATTATTATTAAAAATACGCGCAGGTCAACGATGACGAACACACGACGCTATATAATATCACTCGAACATAGTTAATAATAACCTATATCGGGTTGGTACTTAAACGATACTCGCTGATCATAAAAATGGAAATGATCGAATTATTAGAAAAAATCTGACACACGCGATTGATGCGTTTTATAATCTCTCGAATTCTAGTCGCGTAATATATTATGTACTTAATATAAAACTAGTCGGGATCTAAAAACTTTCTACGAGTCGCTCAAAAAGACGACGTAAAATCGAGATAGCAACGCGCGTTATATAAATATATATATATATAATATATACGTTTAACGACGTACATATACAGATAAGTTTTTACGTCACCCGTTTAAGTACGATTTAAAAAGTTAGATTTATAGTAATTTTAAAAGTTGTCGTCAGCTCTCTGCGTCGAAAATAGTTTCTAGCCAATAACGGATCGCTACTTTGGTGGTATTTTTCCTGATGTGGTTTTTATTCAATTTCTCCGCCCTTTATCTCTACCGGAGGAGAAAATCAATCGGACGTATTTCTAGTGTAGGTTTTTCCCTCCCTCGTTCGCTCGCTCGCCCCCTTTTGTCTTTCCGCCCTTCTTCCTGTCACCGGATCGCGGTTATCCATCGATTCTCAGGGGAAATCAACCACAAGAATTGCAATGGTCAATAGCGGAAGAGAAGCAACTACCACCACTGCAGCACGGGAACGCGGAGACGTACCGGCGAATTCTCGTGCGGTAATAATGTCTAATAATATACTAGTGTCATTGCGGAAAAGCGTCTATTGTCTCCACGCGAAACCATATCACCGATCAGCCGATTTCAAGTGATATAAATCTTCGCTGACCGTATATGACGGTCGGTAGATAATCGCGCGCGTTTCGCTCGGATCGCGTTTTAAACGGAAAATTCGTCGGAAACTCGCGAAAATAAAACACCCGAGGCGCAGACTTTGTTTCGAAAAATCCATCAATCTTACGAGACATAGACGCCGCCTCCGTCACCGCCGCCGCCGCCGCAGCCGTAGAAAACGATTGCGGTGTTATGACAGAAATTCCCAGGGAAAAAAACGTACACATTGCTGAATAGAATAGACGCGTGAGTATGCGTTCGTGTTGCGAATGACGTGGATATTATTATTTTCTTTGTGACGATTGAGAGAAATTTAATTTTCCCGTTTATATCGCGTAAAAACGTATTTACGAATAATAACGATAACGATTTTCGAACAAATAACCATTTTTACGCTGGAGACCACATCAGATGACAAAAAATATATTTTTTTAGAGTAAGAAAACTGAAAATCTTGTGATTAAAAATTTGAATATCGAAACATAGGCATACAATCCAACATATACATATACTTTCGAAAATTTAAGATGACTTGAATGTGCCCCACTGATTTGTTCATAAATTAAGAAACAAATTACTATTAGATATAACTACTGAAAAAACGAACAATTAAAAAAATATATTAAGACTACGATTCGAACAAGACTGGATTGAAAAAGACTAGAAAAGCTGACGACTTCCACCCGAATCAATTTCACCTCACTTCTAGATATCATTGTATCATCATAATATTATGTAACAATAACAACGGGGTTCATTTTGTTAGTTTATTTGAACTTTAAAAACAACTGTTTATACAGTTGTTTTTTTTAATTTCATATCGTTATATTGAATGATGATATTAACAGTCGAATTAAAAAAAAAATAGATAGAGAATTTGAACAATCGATAAGTTAAGAAAACAATACTTATCGAGCTATGTTTACTCATAAATATCAAATGTGGTGCCACGATTCTATTTCATCCCCAATATCATCATTGATCGAATTGTTTGAAGTTCATTATAGGTAAATGTATATCACAGAGTTTACCCTATACGTATTAAAATATTAGCAATCTTAATTTACACCCATTGTGTTTTGACAAAGAAGTTACGGCGGTAAAAATATTATTCACTGTGAATAAATTCTAAACGATAAACTGTAGAATACAAATTTATGAGCCAACATAAAAAAAAAAAAATTATAATAATATTATACTTTGACTTGGATGTTTGTATTGTAAATTTGTAACACAATTTTCAAAAAATACTATAACTAAATTGAGTCTATTGAAAACGTCAATAAAATGTAATATTTAATTTGAGGTATTCTACAGTTTTTAGTTGGATCCGCTATTGGTTTTGCAACACGACAATTTAAAATTTGAATTTTCCGAATAAAATATTTATTATTGGTTCAAAAAAATATAATATATACGTTATACATATACCTATTATATTTGTGTGTATGTGTGTGTGTATTGTTTAAATATATAGGTATTTTTGAGAGAACTACCTACTAATTTAATTTTCAAACTTGTGGAGTTTTCAAATATTTACTAAAAAGGAACGAAGAAAGAAAAATCCTGAATAACAATATTTATTCCGATAAAAGGTTTACTTATAAATAAAATTAATTAATCCGCATCAATAAATTCGGTAAAATTATTATTTTTTTCAATAGCACATTTATTTTATCGAAATATTGTTTTAATTATCGCCGCAATGTACCTATATAAAATGTCAAGCGATATTTTCGATACTTATTATTAGGCAAATTGATTTAGATTTAGATTTCGTAAAAACTCTGCTACCATATAGATATATCGAAAATTAGGTGGGAGTAATATGACACGTATTTAAACCTTCAAAACGTAGACGTGCGCGCACCTACATATATTGAAACAGTATACGCGCGTGTACCTCGGTGCATTTTATGTTGATCTACTGAAAAAAAAAAATTCAGTATGCTATTAATACGATCGTATATTTTTGAAATCGTATGCACTAGAGATAATTTTTGGCCAACAGTAGGAATAGTGGGATAATCGCGACGTTAGAAATGTAGCTTTCAAATTTTCTAAAAATATCGCGACACGTCAAACGAGTCGTGTGAGATTACAGCGGTGTGATAATATTACAACGGTAATTATTTATTTCTGTAAAAATCGATGAGAAGCGATTTAAATTATTATACGAAAACCATGGTAATACAGCGTACATTTTACGGTCATAAACGTGTCGACGAATAATTATTTCGAATTAAATAGCGATTTCGACCGTAATAATTTCTTCGATATTATTTCATTATAACCAAAACATAAATTAAACTCGATGTTTAGTGGTAATTTTTCCTTCACATTTGTCCCCAGAAGAAAAATTATCTCGCATGAATTATATTAAATCATATCAATGAAAATTATTGTAAAATAAATGTATTTAAGACTCTCTCTCTATCTCTCTCTGTCTCTCTATCTTAAAATATCTGTTGTAATTAGACGATTGAAAGACGAAAATGATCATATTTATCGTAAATTGTTCAAATCGAATCACATTGTGCTAAAATATAATATAACCTAATCTATCAACATATCGTGGTCAGTATAAATTACATAAGAGCTAATTTCAAATCTACCCGCTAGATTGTCAATTAAGTTTATCTGTAGTACAAAGGTAAAATCACAGAGCTTTCTAAACTGTCACTTGAACTACAGAATTTTAAAACAAACATCGTCTGCAGCGCACGCCTTATCGGACCATTGTCATTGCGTTCGTCGCAATATATTTATTTTTAACGATTACAATCTCATGTTATCATATAAAAGCATTGTGACGGATCGCTGAAAAAATCCACCTCTACGAAAATGTGCCATTAACAGGCACTACTACTTCGTCGGTGGCGGATACGAGTAGAGATCCTCGGGGCGATCACCCCGACCCTCTCTTGGGTCACGTTTTTTATGAGATTCTAATTTTCTATTGATACAGTTGGTTACAATATTTTTATAAGCTAGACGTATCTGTTTGGAAGTTTAGAATATTTGCATAATACAAAATTGTCCGCAATATTATATCGATATATTTATGAAAAAAATGCGTCGAACATTGTATTCGGAATTGTAATCATGTGTATTTCGTGAAATAATTATTCATTCGTAATATTATAGAAAAATATTAAATTACAATCATCACGGGTTTAATTAGTATAATAACCATTGATTTATTCGATTAATCAATGGTATAATTATTATAATAGAAATAATGCGAAAAACCCGTAAACTCTAAGTTAAAATTTTGACGTGTAAAAAGGTAATTCTTTTAAATTGTAATCCATCCCATCCCTTTATAACAAATCCTTAGCCAACTATACTGTTTGATGAACTACGTAAAGAACTGAAAAATAAGTGAGGATAAATCATATAGACACTGCGGCACGACCGATAGACATGCATCGACAGCCATAAAATAAGAGCTTTATCGACCGAAATCTAAAAATATTTTTCAAAATGCGCGCTAATGTGAGGACTATTCTATACTATACTTGTATAAGATCGAAACTTCGGACAAAATAATAGCACATCGAGACGATAAACAAAATGTTCGATAAAAACTACCCCCTGAAAATGGAAATAAATAGCCAATCTGGAGTACATTAAAATCGTCTCCGGTCACTGCTTGACGATCGAAGTTCGAAACACCTTATAATATTCCCCTCGTGACCAACAAAAAGTACAAAGAACGATTTAATCCGAGCGGGCGTAGACGCAACAGGAGCGGCCAAGTTTACAGTAATACCTATACCATCGTATAACTCGAGACGACGACCACGAAACAAACTTTTTTATGGTTTCGTACTGTTTAAAGAATTAATATTGTTTTGACGATTGATCAGTTAACGAGAAAAACGTAAGTTTACGACGTATAAAATCAACTCGAATCCGAAAGCATTTATCTATTCGAGTCCGGGCAATAATGCCCACGTCACGAATGGCAACCAAAAAAATGTCCACGTACGAAAACGGCCACAGTGTTGACGGTAGTTTCTGTAGTAAAAATCTATATTTCTATAAAACGAGAATACCAAAACGAGTTAAATTTATTTCTTTCGATTTTTTTCTTTTTTTCTTTGGTCGAGTTACCGAAAGTCCTACCGACTGCAATGAGTCGTCATTTCAAATGACGTTGTGCGGCTAACAGGGACGGGGGCGTATTCGTTCTGCCGTGTTGCGTGCCGGGCCGCAGATATTATAATGAAACCGCCGCCGCGGAGGAGCTGAAAACATATATCCTCCGTTACGACCCCTTAATGAATAGCAATTAATATTTATATCTTTATGCATACATAATGCGTGCGTGTGTGTGTGTGCGTGTACGCGTACCCATAAAATATACGAGTAGAATAAACATCATCGCGTACGCGCGGGTTTATCATTATTTTTTTACAGAGTAGAGAAGGTCCTCCGGTGTAACCGTCGCGACGGAAAATCGAGATGTCTATTATATTCGAACTCGATTTAATTCGATAATTTAATAATTAACGTTTGTTTGATTATCAGATAATAATAAAAAAAAAGATTACCTGTCTACGCTAAATGCAGCACATTGTATGGCTAATTCAAACATCTATTTATAACAATAATCATCGTCCGTTTGTTTTCTATTATTCGCGTATTATCTTTCCCTTCTCCTTCTCTCCCGAAATATGATCAAAAGACGAGAATAGAGTGAGAGAGCGAGGTGGAAAGAAACACGTCACTTAAAAGAACATCATAATTACGTGGCTACAAGTATATGACGTTTAGTGTACGAAAAATATATGAAATTAAGGTTATAATGATATTTTGTATTATAATATTACTTCGAAGCTCGAAAACGATTATTGCCATTGAATTAGGGCGTCGTGACGATGGTTCGTCTACGCGTTTTTTCGGCGAAAAAAATTCGCACCTGGAAGACAACTGCCGTCGCAACAGTATTTTATTATCATTATAATTCGATTTCTTCAACGCGTGGTGGATACGAGGAAACCGACGCGGGTAGGTAACTGTTATTTACGAACGCGGGCTGTTGTACGCGTTTTCGAGGGGAGTAGGAAAAAAATATAGCTAATGACTAATATGCCGGAAAGTGAAAACATAAAGTAATTAAACAGTACTTTCCGGTACGCTAGACGATGATCCCTCCGTCCAAAAACGTCTAAAAAAACAAGCTCGCGTGCGTGGGTGAAATTCGATCCATGTACGGCGGCGGCGTTGAGTTCGTTCCAAAAAAGCAAACGATTCGGGTCCGTTATCGTCACGGTGATAACTAACAAATCAGTGCACATCAGTGACGTAACTAATAGAGTGCTCGACGATGCACCTGCACCCCTGTAATTATGTAGCGGGCGCTTTTGCACCTGCTACAGAAGCTAAACTCCAGCCCTAATGAAAATCACGTCTCCTTTTATCATTTTCTTGAATTTGTGTGATAAATAACGATAACAAAGATATTAAAGCAATAGTATTACGATATAAGATCATAATTATTTCGTTTTAAGTCGAATAAGGGATAGATTCATTAACCCAAAACACAACATTGTTACCACTATTACATACTATACCAAATTTCAGGACGAAAAAAAACACTTGAAATATAAATTATTTTTTTATCATTCGACTCGGATGAAAACATATTTTACTCAAATATTCAATAGTGGTAGTATTACTTTTTCCGTTATACGATTTCACGAGCAAAACAAAGCGAAATAAAAAGTTTTGAAAATGATTTTGTTTGTTCAAAATTAATTTCTCAAGACTCGAAATCCAAACGCATAAAACAACAAATAGTAGTGCACTCGAAACTTCATCTCATAAAAATATACACCAACGTCAAGCAATAGTTTTTCATCCGTCAACCATTATATTATTACGGATACATTCTCTATACTCGTTAAAAGATAAACAAAACCGTAAAAATAATAAGAGGACAATACTCGGGGAAAAGTTGGCAAATAAGAGTTTGACTCGTATAAATAAAATGTTAATTGATCACGATTTCCATACGTGGAAATATGCCAACGGAAGTGCATATAGGTACGGAAAGCATTTTCAAACAAAGAGCACTCATATTGTTCCGAGATACGCGTAATAATATATTCTTAAGAGCGTTTTATTTGTTAATAATTCGTGTTTTATGGTTTATAATTGAACCTGTATATATTCACCAAGAGTCTTAAGCGCGCCTTATTTGAAAATTGTGACGATTTGATAAAAAAATTACCACTAATTAATATTTTAAATTGCGTCGAAGTTTTCAACAGCAACAAATTATTAATTTTAAAACTCGTCGAGTCGACATAATTATTTCGGAAATATCAAAACAAAACATTTCCCAAGAACAAGCCATAACGTTGACGTTTCTCCAAAAAGTACACGACGAACAAAGTCGGGGTGATGACGAAAAAATATTATTCATTCTAGATTCAGAAAGAGAAAAAAAAAGGGGAGAAAATTCGACCTAAAACTCAACGCGTACGATTTTCAATACGGCGTAATGTTAAGACGTCGATCCATAATAATATAATAACATAGCATTGTACGTGAGATTTGAAAAATCGCAATAAAATAAGTTCCGGCAAACGATATTATACGATATAAATAGTAGAAAAAAAAAACGATTTAGCAATATAAAAATATTTTACATGTGCAGTTGACGCGCTACCGTTATTCATATAATTGGCATTGGAGCTTTACGACTCGATAAAGAATCGTCACGCGATAAATTTAGTATACGAGCGCGTATAGCGTAAAAGAAATTGATACATTTTTTTTAAATTCTCGAAATCATGAGTTATGGAAAATGATTTAAACGGATTCAGATCGTGCGTGATCGCATTCGTTCACGTTTATACACCTGCCGCAGTATACCTATTTTGATATCAGAACGTTTCATTTTTTTTCTCTCGATAAAACGTCAACGTCTTTATATGACCGTCGCATAACTTTGAAAAAGGGGAAAAAATGATGCGAGAAATAAAATCAGCTCGCTGCGATAATTTATAAACGCGTGTGTTATAATCGACGTACAGAATCGTCGGCGACAAGTCGAACAGTTCTAAAACAAATGGGCAGGCAGCACGATTCGTTAAACGCAAATCATTATTATAGACGGAGGTCGAAGGGTGGATTATGAGAAGCATAGCTCGCTTAAATAATTTGACACCCTCGTCCCACCAAAAAAAAAAACAAAAAAAGTTTTGTTGATTAAAATGTTTATACTTATTGCTATTAATGTATAATTCATACATAAATATATACATTTGTAAATGGAAACAATAAGAGTCAAATTATTGAGAGATCAATAATTTTCCAAATAAAAAATTAATTCAAGTTAATTGAGGTGAGAATAGATCAGCAGAGTTTTCATAAATATGATAAATAAAAAAAATAGTTCAGTATAAACTGTAATAATAATAATATGTATTAATTTCTTATATATTTATAAGTATTTATTAGATATGTAGATAAAAAAAATTAATTAAGTAGTTTATAATTTAGTATAAGAAAAACAGTTAATTTGGCGGTGTATTTAAGACGTAATTAAGACGGCTTTACCCACTAATTTAAAGGTTTCTAATTTAGAGATTTAACAAAAAAAAAAAAAAATCAGTTTATACTTTTTAGTTCCCCCCTCCCACTTTCTTATAATAATAACATTCAACGCGGAATTTTATTTGGAAAAGTTTTCGACAATGACGTAATAATGAACACGGTATATCTTAAAGAAACAATTTCCCCACAGCAAGCTTTTAAAATTGTAAATATTTCTGCCGGAGCTAAGCCCCCACCATAGTCCTGGAAAAACGTTCGGTCTGCTTAAATAGTACTGATGGGACGAGAACAATTATTCGGATATTATAGGGTCTCCTAAACTAAAATTTCGAGTAAATCTCCGTCTTTGCGAACAGGTGATAATCGAACACAATAATGTATCGTTTCGTGACGACCGATATGACGGACGGACGTTGACGATATTTTCGCGGTATTTCTAGCACGTCGTGGAAACGGAAAAACGCCGGGAACGCAAAATTAACGACGACGTCGCGCGTAATATTTACATAATATCACTACGCGATTATTTTGTTGATTTTCATACGCCCGAGCGGCGGCGGGGTAATTATCCGCGCGGCTCCTCCTCTTTTTTGATCCGCCTCAGTAGCACGACAATGTTTATCGTGACGCGCTGTACAGTACGTGTATAGTACACAAAATAATATTATAACGACGTCGTGTCGTAACAAAATGTAACGCTATAATAACATTGTTGCGCGCGTTTAATCGTTCGATGCGCTGTTAGCGGCGAGCGAAAATCGAAAAAAAAAAAATTCTCAAATAAACGCGTTGTAATGCCGAGTGAATAAAACACAAATTAATACGGCGGCCCGCGCGTTCAAACAACGCTCGCGTAATTCGTTAACATTAATAACAATAATATTATTATCGCCGTAAGTCGGCGCTATTTGTTCTCGGCCAAAGAGACACACACACACTCGCTCATCGCGCCTACACTACTATTATACGTGTGTGTATACGCGCGCATAATACAGATATATTCGTGCGACCCCGTGCGCAATAATATAGCGCCAACATTTTGTACCCGATGGGAGGAAAATGAAAAAATATCGTTTGAATACATTTCGACCCGAGGTAAATGCGCCCGCTAAATCCCCCGGGGGACGTATATTTATGATGAAACGGAAAATGCATTATTCTTCGGTGTAATAGCAGGTATTCAAGTATGATTAAAATTTTGTTTGCAATTTTTAAATATGATTTATAAAATCTGGACCGGGAATAAAAATCGTAATTAAAAAATAAAAACTACGTCCAGGAGTATATATATACGATGTCCGCGCGCGTACGCGGAGAGTCCGGCCGCGGTGCAGGCGGCGGCGCGGCGGGCGGTTTCGGATTTCGTTTTTTAAATCGAATTAGTCGAAAACGAACGATAATATTATATTTTATATTGTTTTCAATATGTTTTCACGTTGTGACGTGATGATAAATGCAAAATGTGCATATAAACATCGCACCTACGTAGTAATAATTATTATTATACGTCCTATATATTATCATTATTATTATTATAATTATTTTTTATGCGTTTCGGAACAAACTTTTATTATTATTATCATTATTATATTGTACGTTTATAAATCACCACTAGCGATGTGCATTATTTTTTTCAAACGTGAACAAAGATTTGAGATTTTTAATTGTACTCGGCTTTTTTCATATATATACGAGTATATATTTTATTTTTTTTATTACTTCGGTCCCGACTGCAAGAGAACGCAGTAAATAAGAAAAAAAACGAGTCTTTGCGATGAGCGTTCTTCGCCGATGACGATACGAGAATAATAGACCGACTATTCTCGAGAAAATCCCCGTCCCCAGAACCGTAACGAGATTCGGAATTTCTCTTTCTGGGGAAACGGTTTATATAGCTCGCTGCGAAAAAAAAAACTACACGCACTACGAGTACACTTTCGTATGTGTATAGTGTGTTTCGAGTGTTTTCAAACCACATTACGACATGTGAATAACAGACTAAGTCCAATGCGATTTGTCTTGATGTAACACAATAATTAAGGGGTTCACTTTTGTGTTAACCCCAAAGGACGCGCTACCGTATCAGCCGACCGTATATTGTCCATTATTCAGAATCGTCCATTCAGGACGGTAAAACAAAAGGTCCGTCCCTGTAGAATTAAAGAAGAATCCTAATTGCGTGGGGGGAGGTAGAACAAAAAAATAAAATGACCCGGCGCTGGACTCGATGCGCTTTTGTATCTACGACCGCGCGAACATAATAATATTAATGATGATGATAATGATGATGATAATAATGATAATAATAATAATTAAAAACCAACACTCTGCAGAGTACGAGTTCCTGTATTTTACTTACGGTAATGGAACTACGACGGGAGGGTGATATTATTATTATTATTAAAAAGGTTTTTCTTTTCGCCGTGTTCCCACGACGTGCTGCGAAAACGTCGTGGTCAGAAATGGATTTTTCCGATACGAGTGTGCAGACGGACATTGCGGACGAAATATAACTGGGGATGTCCTCTCTTACGAAAATTGATTTTCACCTGTCCGAAATAAAAGTCTGACGGGACGAGGGACGTACATTTCACCGAGTTTTTATGAAAACTTCGTGACCTCATGCGCACAATTCTCTAACGCATACAGGACGAAAAGAGATTCATTTAGAAAATTGAAATTCCGAAGAACGCACAATCCCCACCACACATAGTGATTCCGAGTTCCTCGCGTTGGTAGTGTGAGTAGTTCTATACTGGATAAAATCCCCCGAGCCGTGGAAAATTATGATAGACTTGCTGTGTGTTTTTTGCTTTTCTGTCGGGAAAAATCACGGACGATTTTATGACGGACGAGTCGTATTTTTGGGGAAAACAAAAAATAATATCACTGCGAATGAAAAACCTACGAGACAAACCTAATATAGATGAAAGCGGTTGTAAAATAATAATTTTATCAAGTCAAGTCAATTCAAAAAGTCAGGCTACTTTTAATTGAGTTACAAAACGAACTACTTTTTTCAAAGTAACTTTTAAATTAAAGAGTTAAATTACGTTTAAAAAAAATGGAATTATTATTCGATTAATTGGTTTTTAGCCACGATAAACTATTTTTTTTTCTCTGAAATGTATTTACTGTAATATTATTTTACATGAGACTTAAACAGTAAAGCTAAAGTTATGTTTTGAGTAAATAATATAACATCGGTACATTGTGTATTACGATATTTGTTTTTTATACAACGGTTTTATTAGAAAAGAAAAAAAATCGAAAATGATATTCATAATATTATTGCATAATGTGTGAGTATAATATAATTAGAATATAAATTAAAATCGATATAATTTCATCAGACTTGTTAATTTTTTTTAAATTACTTACTAAAATCGAATTATTTACCTAACTTTTTACTTTAAGCCCAATCCAAATGTGTTCTATATCTAATTTACACGAAGAGTTCAAAAAATTCAATTACATATAAATATACGTGTAACGTTCAAATACTAGAAGCGGTGCAACTTTTGATAGAGTTAGAGTACGTTTTTCTTTCTCTTACCTCACATTCCACTTCATTAACATTTTTTTTTTTCTAATATCTTTACGATTGAGTTCAGGTATAAATACGATAACAGCGAATGTAGCATTGACTATGTTTTACTGTAAACAGTGGTCAATGATGACTAGTGTTAGGATTGTGTGGAAAAATGAATAATTAATTAACTATAAAATCTTAGGAAAAAACAAATAATATTCATTGAATTCAAGTTTGAAAATATTTGATTATACGATTGCAACATGACGTATAGTTCTGGTTTCGCCAATATCTGCATAATTACACTAATGTCACGACAAATGTGTATCGATAATCCGAACCGTTTATTTCCTCGGCGGCGGCCGATGCGTTTTTCGTATACGACGAGGTCATTTGCGATTATTCGGACTGAACGGGATCGCGAATTTCGGACGAAACGCTGCGATCACGCGCGCGCTCCACGTCCGGGGGACATATTATATTTACTGATTGTGTTGTTCAATAATGAAAGCGAACGACGACGGCCGTGTTTGCTCGCCCCTATATACACGCCATCGCCTGCAATCCGCGGTGTGTACATAGTACACTGAATGTGTTATATCAAAATAATACGGTTGTAACGTTTCATCGTGTATACGCGCTCGCTAGTGTGTATTTGTGTAATGTGTATTGTATCGGACATGTTTGTAAACAAAAGCCGCGAGAAGAATAGACATTTGCCGAAAAGCCATTAAAGTAATCAGCATTCATTTAATGTACGGCGGCGTCGTTGTTCGCAGAGTAGATTAAAATTGACGAACTGCGAGAGTATTAGTAGGCGGCACATATATTTATATTATTATACACGTCATAGTAGCTGCGGCGCGAAACGTCGCGATGAATGATATACGACCACTACGTAATAATATATATTATATTGGTCCGGTAGCGTTCCCGTCGATTCTTTTGACGGTGTGCTACAGATATTACGCATTGCCTCGGATGAGTGCCTGAAAATTTTGTCGATATGGAACGAAAAACAGAAAGACCACTGCAATGTAAAACCGATAAAAAAAAAACTAAACCTTTTTCACGGTATACCCATGATTTTCGAACAAAATGTTAAGAATATACTACGGCGTATAGTATTCGACCCACGGGAACACTAAACTGATAAAATCTGTACGATGTGCTCACGGTTTATAACTACTCGGTATCGCACTAATTTCAATTGTAACCGAATACCCTTGTACGAATATATAAAACACGCGGTGTAGTGGACAGACCCTGGGTCACTGACGGATTTGGGAGTAAAAGTCGAGTCAAAAAGTCACGTCGGTTCTACTCGTGATCCTGCGGTAGTTTGAGTATTTTATTACCTCGATTTAAATAAAACTACGAAATTTTTTTTTTCTTTCAATAATGTCCCATTCAAGTTAGGTTTCGATTTCCGTCGCCACAAAAACAAGTTTTTACTCGTTTGAAATCAATCGGATTGAAATTATTATACATTCGTTGATTTATTAATCGCCGTTCGGAAGATTTCTATCGACTTTGAAAGTCAAAACTCTATAGAAAAAAATACGATTAAACCTACAGAGTTTAAAAGAAAAACGGATCATTTAATTCACTCGGTGTGAACATCAACGTTTAATATTAATTGAAAATACATTTTTTTTTAACGGTCAAAAAACGATCTTCTCGAAGATCTGTCAATATGATACAATAGAAAACAGTCGAGTCTTGACTTTGATCGTGGTACGGGTTTACCCATCACTAATTGAAGTTCATCGAATTACTCGCGTAATAATTAGTCTAAATATTAATAGAGGTTCGCGACCAATATGTCGACCTCTTCCTTCGACAGTATTAATATTGGTCTGCAATACGAATATTTAACATGCATTATTGCATGTCGGCAAGGGAAGATAATACTACATCATGTATAATAACATACTGAAACATAATATATTGATCCTGTACAAGATATTTATCACGACATATCAGCAGCGCCAATTAGTGTTGAGTATACACTATACCTCTGTACGTTGACACGTAGTATTGATTCGTGATGGATTTTTACGAGAAAGTCTTATGCCTGCATCCAAATAATATACCTAATTAATTCTATGACGTTAAGTCGTATTTTTCACGTGCTCGAGCGACAACAAGTGTCCAAAAATTTTAATATTACTATATCGACCGAATTGAAAAACCTACTTAGTGTAATCACGTAATAATTAATCACGGTGATTTTCCGGAAAAAAAAATATTACTTATTTGTCTAATTTGTGTATCGGTTCGAAGAAAATTTTTAACTGTTTAATGTCCTTGATGACCCGGTTGATAAACGGCCTCTCTAAAATTTTCGACTATCGACGGCCTTGTACAGCGATAATACGATCGGACTGAAATATATATCTCTCGTTCGGTAACGAGTATGACCTAGGAGTATAAGGTATATAGGTAATACGTCGTTATAAATTACGACACGATAGATAATAAAAATCGGACAGCGTCGGTGGTCGGCACAGCGATAATGTATAATAATATTATACAGTGTATTGGTACACGGGGTCGTCGCGATCGATAACAATTGAACTATATAATGTCTTTACCGTTTGCACATCCTTTCGCGGTTTCCTTATTCGCGTCACGTGTCCGTCGAACGTTGGCTATATTTATTCGCGCGCGTGAGTGGGCGTGTGTGAGGCCAAAACCTGCAGGAAGACACGGCGAGGACGAAAACTCGGCTTATAAATTGTTGCAGGACTATAATATAATATGACGGCACGCGACGCTTTACCAACCACGGTTACACGGCCGCTAGAGGAAAGCTAGAGGAAAGCGAACGTCCGCGAGGGGAAGAGCGAGCCACATAAATCAGCTCCCCGTGGCCTTTTTATTTACACGCGCGCCGAGGAATACAAAATATACAGGGTGTCACACGAAGGTCTGATAGTCAACGAAATAACTCAAGTCCTATTTTACATTTTATAGTTTTCTTTCCATTTTTTTTTTCCACATTATACATCTGCATTAAAATGAGCATGATATTCAGACGTGTATATGACAAGACAACCGTTTTGTAGATAGAAGTTATAATCGATTTTCGAATTTACATATTTTGCTTACTAATAAATGTTATCGATATTAAACGTAGTCATTACGAAACAATGATTCAGTTTCTTCTAGAGAATAAAATTAAAAATTTCGTAAACTTCGAAAAATCGTAAAAAATTAATTCATAAACATTTCTATAACATCGAAATTGTTTTCAAAAATAAAACTATATAAAATCCTTCTTTGAAAATTGATAAAATCGTAAAATTAAATTATTAATTAAAATAGAATTGGTAGCGCAGGGTCATAGAAAATATGTGTAAGAAAACAAAAACAATTCAACATATTGAACAGAACATATTAAATAGGTATTATACAAATTTGTCAGAGATCTCAGCGAGACACCCTGTACAACGGAGACAGTTCCTATCTCATCGAGCGACTACACGGAACCGGGGGACTTGTACCTATACGCACGCATAATGTAAACGCGCGTTCCAAAACAAAGAATAATTACCATCCCTCGGTGCCCCGTCCAACCGACGACATCCGCGTCCGGTAACGAGATAAAAAATAAAATAATAAACAAACAACAACAACAACCTCTCGTCGTGAACGCGGACTCCGTGGACTTCCGGGAACTGGGCACTTTGCGTACAAATTCGCACGAATGGCATAAATTACGAAGAGCGAAAAACATTTTTTTTTTTTTTGTGCCAAACGGGTGGATTAAAGTGACGACTTACCACCCTGCCTTCCCCCAGTTTCTGTCTAACGACACCAAAACGAATGCATAGATATTCGTAACAAAGCCGTACAGGAGGATAAGAAAAACATAATATTTAATTTTAAGTACTGAAAATTATCAATTTTTTCTATATGAAATTAGCTAATTCTTCAAAACTAAATTGTCAAAAAGAAAGTATTTCAAATTTCAAAATTAAATTGTAAAAAAAAAAACGAATAAGTAAATAAATATTAATTATTTGGACTATCGATGACGTGACACGTCCTCTCTCTTGCCTCATTTCTATAAACCACCGATCATATTGTTTCGAGAATAGGAAGCATGTTATAATATAATTAATGAAACAAAGTTTACTCATCTCAAAAAAATGTTCAAGTTACGCTCGTGGCAGTACATTAGTACTTATAGGTACTTATACCGTGTATCGTCGAGTATTTGTTTTAATCACCGGGATATTATTCCATGCAAACAATTCAATTTAATTCGTTATAGTATACGTTTTTAAAAAAAAAAACAATAAAATAAATATCTCAGAACAACGCAGCAATGACTTTGTTCGTGTTTTTAGTTTTTTATTTTTCATTTTAAATAACTGTTTTAAAAACTCGATAAAACAGCAACGCGCCGCAAACATTGCTCCAAAAATTGTACGCAATCGCGATATGGTTAAGGTATAATTTCGACGGTCTGTCATTCGCTAACAAACGGGCGCGATCGGCGAATAAAAAAAAAAAAAAAAGGTTAACCGAAAAATATGGATCGTACATGGTATACATAACATATTATATACATATAGTATTACCTATACAATATACATCATTGCGTAGTACAGTAGTATCGATCCTCCATCTCTCGCCCCGCTCACCGCCACCGTCACTCGCCCGCGGTTTTATTTTTCGAGTATTGTTTTTTTTTTTTTTTCTCCTCGATCCCCTCGCCGCACACGCTTTTATTATTACCGTTATTTTTGTAATACTATACGATAAAATATATTATTTATACATGCTATGCTCGCGTTATACGACGTTTACGGCAGGTACATTATGCGTATAGGTAGTACTGTGGTAGTACGATAAATTCGAATAGGTATCGTAACTGCGGGAACGCGTTTTACATAATCCCACCGCCAGCCCTCGGCCGCAAGTTGCACCCCGGGGGCCGCCGCAGATAGTTTCCGCGCCGAGCCGGCGGCGCGGCGGCAACGGCCGGCTTATGGCGCGAACGGAGATCTCTCATCTCTCCGCTCCTATCTCTCCTATATCTCGCTCGAACACAATACGCGTGTAATAACTATATTTTACATAGCCGTGTATAAAGACTCGTTCGAAGATAAATACGCCTTGTATTTTTATTTCATTTCACTATCATTATTTATTTTTGTTAATAGCGACGCCTGTTTTCAACACAAGGTTTGGATCGGTCGATTTTTTACAGTATTTTCGACCGATAAAAATGTGGTTCTGTACCAGGCCGAAATCGACCGAGTTCGACAATTAAGTATTTAAAACTCGAAAGCAACGACACACGCTTTGTTCGCTCTCGAAAACCCCTCCTCGTCACTTAAAAATATGAGCTCGACGAGACATTTTCTTTAGAAGAAGTAGCAATAATTTTTGTCAATAAATAAAACCGTTCACTACAGGAGTGCCCCGACGACAGTCTACTTAGAGTTAATCATCAGATTACACCTATTTTTAGTTTATATTGTGTTTTACTATATAAAAAAAAAAAAAAAAAAAACGCAAACGAAAGACGTCGAAAGAGATAATTTTCTGAAAATGTTTGTAAACGCGCAACGCTATATTCTAATATCACACAAATGGGCGATAAAAGTTTGGACTCTACGACATATAGAAATCCGATTTTAGATTCCGCTTTACCCTGTATCTTAAAACATACACCCAAAATACATAATATATAAATGTAGAGATATACCATGAGGAGTATATGTAGAGAGAGCAAGTGAAGTATTATACCTGTTTGTTTCCCCTATTATTGCGAATACATAATATGATAACTGTGTGGCGAGAGGGTTCGTATGTTTATACAGATATATATATATATACAATACAATATATACGTGGTGAATATTTTCGCTACCATTTTATACTCGATAGCACGGTATCGGGTTATTTATTTTTCGTTTTTTTTTTCCACAGGAAATCTCGTGGATCTGGCGATTCAGAACATAAAAAAGTATTGAAAAAAAAAAGTACTCCTACGTGACCGTTTTACAAGAGACTTCCGGCATGGCTTGAATATCATAAACGAGCTAGTAAAACCCTATTGATGCTCGTACTTGCGCACCGATGTCTTTTTATTATCGTTTCGCCCGCATTTGTTCGCTAAATAATTTCGTCCCGCGCCCAACCATCGCATAACCCGGCCGAATGGGAAATTATTTTTGAAATATTGACGTTTTATAGACGGTCCGAGGTAAATCCAAAAGGGATTTAATAATAAAAAAAACCCCTGAGAAACTTTACGCGTATGTTTTATTCCTACACAAATACGGCGATTATTCGCTTTGTTCAAATAGGTACTTATACGTCTTGTCCATTGTAAAGTAAACGTTTTAAAATTGTTATTATCGTCTATTACTTACGTACTAGGTACCAAATTTCATGCAGGTACAATACGGTTTATTGAATCAGGTACTTACCTGAAAAAAACAAAAAAAAACACGTTTATTAGTTTCGTTATATAAAACAAATATATTTCAACTGTAGAATGTTATTTATGGAATTATATTTATTTTTTTTTACTCTCAATCAATAAAAGAAAATATAAATTATTATTAAATAACAATATGGTATTATTATGGATATTTTTTTCTGCGAAAAAAGGACAATGGCTCTTCTATATTGTCTGCGTCTGAATTAAATACCACACATGATAATATATTATTATCGCTTAAACTCTTATTTCAAATATAAAATATGTGTCCGTTGTACCGAAACCGACGAGACGATTCCCCGCACATAAAGTGACAAAGTGTATGATTCCGTTATATTCGACTGATTTTGACGTTTCGACAATTCAAACTTTCGAGAATAATAATGATTACGAGACTTAAAAAATAGCCTTTGGTTTTTGTTTTTTTTTTATGAATAACAAATTGCAAAATTTTAAAAACAAAGTACGCGTTAAATATTTAAATTTACAAGATAGCGTGAACGTATAAAAGAAGCCGTACTACGACGATGACGAGAAGCCGTATTGAGTAAATATTTATTTGAATAATGATACAAAAAAAAAAAATAAAAAAATACAAACAAACGAAACGGAAAAATTGCAGGTTTTACGCGATAATAACGTGTACGACGGAAAAATGACGACTTCTGCCCCGAGGATTCGCGAATGATGAATCGTCTCGTGACGCGAAATCGTTCGGAAAACTCGACGAAATAATATCGCATAATACGATACTCCCGAAACGTCGTCGCCTCGCATCATAATAATACGAGCGTATAATATTATATAACATCTATACGGATATTATTTTGTGAACTCTTCGGAATCGAGCGGGACGAACGACGACGTTGGCGTACGCGGAGTTGAATAATTAATTAGCAAATGGCTGTCCAAGTTCGTGAAGTTTACTTAAGATTTGCGGAAAACGTTGAACTTATACGGTGACTCTATAAATACGATATACACGCAGAGATAACGAAATTTCGCCTGCAAAGACGAGACGGCAGCGGCGGCGGCGTTCCGGATTTAGACGCCCCGAGTACACAATATTGTCCGCCCGTGCCGCGTCGCGTTTCCCCCCCCCCCCCCCCGTTCACAGGGAGATCGTGTCTCCACACTCAGAATAACGGGCCGGATTAGAGTGTATAATTACACTCATTCAGTGTGACATCAAACGCTATTACTGGAAATCCACCGTTATAATAGATTTACTCGAATTTTCCGACGAAATCGATGGGTCTTCGACAACCCTACAACATCGTATTGTATTGCAGCCATCGAGGATCGACCTCGGCCCATCGATCTAGCTGTGTATCCTTTACGGAGAGAGGGGAGAGGGAGGAAATACTTCCTTTCTTCCAGATGTTTATCAATTTTACGTTTAATTAAGAAAAAACGTTTTAATCGTTTGTGGATAATATTTTTAGAACGAAGAAAAAAAAAACAGTCGACGTTCAAACGTTTCTAAGACGACGAATTACGTCGAATTATTATGATAATTAACGTACAATGTCGAGAAAATAATGAGCTCCTAAGAGCCTTAGGTGATTCTACGGCGCCTGTTTTTCCTTTAGACAACCTACATTTATGGGAGCCCGATTGTCGATCTCGCTCGCCTTCGGATGGGACACATTTTACTTCGCCACCGTTTCTTTAAGCTTTAACTGAATTCAACTCCTCTGTGTACCTGACACGATGAGAAAACAGTTTGCGATTTTGTCCACGTTTACCCTTTTCTTTTCCCAACAGGCGACTCTTTCGTTTTTCATTTTTATATCCTCTCGAGGCTATCTCACTATTCAAATATTCTCCAAAACTTTCGCTCCACTTTTACCGTCCATTATTATCTTATTGATTACATCAACTCCAGTCTAAACCGTTTAAATTAGTTATGTGTATACAAGTCCGTACATATAAATTTGTAAATTTGTGGTAATGTAATACGTATTATATAACTTCCTTGCTGTAATATCACTGATAATAGCAAAAAACTCCTAATTTTAGGGTTAATATTCTTGGTAAGTCGAACATACCGAGTATAGTGATTATATCCGGCCTCGAGAATACTTTGTACTTCATTAGATAAAACGGGAAAGTTTTTAATTGGTCAAACTTTAAAGGTTTTTTTAGTTTGAAGAGAATTATCAAACGTCCTACCTTAGAAACATCGTGACAAAAAATAGAAGAATGTGCTTATTGTAATTAGTTTTGATTTCAATAAAATATTTCACATCAATATAATATCTGGTTATTATAATAGACAATAATATACAATAGTGAAATGGCCTCATTAGCATGTCACCGAGACATTAAAATTATAGCAGACGAAGTCGTTGACGAGTCAAGTATAAAGGATAGATAGTTAGATTTTGTGTCATACATAAAAGTGCGCTTTAATTACTTAACGTAAATGAACATACTCAATGTTCACTCATAACGACTTCATAATTTACAATATTATTAATCAATAGATAATGTCTGCTCGTCGCGTATACGTTTGTAATAGGTATTATATTTTTTTTTTGGCAGAAAAAAAAGTCATAAAATCTCTGCAGGTAACGAGCTCGGTAATTATTATTTTATTTCGTTAGCGAATTCGATTTTATCGCGATATAAACTGCACGTATGCTACAGTACATAACTCAAGCGAAAATATTTGAAACGGATATTTTTCATTAGATGGCGGTTACGATGTACAAAGGTAATGGGCATAACATATTATTTACAAAATAAATGATAATATTCACGCGCAATTTGTTCGCTACGCGAAGAAATGTATATTGTCGTCACGAAAAACGATCCGAACAAATCGAACGCGAAACTATTTCATTAATAATCGCTACGCAACGGAAAAACTTCTAAGAAAACCGTACTACAGTTGGAATGTATTAAAACGCGGTGATTGTTTGCTCGCTTTCGAGCGTATACATTGTGTTACTATTTATATTATTATAAATAACAACGCAAATAATATTCGTACGTACAGGGTGAGCCAACGCGTTTTCCCGTTTATACCCAGTGGCAGATTAAAGGAGGGAAGGATACAAAAGAGCCTTGAGCCATTGGTCTTTAGTAAATGTTTTTATAAGTAAAAATTACCTAGAAATGATTTCATAAAAATGTACTTTTTTTCAAATGAGTGTAGGTATATAACCGACAAACATAATGTGTTTGAAAAGGTACTTATTTTTTATTGGCAAACTATTTTAAATCAACGGGCCTTCTCAAGTAGATGATTACGTAAAAAAAAAGGAAATTTTAAAAAAACAACATGTTTTCCATTCGGTAAAAATAATAATTGATTCAAATGCATATTTATAGTTCTCCAAGTCTGTCGCAGTTCACAAATGGTGAAATAATGTGTATACAGCTAACATCGTTTGCGGTAAAATACGCACCCCTGAAATGGCATAGGATTTCTGCGCCCGTGCGTTCCGAAAAACAAAACGAAAAATCCTAGATCAAACGGCACATCGATATAATACTACTTATAGATACGACTGCGCGGCGGAAAAACGCGATAACGCGACGGCTCACCCTGTATTTGTGCACGATAATAATAATACGACGTATAACACAGGACGTTCGGTGTAAATCTCTGTGAAACGTGTTTTTGAATAATATAACAACAGTATTATACGAGATGTATGTATGTATAGTGTCAAGCGCTATAAGCGACGACGAAAATTCAATATCAAGATATATAAAGACGTGTTACGCGAGGTTATTATGACATGTAAGGGTGAATATCTGTATAAGTTTTTTCGCACCGTTAAAAAAATACGCGCCGCGTGCGCGTGGGCGAATAACGAGCGGACTCGACGCCAGGCGCGGCTCGGAATAGACGTTACACATAATATTACATAGACTATACGATAGGAAGAGAAAGAGAGAGGGAGACAGAAAACCCGTCAGTAAACAGACAAAATGGGAATAGCGCCAAAAGATATTTTATACATTTATTTATTTATTTTTTTAATGTTCCCATACACTGTCGCCGTGTCTCCTCTCGTCACAGACCCGTTTATCTTGGATTTCACCTTTGGTATGGAAAAAAAAATACGAGCGCGCGCGCGGCGTAGGGGATGGAAAAAATATATTTCGTCGGTTCGTCTTATCTGCGGCCCATCCGTCCGCCGCCGCCGCCGCCACCGCCTCGCAAAGTAACTGCATTATTTACGAAGGGGAACGGCGGCGAAGAGAAAAAAAAAGGAATAAATATATATCCCGCGTAAGAGACTGCTACTATATTATATACGTGTATGGCGTGCGTGCGGCGGTGGTTTTTGCGGGCGTAAAAGAAAACGTGTCAAACGAAGCGTTTATAAAAGCATTACACACGCGAGCACCACCCGCAGGCGAGAAGACCTAGGTGGAAAATCATGTGTGGCCGGTGGATGCGTAACGACGAAAATTCCCGTGAATTTCGCGTTGTGGGCAGTTTTCGAAAACGTCGAAATTCCGTCGAATCGTTAGTAGTCCCCGGGCGTCCTCTTACTCTTCACCACGAATTTTCATTTCATTTATACCATTATTGTATTAGATAATACAAACTCACGGGCAGCGATCAATTAAAGATTCGAACAAGACGCCCCTAACCTGCAGTGACGTCGGATTATGGGCTAAAACCATAAAAATGTAAATCTCTGTTCTACGAACGTTTTGATATACGTTCGTTAACATTATTGTTATCTGTTATAAATAGCGAACTTGATGCTGAAGTTAAAATACAACGTTTATCAAAATATGTACCCAAGTAGTATATCTACATTTAGTGAAACGATGTATGATAGTATTTAAAGTATTATAATATTCTATGATGTATGATGGTTGGATCCAATGAAATTGCTATAGGTCGGAATTTTTTTAAAAATATGTACAAAATCAGAAAAACATTAAAATTGTTTTTATTTTTTTTTTTTATAATACTAAATGCGTAAGACTAGTTGAAAGAATGGTTTCAAAATCAAGTACTACAAAGGACATCGTATATCAGTCAAGAGTGCACATTGAAATGTTTAATGTATTTAACCGGGTACTTAACTGAGCAAGACTAAGTATGTAAGTAAATCCGTAGTTATGTTATAGAAAAAATGTCAGAGTTATAATTCTAAACAAACAAACAAATCAAAAACGTATTGTTTTTCTCTTTTGACTTTTTTCAAAATTAAAAGAATTATTTTTTTTCTTCTTTGTACTTACTATGAATACATGTACAAAAAACTGTGGTAACAAAAGAATACAATAATTATATCGGGTCAATAACATTTTTAGGGCCCTAATTAATTATATGCACCCCCTGAACCTTAAGTGCGCACGTCTATGTCAGTATCGATTTGTGTCGAAGTATAATAATGAAATCGACTCGACGTCTGTCTGTTTCAACTAGGTGGTAATACGTTCACGTTGTCGTTCGCTATATAATATGTATTATCTAAACGCGCTTGATCGTAATTCGTTGTGCTAGTTTCGAACGGCACAACAGTCGCTTTTATACTGTAAAGAGTATAGTGTCGAATGGAAAAAATAAAATTATATTCCCCGAAAATACAATTATTATAATCCTCCGAGCCCTGACCGGATAATCGAAAGTAAATGTGCAATAATATAACGAATGGGTACGATTAAATAGAGAGAAAAAGGCATAAAATTTCCTTCGCTCGTCGTTGTGTACACCCGAGTAACGTTTATAATACACGAGTAGTGAGAATTACGGCACCTACAACAGTATATCACTGCCACAAAGACAGAGATCAAGAGGACATAGCCCTCTTCAATAGGGTTCAAGACTCCCAACCAAACGATTTTAAATTTTAACGTTTAAATTATAAATGAAATTGAATATATTCAAACATATTACAGCGTAATACATGTAAAATCATCGCCGATTAAAAATAATAATATAATATAGATGCTATTTACGGTAAATGTTAGTATAATGGATATTATATATTAGTATAATAATGTATGCCTGATATTGGAATGATTTGTTATGATTTTAAAATTATATATAAATTAGACTTTACTTCGGTCTACTTTTGGAGTTTATGGAGAGTATAATCATGAAAATTTAGTGTCTATTTAAACGCCATCTCGAGTTTAAAATATTGAAAGTCCCTAAAATATTACTAAATCTCCACCTACGATCGCAACTGTTTATTACACCGGCGTGCGTCGTTATATCTGTATCGGATCGCGTATTTAATTTAACACGTCGAGTAATATAATATACACATATGTACCGACGATAAAATGTTAGAAAACTATCGGTTTACCGATCGAAAAAGTGGAGCGCAAAGCGCACTCGAGAGAATTTTAAGCTCGGCGGCTTTTAGCGTTCGTTATCGACGAGATGAATACACCGCGGCGGCATCACTATTGTACTCGCGGTAAGCCGTCGCTGGGAGAGGAGGAGGTACCTATACAAGAGTAATGTGTAAAAAAAAAAAAGGATAGTGGGATGATTCGCTGTGTGCACGTCAAAGGGATTTTTTTCGACGAAATTCGAAGCACAAAAAATTTAAATCCTCTACCGAGCCCCTTATTAACGTACATTAATCGTATCATCATAATATCGTATTAAATAACAATCGTGTCACATAATACGTTGTTTGTCGTGAGCTTAGTAATTACTGATATTAAGAAAAGACTAAACTTATTTCAGTGGCATTATTCGGAGAAAGGGTGGAGACAAATTGTTGTAATATATTTTTTTAAATATTACAGACAGAAAAAAGGACATCTCATGAAGTTTTTTCTGATACCGATATCTCAAATGTTAATAAAACTAATCAAATTAGGATTTTTTTTTTTACGACTCAAAAAACTAAACACGGCAATCATCGTAAATCAGCCTGCATAATACTATGACTGCAACGCTAGTGTCAGGTAATAAAATTATAAACGTTATTTATATAGGTGTGTTTTGCCGATTTGAATTGGTTTTGAGGTTTTGTCATCACGTAAATTTAAACTATGACATATGGGCAAAACACGATGCTTTGTGCCCTCAATAAAATCCCTGAGAGGGCATATGTCCTCCCACCCCAAATATTGGCTACAACATAGCTTTATAGGTACTTGGCGACACATATAATATCATATGTATACTCGTAGTTTGACGAAACGAATTAGCCGAAACAAGAGTATGCAATTGTAAAAATAAAACGATAGGAATAAAAAAAAAAAACAGAACACAGCTAGGGGCCTTCTCAGACTAGAGAATTCGATTCATAAAGGTGTGCGTTTGACACACCCGATGATCTAAACAAACGTTTTTATACGTTTTCGACATTTTCACGTGAATTTAGGACACCTATAGTGATTATTATAGAGCACATACACGAACTGACGGGGGCTGAACTGTCGGAAAATCAAAAAATCGAGCCAAACTTTGATACTTACATTTAGATTCGACGGTAGAAACTGATTTTTAAAAATCGAACCTAACTGAACTACAATGAAAAGTTTGAAGGCAAATACAATTTAAAATCAATTTGACTTTCGGCTCTAATATGGTAACTTATTGTATTATAAAATTAGAATTATGTTCTTTAGAAGAAATAATACCTCATTATTTGGGTTTGATTTGACGTTAAAATAACTATTCGATTCGGCACTAAAATCGATATTTTAGTTCGGACTCGGTTTGCCAATAAGAAAAATTAGTTGAGGCAATATTATTAATGATTATCGAATGGTTTAAAATTTAAATAATGTATAATTTATTTTTAAACGCGCATATAATCGTCGAAGAGAATAACATTAATATTTGGAATTACTATACCCTCATCGGTTAGCCATACATGATTTTTTGATTAATCGCAAAATACTTCACAGATATCAATTGATTATACTCGTATATAAAAGATGAAATATTACTCGGTAAAAAAGCATTGCAAGAACAATGGTTGAATAAAGTCAAAATCGAATAAAATTATACTCCATATTTTATACACAGTTTTTTTTATTTATTTTTTTTTATACATAACACGTGAAACAGGTATGTCTATTCGTATTGTAGCGTTATCGAGACACGAATCTCGTGTGGTTTTTTGCTCGCTCAGAAAAGGCGTAATATAGTTATTAGAAAAGTGATTTGTATACGTTATCCCGACGGCAAACGCACGATGAAATTAAAATATTTCACACATAGGCACACTCGTAACGTTTACGATTGTGTCACGCTCGGTACAATGTGACGGTCTCCCGGGCACGTCGAACCCTCCCTCTGCTCTACCCCCGACAGGGACTTAAAACTATCACGGCCGGCGATGCAAAAGTTATAAAACGAGAGTTAAAACGGCTAATGCAATAATAAACGTACCGGAAATTCAAAATCCATATACCATTCCGCATAAATGTGTTGTAATACTGCTGCAGTGTAGCGCAGCAAGTACCCGTATAAAATAAATAATTGAATTGTGGCGCAATGATTTTTATCGCGCACACTAGTATGGGAAATAAATATTAAAAGCGATGTGATTAAAATCGATGAAACAAAACTCGCAATTTTCATTCGAAAAAAAAAAAAAACAAAAAAAAACTTTATTTATTAATTACGAACGGCGTTAGGTATTTATTATTTACTTGAATCAAATTTATTTTGTCTACTTTGGAATGCGTCGAGTATGACAAACTGAACGAGATGATGAAAATTTTATGAAATCTTAACGCAGTAATAAAGTTTGTACGACACACAACGGGTCAAAGTTTACTATACCGTAAGTTTGCGCGTTTGAATCGATTTTTTAAGTCATTTAAAATTTGATGATGAAAAAAAATATTACCCTCTAGGAAAATTTACGAGTTTTTGAATTTTTTATTACGGTTATATTTAACAAAAACATTTCGAACGTTTTTAATAAATAAACGCGAATACTTTCTTGATTATAAGTTCATCGAACCGACAAAAAAAAATTGATTTTGTCCAAAATTTATGAGTCATAAATTGTACTACTTTTTCTAATTTTTCGTCAGTTTTCCTCGATTATTAAAAGAAATGTTACCAAACTGACCTTTCGAATACATCAACAATGTGCTGCTTAAAACAACTCATAATAATTTTCAATAATTTTACTAAATATTTAATAATAAAACAATAATTGGACTAAATCTTCTGGTCAAATTTCGCAAACTTTACACTTATACAGCTTTTTTTTAAAAAGGTAGATTTTTGCATTATTATTTATAATTTTAAGCGCATCTTATATGTATTTCAAATCATAAAACCAAATTTTTTGATGCAAAAAATCAAACAGATATCGATTAGGTTTTACAAAAAATTCATATTAAGGAACGCGTATACCTTTTGACTATTCGTTAAAATTAAATCCTTCACTGGCTTCACTGCATAATATAAAAGTATATTAAATGCAACGTGCGATTCGTACTGCTAGTTAAATAAATCTGCTTGTAATAAATTTATTTAAAGCCATTAATAAATTTACTCAAATAAATTACAATTTCACTATATTACATTTGGGAGGGGGGGTGGCAAAAATTCTTTGCTCTATGGCGGCGATAAAGCGACATTGAAATAAATAATTAGTTGCGTTTGCGCTGGACGTCGATTCTTATTATTATTGAACACTGAAAATCCTCTTGTTAACATACGTTATTGCTCGACCCCCGGTCATAAAATGCAACCAATAACATTTATCCGCAACGACATCGCGCCGAAGCCCTATACCGGATAAACTATATATTTATACGTCGTAACAGGTCATCCCGAGAGTGGAATATTACATATATATATACGCAGTAAATAAAAAAAGAATTACATGAAAAAAACCGGCCGACGTGAGGCTTAAGTGATTTGGTTGCAATTTCTGCAGGATTTATTATTTGTTATTTATTTTTCCCCGTACGTTTAGACTTCGCAGCTATGTTTACACAAATGTTCGAACACGCAAGGTGCGATTCGGTGACCTCTCCAGTCTCCGTGTTAGCTATATTGCAAAAGTATAGATCTCGAACGTTATTCCATTAAAAAGCGACTGAAATTGATTTCAAAGTCACATCGAAAATATATCAAAATAGTGACAAAAATGTATGAAAACGACATGACTAAAAAATGTAAAAACCCGTATCGACGTAAAAAATGTACTTTTATTAAAATAATATTGTACGAAATAAGACCGTGCGGAAACAGCAATATTCTATTTAACCGACAAATATTTTCGATCATAAAAATGTATGATGTAATGCCTATGCATAATATATTAATATATTATACTTATTGAGTATAAGAAAGGCTAGGGAGTCCCAACACCTAAATTATAGTAATATAGTACATATTTTAAAGCTAATAATAATTGACGATCGACAGTGATTTTCGAATAACTATTATCGAAAAATATTATTCCGTCTAATAAGTCTTATTATTTCGATGGCGTGGTTTGCTACGGATAAATCGTTTAACTCTGCTCTACAAAAACGTACATAAAATGTTTGATAAAACGTTAAATTCGTCAACCGTAAAAATACCGTAAACTCAGATTTATTAAATTATTATTTTTCTTTTTCGTACGCCGTTGAGAGTAAGAAAAGAAAAAAACACATTTATAATATCGTAGTAATAAGTCTAAGGGTCCCGTCAATGCATTACGCGCGTCCGTGGCGGCCAAAAAAAGAATAATCATTAAAAACGTCCGATTAGTTTTTATCGAGTCCTATATTTTCAGCCGAGAAAACTTGACAAGACAGTTTCAACACTATCAATTATTTTACGTATAGCTGAAAAGGTCCTGCGCGGGGGAGAAAAATCGAGGCGAGCCCGCCTCGTTTTAGCTTAGTCACCAAACCGTTTTGTAATCTGAACTGTAAATGACTTTGGACGAATGTGAAATATTCTTTTTTTGAAATTGCTACGGCGCGACGTTTACTTAAGGTCGCGCGAAAAACGGTACGTTAATCGCTTTTTTCCCTCACACCCTAACGGCCACCCTCGAGGGTCTCGGCTCCGTTCGAGAAGTCGCTGCATAGACTGCGGATTTATTAAAACGCAATCTCCTCGTTCGAGTGTCGGAGACCCTCAGGTCGAGTTAATCTCGGCGCAGCCCCTTAGGGCCGGCAAAATAATAAAAACTTTTTACCTGGCCAAAGTCAACCGAAACTTTATACCCATACACCCGCGCAAAGATTATTAAATCTACAGACCTCCGCGGTGGCGGCGTGTGCTAAGAAATAATAATAACAATAACACGGAAAACAAACTTAAAAAAAAATACCTCCTCCCTTGAAAAATGTATTTTCTTTCGGTTTTCACTCGCGATATACAAGGTGATTTTTTATGTGTGTTTGACACATTTTCATGCTAAAATTATGCGTTTATTCAAATTCTGAGTTGATTAAAATAATTATTCGGTTAGTTAATTTTCTGGAATTTCCTACGTCTTTTTCTTTCATCGCTACGAATGTGTATGGATAGAAAAATTCTAATTATTTTACATTTTTCACACGTGATTTTGAATGATTCCAAAAGTATTTGAAATTTCAAATTCCGACCAAGTTACGAGGGAAAATTTCAGAAAAAATGACTGAATATTTTTTATTTGCACGAAAAAACACACAGTGTTAGCAGTCCTTGAAAGGTACAAAAATATATGTATTGGAAAATAAAATACGGATATACATTCACCAAAAACTAGAATACGAATGAACGCATAAGTTAAGCATACAACAAAAGAAGCGAGCATGCTTTAAAAAATCATCCTATGATGGCCGTATAACGTTTGTATTATTTTTTATTCGCGAATACAATATTGTAATATTCGCGATCGATGGCTCGTATGAATCAAACAATTCTAGTCGTTCACTGTAACGTTTGAGCGAGGAAAAAATATCCTACGACAATAATACGACGAAAAACATCGACCCAAACGTAAACACCGGGCCGAACAGATATAATCTTTATTGTGTGAAATCCATTATCGTTTTATTCCCGCGCGCGAATATAACACAGTTCAAAAAGCTTTCGAATTAATATTTAGGTATCGTATATTATATAAGTATAACAGTAGCGCGACGACGAACAGAAATAATTAAACAAACAGAACCGCGATGGCATTAATCATTAAACGAAGTCTTCGGCGACGAGTAAACGTCGTTTTTCGTGATTGATATTATTTTTCAAGGGACCATTATAATATTGTATCGCGGGCACGAAAAATGCAGTTTACTATAGCCTATAATATAATAAGATTTCATTAACATCGTTTATTCCATCACGCGCGCCGAGCGTATTGATTTTCCATTCCGTACCGATGCAGTTTTACGACGAACATTATTTACAAAAATATATACGTACACCTTTTATTTTATGCCCTTAAACTAATTGGACCTTTGTCTTTTCAAAGTTGCTGACCCGTCTAGAATTCTAACGATCAGGACGAAAATGTCGCGAAAATTCATTTTTTTTTTTTCTGTTTCTTTAATATTACGACGACGTAAGCAATAAAATCATATCGATTTACACCGCAACGGGAGGTTCACAGTCCGTCTCGTCGTTATTCAAACGAGTGTGTATGCGTACCTGTGCGTGTATTATTATAAACTGTAAACGAATACTGCAGATTATGTTATTATAACCGATCGGTGCGTGTTTTTTACAAACCCATTTTTAATCGTTATCGCTGTTATATAATGTAATACCATTATAATAATCGACCGACATCGATATTAAACAATACAGTTTTATGTACTCCTGAATTTTGCTATGAATTAAACAATGTCATTATATTTTTGAGAATTATCCTCTGATTAAATGATATAACACTCTGTCGATCGCCATGGCATACCTACGCACACACGTATGTACTCGTATAAACTGAACACCGTTTATGAATTATAGACATTCTGTACAGAAAAAAATTGTTATATCCGCTACAATACTAGTTTAATATATTATATGAAACGAAAGAATACAATTGGCTTAACTATTATTAAGTTCTCGTATCGTTTCGTACAAAACATATTATGTACTCAGATCGATTGACAAATATCAAATGAGACGATTCAGGTACACTTTTAAACGGTCAAAATAAAAAAAAAAAAATAAATACATTAAATCAAACACGATTTTAAATTCGACACCAACAAAAGATGGGTTTCGTTTATGATTAAAAATAAATAAACCAACAGTAAAAAATAATAAAAATAACTAACGATTCCAAACTAATGTTAGTAATGGATGACTTAATTTTAAAGGTTGTGTATATTATAATTGTTTATCACAAATACGAATAAGTAATTGTGTAATGATTAGCAAACAGATTGTATTTTTTCGAAATTATAAAATGAAAAACAGTCACAAATTAAATATTAAGTATGTATGAGTGTTCTTTTAAATTTCAATTATGGTTACGACGACGATACACTTCACAATTTCAATATTATAACGAAGATACCTTATATTAACACGATAAACTTTAGAAACTGTAAACAAAATACAAACTCGCAATTCAAAAACAATAACATTTGAAACCATGTTGAGAATATACGTACAATGATGATTATCACTACCCACCAAATATAATAAGTTAATACACACCCGAGACAATGACCAGTTGATCTGAGGTGCCAATTACTTACTACGTACAATAAATATGATATTTATGTCGAGCGAGTACCCATATTCACTTGTTAATTTTAATCACCACAAGTTTATAACTATATTACAAGCCGCAGACTGCAACATATAGTATAATACTTTATGGTTAAATAGTTAATACCAACTTATTACATCTTAACTAAATTATATCAATTACTACGCTATTCTCGTTTGAAATTCAACAATCGATTATTATTTCGTACGTCATTAAATAAATAAAATTTAAAAAATAAAAGCATCGTTATAATTTTATTCTTTCGTACAGAACAATGAACTTTTACTCAAAGAGTAAAAAGTTACCGTTTAAATGTATTTATTTTTTAATTAAAAATCTAAATAAAACCCTCCATAATAGTTGGCTGCAAATTCCAATTATAATAGTTGTCTTTCTAATTCACGTAGAATTCATCGCAGCAAAGATGACAAAACGAACATAAAAGTCTCGTAAATTAAACGTAAAAAATAAATCGATAATAAAAACAAAATAAACAAACAAGCAAATCGTCTCAAACAAAAAACAAAAAACTACTCTCACTCAATGTTTGATTTTCAACATCGAATAGATGATTAAATACAAATATTGAAATACGTCCCGCTGGCTCTTAGGTTTGCCATAGTAATTCCGTTACGATTAGTGTTAAGAAACCGTTATAGTTTAATAATAATTAGCGCTACGCGTTTATTTATAAAATAACAGAAAACTTATCACAAAACGATTCGTTAATGCAGATATGTGCTACCTGAAGACCACGAGGTCACGAAATGTTAATAGGAGATCGGCAAAAATTAAACACCAAATGAAAAAGTCGTCTCATAAAATGATCTCATATAATACGAATAAGCGTAGGTAGTAAATTATATAAAATCAAAGGCATTAAATTCTGAACTTTTATTATCTATACCATAATATTTTGCAATGAAATGGGGTTTGAACGCGAAAAATTGTTCCTTCATACGGAATAAGGTGTGTGTGTGTGTCATGCGATAAATTATTGTTATACGTCTTTATGGACTTAAAAGAGATGAAGCACGATTTTTCTTCTGATACGTAACTATTACACTCGCGGAACACTATTTTTAGAAGAACAGAAATTAAAATAATTATATTTTCGATATATATGACGAATGAAATTGTTAAAATTTAAGTCTGCAAGGTAGAACTAATATTACTAGCTATTACTAATAAGTATGTTAATTTTCTGTGATAACAAGTAACGACAATATTTTTAAAAAGAAAACACTTCTGAGGAACATAAGGTATATCAACAATGACGATAATGAGTTAGAAATATTTACAGAATTTCTCAGGGATATTTAAAAATGTTAAACTGCATAAAATTATCGATTTTATAGAACATGTGTTGTGTATTGTATATATTTTTTTCGAGACGTTTGTAGGCCGGTCGCCTCGTTAGAATTAATAAATTTGGAAGACGTGGATCGAGAAAAGTTCGCGCACCACTGCTTTAGTGCGTCGTTGGTGTACGTGTTCGCGATTAGTACGGAAATAAAGTTTCTGTAGCGGAAACGCAATAGATTCACCGTCGAAATTCAAATCACAGTGGCAGATTTACGAATTCGGACTTTTCGATTCATTCGAGCTGTCAAGTAATTCTGAAAATGTAATCAACATTTGTAGGTTTGGCATCACAATAGTATATTAAAATACCATTTATACGTTGTATTATACCATAGATTTCGCTGTGGGGTTCTATAATCTATACACGTGATATTATTTTCACACAGTAGGTAATGATAACGACCTGATTAAATTTTAATTAATACGTAAACTGTTCAACATTGTTTCGCTATACTATAGTAGTCGTAATTACTTTTGAACAAGTAAATATTAATTAAATTTTGTATTACTTCGTCGCGTAAGATTTTCACGTGAAAAAGTAATCTATCTTTAGGATTTATAATAGTATTTTAAAATGACTCTTTTTGTGTTTTTAAATAATCTGAGAAGTGACGAATTATAATTTATCACGACTAAAATGAATACAATCGTTTTATACTCTTAGTTAGGTACTAAATACTTTTAATAAAATATTATTAAGCTGTTCATTATTATCGCCGACACAATCGACAAAATTAAAAACAAATGAAAACGTTTATACTACGTTTCAAAATTAATATGCAAAATAGAAAATGTGTCATTACTGTAATTTAATAAAGGGTTGAAAAAATAAATTCTATCGATTTTTATATCACCCTTCTCTACATTCCTCCTGTCTAAACTTAAAATCATAATTAAAACTGGAATAATTAGTCTGCGGCATATAAACGTTTTCGGAGTAGATCACTATTTGGAAATGAAAAATTGATATGGGAACTAAGGTTGTTTTTTTTTTTTTGTGAGACGAGATAAAATACAGAAATAGAAGCAGAGAAAAGATGACTACAGAAAATGTTGAAAAAAATATATATTTATAAAGGGTGTCCCGCAGAGATCTGACAAATGCAACAACTTTAGCTATATTCTACATTTTAAAGTTTTCTTTTTTTAAATAATTGTTATACTTTTGCGCTATAATAAATATATTTTTAAACAGATTTTAACTATAAGGAACTTGAAATAAGAAATGTTAAATCGTATTAAACTTTCTTTTTTACTGGCTAGCCATTTTGTAAATAAAATGTTTAGAAAAATTTTGATGTTTAAAATTTTTAATTAGATTACATCACACATTTTTAATCAACTTTTGAATTTTATTAAAATTGTATAAAAAAAACAAATCATTTTTTTTTTATCAATAATTATCAGTGTCACAGTATATTCTGTAATTATCATCGATTTTGTCGAAAAATGGTATGCCGTAAATGTTGGCCTTTTTTGTAATTTTTCATCAGTTTATGGTCTATATTTTTAAAACTGTTGGGAAATTCGAAAAATTATCTCTTTAAGTACCAACTAAATTAAATTTACTACCAGAAATCTGTATTGGAGTTGAAAATCGGACCATATTATTGTGTTCACATACGAAAAAAATAAAAAAATCACACATCATGGTTAAATCAATGGATACTTCGTTTCACTCAGAATCTAATATGAACAAATATGTTATTTATTTCACATAAAAAATTTCTTTTTCTGTTGAAACTGAATGTGTATACGTATAACGTTGACAGCGTAGAAGACGCATATCGAATCAATCGCAGACCTACGGGTGTAATGAACCGAACTTTGATAGTATAGAACTCATAACCACGCCGTAATCACATACATTATACCTACACGACAATGCAAAGATAGGATTCGCCGATTGTACTATGTATCGTTTATGTCTCTTAAAACCTATTGTCAATAACTAATTACCGCCCGGCGGTCGCATTATTTTTACGGCCAACAGATTCCGTCGAATCGACGAAATGAACGACAATATTACAGATTCTTTTGGAAATATTGATACGGTTACTCGTCGCCACGTATTTCGAGCGATAAGAATGTTTATGAAAGTCCATTGTTATATTTTCACTTTTTTCTATATTCTATCACAACTGTTTGGAGGAAATATATAATATATACTTTAGTACTAAACATTGGAAATATATTGTATTTGGCGAATAGAAAATACTAAATTATTTTTAACTTTGAAAATGTAGCCAACTACGCGGATATGATGTTTGAACAAGTCTGTCTCGTTTTAACGATTTTTCAAACTAAATTAATAAAATAACAAACACCGGAATTCTTTGTATCAACAATGGCAACAAAAAACGTTAATTATTTTAATTGCGGTTTATTTGTTTATACTTGATGTAATTAAAAAAAAAAACAAATACACACACAGAAGAGTTAAAATAGTGAAGAATAAAAATAAAAAAAACTGCCCGGATTGATTGAATTATATGATTAAACCGTAAACAGTATTATTCGGAGCATAATCACAATCAATAAATAAAGTATACAGCTATACAGAATACCCCGCAAGGATCGATCGGTTTCAAATCGTGAAATATAATATAGTACATTACTTCCACGACATTCGAACGGTGAATGTTTTCGCAGAACTTTTGGAAAATAAATATTTAGATGTATCGAATAATGCAATAACTTCGTTGGCGATCTTAAATCGATTATTGTATACATTGTTTAAAAAAATTAATACTAATGTTTCCGTAACCTACTTCGAACTCTAGTCAAACGTTATAACGCTCAATCGTTTTCCCGGAAAATGTAATTGAAAACAGAGGCTGCTGGGAAAATCGCACAGACGACCGAGTTTCCGAGAATAACTGTTATATACCTTTAAACATAATTACAAGACACTCGCATGTAGACTTCGTTTCATTCGATCGTGAATTTTGAAAAACGCGAAAATTCGTTGCGAACCACTAAAATAATTTTTCAAAAACAACACGCCACGCGTTTTGTGAGTAGGTGTTTTTCAATAATTGTTCCGTGCCAAATCAACTATAGCGTAATACTTAACGACATTTACGACATTGGAGGAAAATTCGCTAAGTCGTTGTCCATATAATTAACCATCCCTTTGTCAACATAATTTCCTCTTATATAGAAAAAACAACAACACAATGACGTAATAATTTATGAAAAAAATTTAAATAAATGTATCATTTACTATCATCTATAGGTACTATCGACAATCACAAAATTATTAACTATTGGAGTCGATTACTCGTCCGCCCACCCGATAATCGTTGATATCACCACCTAGTAAATATTCATATATTTTTGCTCACGCGGTATTTTGCTTATTCTAATATTAATATTTTTTTAAAAAAACAAAAAGCACCTAAACGAAATTATTTGAAAACACAGACCACCAGTTAAAAAACATTGATTTAAGACTTCTCAAACGCTGTATTATATTACGTATATAATATATATACAGTGTATACTATACACTATAGTAATGCAATATAAAACTGCCGTCGAATTGAAATCGAATTAAAACAAAACAACGTTAAACTACCAAGTGAAAACGTGAAACAGCATTTCGAAAAAAAAAATACGTCATCACATGAAGCTAATTTTTATTTTATGTTAATTTATTTATTTGACGTTTTTTACGTATACATACACTGACGGTAGTGCTCTATCGGATTATTTGATACGTACTTTGCATACGAAACTGAAACATGACTTACATTTAAATGTATACGCTTTTTTACATTTATTTCGTGCTTAAAGTTACATCAAGTGAATTCACCTGTTATGGTAGGTAATCAATTTATTTTGGTCGGTTTTCGCGAGACTATCCGAACGACCAAGAAAAAAAAAGAAAGAGAAATATTATGATCTTCTCTTTTTTTTTTTGTTATTCGCTTTGAAGTCTTAAATAAATTATATTCAACTATTGCTCTGCCGTTATTCCGTATTGATTTAGATGTTTTTAAAAAAAGAGAAGAAGATAAATAAAGAAAAAAGAGGGAAAAAAAGACGAGAAGAAAGAAATAGAAAATTTTGGTCGTTTCGAGAAATAAGAGTTTCTTTTATATGAATATATATATAATAAAACATAAACATCTCCCATTTCGCGTGCATAACATCTCTGCTGCAGATACATCTTCACAGTGATTCAATGAACAAACAGGAAATTGCCCGTCCGTCTGTCCGTACGCAATTTCCGGACCGCGGAGCCGCCTATACAGTGTGTTCGGGTCAACGCTTCACAGTAAACGCATCAAAGTTAAGTTTATACTCCAGACACAAACCGCGGAATAATACGCGCGGCGATTTCTGTGAAATGTAAATTTTGAGTTCGAGAAACGATACAGCTAGTATATAGTCCGTTTCAAACGAATAAACCGTACACGATATTATTATGGTAATTTCACCGTTAACAATAATAATAATAATAATGTCACACATAATAACTTTATTACCAGGACAGATGTTTATATGATTTCGCATCTTTTTACTGTACGGCAAAAAAATGCTACGTAGTTTGTACCAAAATTTTATTTAGCATATTTCGTGATTTTTGCATTTTTAAGATTTTTTTTTATTATTATTTAGTACTTGAGCGTTTCTTTTGTGTGACTTCAAAATCGTGGAATTTAAAATCATTGTTCAAGATAAACAAATATTTTATTTACGAGCTGGAGAGTACCTGAGTTTTAAATACGAGTTTAATACCTATATAAGTATGCGTTTTCTGTTTTACTCGAATCGTATGAGAACCGTACAATTATTTTCCAATTTACTATCAACAAACAGTACAATTTGTGGTGACAACGATCTAGTTCACGAAAAACAATATGACATCATCCTATCTATACGTTATGCTACGAGCATACAGATAGCAGGACTTTGACAAAATATTAACATCTTTAAATTGTGTAAAAGCATATTTCAAGTACATGTTTTTAACATTTTCAAGGCATGACTACATACTCGTACATGTTTAAAAGCTTTTTAGGGCATTCAATTCTCTGCCCTATTTATTACAGCCGACGTGTTTCTAAAACAATATTATGTCATCAAGTGCGCGAAATGTATTACGTATATTATTATGCTCAGCGAATGCACGCGTTGTTTTTATAGTTAAATCGCACGTGGCACTTTATATACCCGAGACGTTTATAGGCTTTTGGTTGTCTCTCAACCGAATCATTTATATTAGATTCTGTGCGGAGCGAAGCTATACAAAGAATCTATTGATTTTACAATGATGTGTGTTAGCGTCTCTTTTTTATTTTTACTTTTTTTTTTTAGGGAATCTGCTGTAAACACTTTTTTGGGGAAGGGGTCGTCATGTGAGTACTCCGGTAGTTTCATGTGGTAGTTTTTTTTATACATCGGATATTGGACGTGGACGATACTTTAGATAAGACATTTTCGGAATTCTCAGAGAATTTTCTAGAAAATAGCGAAAACCACGACCGCCCGAGGAAACCCATGGTGCCATTACATTCAAGTTATAGAGTAAAAGAAATTTTTTCATCTATTCGACTATTTTGTATTTTACGAGATATGTTAGGAAACGTAAATTATAATCGTTAGTATTTTCCCAAAGCATTGTCTTGTCATCGTGCGAACATGGTATGATTTTTGATTTAAAATTTAAGACAATATTTTTTTTTACTTCACTACCCGTTATTGCTACACTATATTGTACTCGTATATTCGACGTACACTTATGTAGTAAAAACCTTTATTCGGTTAAAATTTTAAAACTACTTATCAGAAAACTCTACTCAACATCACTTTTGGAAGGCAATTATGATTTATCGTTTCTTTCGAATATATAACAATAATAATAATCTGACTTTCACCGAGGTGAGTGAAGCAATTCAACAAAAAAAGTACCCAACGCCCGATGGTTTCTGCAGTAGTGCTATATCCACGTACGATTTTTTTCTTTTTTGATAGTATATGATATCTTACGAAAATGGATTACCGGTGTCGTTTCTCATTCTTCAGACGACCTCTACCCAATAGAAATACCCGCCAAAGAAGTTCGTTTGAGCATTCTTATCTGCCCCGTAACCCAAATCAACACAATGTGTTCGCGGGGCAATAAAATATTAGAAGTGTAAATATATTTATAAGCTACGGGGGGCATCGTATATTCGTATATACGTTTCGATTTGTTATTCATTAATAAATCATTTTTAACGTTAAACAATGAAATTCTCGGTCAATTTGCGTGACGTTTATGTATCTCAATATAATTATGAAATCGTTATTATAATACTATGCACGCTTTTTTTTTACTACTTTTTGGTCGTAATAATTGTTTTTATGATGTTTTTACGTTTTTCACTAGGTATTTTAAACGAAAACATAATTTTAATACCGTATCCCGCGAAACGGAACATTATTTAAAAATATTTACGGTTTATACCGGGGTTTATATGTATGAGCCGAGTAGTGCACCAACATTTTGCGGGGTAACTCTTCAGCTCCGCTCATAAAGACTATATACACTAAATACTATACATATATATATATATACTTTAAAATAACTTAGACCTTACTGGTTGAATATTCGAATTTAAAAAAAAACCCATAGCTCTGCTTTAGAATATGAAATCAAAAATTTATGTTTTCATTAAAAAATAAGACATAATATAAAACTTCGAAAGATAATTACGAGGACGAAAAATATTATTTTCCAAACCGACTGTTGAGTAAATAAAAATAATTTTCAAAAACCATAAATAGAATGGTAACAACGAATGGTTCATGTTAAAAAAAAAATTACCCCGTACGTATTGTAGAAATGTCATACCGTTCGAAAACTCGCAAACTCTGTATTATTATGTGCCACTCATTACCTAACCGATTAAGGGCGTTTAGCAGTTAATAATTAATTTGAAATGTTTCGATCATACACTATATTTTAACCTACTATATCTGTCAGTATTGATTTTCACTGAGCAGTGGGGTCCAATAATAATAGTTATTGTGATTCGTTCGAATAGTAATAATATATACTATATGGGAATTTCAAATAATTCACGCTAGTATGTAATTCACGCTTAGTATTAAATCCCAGACATTATCGAAAAAAGTACATAAACATTCGTGATAAGTGTTTATTAATTCGGAGGTCCTCAGACTTTCTTTTTTTTTTTACATACCACTCAATGATCATAACGGTTACGTACGGACCAACCACCTTTATACCTAACTACTAAAACATAACAACTTAAAACTATTCAACATGTCTATACATTTTTTTTCCGTGATTCAAAACGATGAAAAATGAAAATGAAAAATAATTTACACAACATAATAAATTAGGTTCATACAAGAAATGTTAATAAAAGAATAAAACAAATTAAAATTCTGTACCGCCGCGTAGCTTTTTACACATCGCCAATAGTACGCGTATGGAAACCTCTAATTTAAATAAATAAAATATACGTTTATCAGCTTATCATTTAAATTCATATCTCTTTTAGTACTCAAACATGGTGCATATAATATTATATTTTAGTGCCCACACGTAGTAAAGGTACGTGGTTTAATTGTCTCCCGACTACAATACCAACATGCGTACTTCTTATCTTTTTGTGGTCACGGCCCATGAATGATATGATATCAGAAAAAAACACGAGTCCACACGTGACATATTTTATAATAAAAATACCCTCCCCTAAACGTAATGCACTTGAAAACACGAAGAGAATCGTGCGAGTCATCTACCGCAATCTCATATTTTATCTATTTATCTATTTATTATTTATTTTATCAAATTAGACAACAATTATAATTCGAAAACCGCAATTATATTATTATTATTATACTTAAAAACAATTTTACGTCGTGTTCGATTTTAAGTTTTGACATAAAAGTTTCGAATTTAATTTCCTCGGAGATTATTTATTACTTTACCGGCGAGCAGTGAAACTTTAACTCGATAGTAAACTAATCTATGAAAATTATTTTAGGGAATCCATTAGTTAATTTAGTTTGAAGCGTCCGTTGTAACATCAGGCGACGGCCGCTTAATGTTATGGTTAATGGTTACTGCGATATTAAATTTAAACGAAATAAAAATATAAAAAAGCATTTTATCCGTCACGTGTCTAAGATGAATACTCTAGGCATGTATATATATATTATTAATAACGTAATTAATAACGGTAATCAATAACGAAAATGATCATTTATACCCGTTTGCCCATACCGATATCAAAATACTGTAAAATACTTGACGAGATGTTATTATTTGTTTGAATTATTTATCGGAAAAAATAATTTAAATTATAAGTTATAAGCCCGAAGTAACTAAAGTTTTTCTATACGTGTTTCTCAGATGTGTAACGTATTCTTAGAAAATAAATAAAAAAAGAAAACGATTACGTTCGAATTGCTCCAGGATGCGTAAAATGAAAACTCGACGTCAGAACAACTACCGATTTGCATGCGTAGTTTGTTGAATTACAAAAGCGAGGAAGGCTTGTTTGAATTTTCTACAAACATCAATATACACACACACACAAATTCAATAGAATCTCGATTGAATTTGTCATCCCACACGTAAAAACACTGACATCTGACATATAAGTATTTACCGACAACATATATCGTTTCAGAGCTTCTTATTTTATTTTTACTTTTTCTGCTTTGCTATTTCGTACGTAATAATTTATAATAATATATACTATACAAAAAAAAAATAAAAATACTTTACCCACTCGAATAAAACGTACACTAATTGTCAATTAAATGTAATAATAATATAACTACTCCGTGCACGTTGACGATACAATATTTCGCCGAGCTTTTCAACATGAAAGTTATTCTGACTAAATTGTAAGACGCGAGCAACTATTACAAAATAAACAGTTACGTGAAGTAAACAAGTAAACTGAAATCTAAATTCGGACATCATATCAAAAAAAAAAAAAAAAAGGAGGATATCTACAGCCATTGAGATCTTGGCGGGTAATTCGACCTACCCTTAATTTTTGCATATGATCCGGGGTGTGATAACTTTAATGACTTTTCCGAAAAACTAAGAATTAATACAAAAATATTATGATAACTTAATTTTCTGAGATTTTTTTTTTCGATTATTAGTTTTCTTTTCAATAATAATAATTATTATTAATTTGTATTAAAATATAACAATATTATATTATAGTATTATAGTATTATAGTATATTTAATCTATGCTAAAGGTAACTATAATGTTTACAAGTTTTAACCATGATACAATTTTTCTTTTATTCATGTGCCAATTCGCATACCGCATTTGTATTACCCTGAGGAAATGAAATAGCACGAAAAACGTCGGTATAACGAGATTTTATACACGCGTACAAAATGTAAGGATCAGTATAAGAGTTTTAAAAACAATAGAGTTTCATTCGCAATCGTCTCTGGAGCGCAATGTCGGTCACTTTCAAGTGTAATCCACAACAGTATATTATGGATTACGACACGGCCACCCGCCCTTATTACCACAACAACCTCGAAACTGCAGAAAACCTTACTACCTGGTTAGTTAGTAACCCGACTTCGCCGCCACAGACGTTTGAAAAATACCAGTTTTTCAAATCGAATACACTTTGACATTATTACGTCATTCGAACTCTCGAGCAGATTACTTTTTGAATATTATTAATCCACTAAAGCCTGCACCCCACGCGGTAAACACGGCGATGTTTTCTAACATCCATTGGTAATAAATCTATCGTTTTTAGTAATGGTGTTGAATACGACGAATATAATATGTTATCATAATAATATATTACAATAGGTACAACGCACCGATGCGAAATGATAAAATAATGTAAATATATCAAAGACATTAGTTCGGACCGATCACAACCGACACCACAGCCGAGTCATTGATCGTGTGAACGCTATATCATTACGGAATTTTGAAATCCTGTGATTTCGTTAACGACTTGGTTATATAATAGTCACGTTTTAGAAATTATTTTCGTTGCGAGCCGATTCATAGACCGAAATTTAATCAAATTTTAGAGAGAGCTTTAATTGTTTTAATTTTATATAAATTAGATACAACATACAAACTTTCATAGCCATAGCTTAACTCTAGATTTTGATCAAAATAGAGTCTGTTTTATAAATAATTATAAAATGATAAAAAAAATCGTTCTTATACACATATAAAGTTTATAAACATAAATTAAGAGTAATAGTATTTTTTTTATATGGCTATTATACGATACTAAATATTAAGCTCTGTAATAAATAATAATTAAACTGGTCAAACGCTGAATGTAAAATATGTTTAGGGAAGCTTGAGATCTATTTGAAAGGGCTAATCCCGTGTAAACCCTTTTCCCGATCATCGCCTATAGGCTGATTAACGATAACCAAAGAGAATAACTTTGATATTTTCTTTCTAAAAGTTGTTTTAATTACAAATTGTATTTATTTTTGCTACTTAATTTAGTTCAAATTGAATACTTCAATGTTTTATAAATTTAAAAAAAAAGCCCTGTAGTATGAAAGCCTACTGTCCAACAATAAGATTAGCCACCACATACACCAGGTATGTAAGCTGCAGTTGCTTGTCGATGCCCGGAGGCGGATGAGACAATGTCAATTTTAAAATGTTCATCTCAAACGCGCGTCTATAGCAGCGCGACCATAAATCCCAGTTCAACCGTTTATTACGTTAATGGAAATTACAACGCTATATATATGTATATAAATATATAAATATATATATATATACACCGATAAATTATCGCCAGACTTTATCGTCTTAAGAGCTTTACACATTATATATATATATATATATATATACGTACTATATAGGGCGGAAAGAAAACTCTTTCGCTGTTTTCCTCTTATACACCTTGTTTTCTTTTCTCTCTCTTTCTCTCTTTCCTCCGTTTATCCTTCTATATTCTATATATATGCGTGAGTGTGTGTGTGAGTGTATACGCCCAATTGAAACCCGAAGAGTTAAGAATATAGACCCAAAAGCAGCAGTAAATAACCAGCCGTCAATTCACGTGGCAAAATATCGGATCGACATTTTAATTTCGTTAATGTAGTTTTATACGAATACCTATTGTATACACTGTCCGTAATGCGAATCGTATACACCGACTCCAACCCCAGGAGCAGTTAAAACACTATAGTTGTGGTATATACGAGTATATTATAGTTTGTTGACCGTATTAAATTGGAGTTGGTTACGCGATACGACGAGTGACAAAAAAAAAATGTTTTATTTTTTTTTTTTAAACGTAAAATATCGTGCATCACAATAATATTATACTGAAGCCGATCATAAACGAGTTAGAAAAATAAAGTTAAGTTAAGAAATTGAGTTACATTTAACTCAGTTACACAAAGAGTTACTTTTTTGTAGCAATAGTACTTTTTAATTTTACGAATTAAATTTTATTTTTGAGAAATAGAGTTATTATTTAATTAATTTTTAGTTGCGTCAAGTGAGGGTTAGACTTAGAGACAATAGAGTTTCACTTATAAAACTCTACTAAATTATGATAATTAACTGTTCTGTAGAGTGGTTAACTATAAAAAAAAAAAACATTGAAAAATTGATAAAACTATTAATAATATGTTTTATATGAAAATATAGAAGAAAAAATAATTAATAATTAGTAAGTGCCAACGTTAAATAAAATCAATAAGTGTTAAAACGTCAAAAGATGATCTTAAAACAAATTATAAGATTTTTTTTCATTAATTTACCTAAATATTTTTGCTTAAACCTTAAAAAAAATTGCTCGATTTCGAAAATTATTAGCTCATCCAATACTCATGCTTTTTTGTTTTTAATTTTATTTCAATAGAATAATGGGGCCCCATTGAGCATTGTACTCGTGTTTATTATAATTATTAATAATATAATATTTATTACAAAAATTATCATATAATAATATGAGTTTAGAACTTTTTTTAGAAAAATAAATTCATCGTTTAATCGAATTTCATAACCTAACTGAAATCCTTTGTATAGTGTACCGCTGTTATTACAAAACGTACGTATTTTCTTCGTCAAAATGTCTATTAAACTACGTATATCTGAACACAAGATGGTATAATATAACATGGAAAATCACATTAGCCCGCGTACAAGCGTAGTTATAGGTATATTGTACAACAGGCGCACACACGTATAAATATTAAATAATAAGAGTATTAAACCGAACATCAGTGTATCAGCTACGCGTGTGTATTATTCGGTTTATCGAAATTTCAAAATATCCTATCTTAATGATATACGAGTATGACATATACAACATGCATAATACTGTACTCGCGTTTTATGTATAATATAGATAATGTAAACATTTTTCTCGAAACCTTCCTCATTTTTCTATGCAAATTTCAAATGATATGAAATTTAAATACCGAAGATCGTGTACATTTCAATAAATATTTTTCTATGGAATCCATAAAAAAAATACCGTTACGTATCGTATTTTATAATTTTTTAAATTTAAACGAATCGAATTTAAGTTATGAAATAACATGAAGTGTTATGTGTTATCACATTACTGTTTTACATCGGCGTCTAAAACATCCTCACTTTATTCGTACTATATATGTTCAGTATTTTATAGTAGAATTGGTAGTTAAATTTCTCGATTTCACATGTTTATAAATGATAATATTATGTAACATACTATAATATGTATTTTCAATAGGCAAAGTTAATTGTTTATTTAATACGACTGTTTCATATGTATTTAACGTTAAAGACTTTTGAATTATTAATAATTATAAAAATATTATAGCATAATCGTACTACCCTACAAACTTTTGAAATCCGTACTGAACACAATTTTAGTTCCTGGTTTACAATTTATATTGTTACAATTTCCAATACACTTTACAGATTAAATAATTTTACTTAAAAATCCACAAACTATAATAAATACAAAGCGCGTTCTTCTGAGGTAGAGAAGTTGGTATAAGAAATTATTGCTTTTACTTACGCAGGTTTTTTTTAATAGATACTGTGAGTTTTTTAAAATTTAAACGTTATGATAAATATTGTCATCATCTTCCGTATGGAGTATATAAATACATTGGTATAAATACATAGTGACTTTATGTTTTATTTAAAACTTACGAGGGACACAAATTTTATTCCACACACGTTTATGTTATTAAAAAAAAAATTGTTAGTTAATGAGTTTATAGAATACTATATTGCTATAATTTTATTAAAACATCCCCAAAAGTTCGCAGTGAAAAATTTTAATCATGGTTTTCATTAAACATTGAACATGTGGATTTTTAACTGTATTTAAAATGCATAGTGTGTTTAAATGTGAAAAATCGCCAACTTTTCGCTTGTTCATTTCTTCGTTCTAAAACGTCATTCATTATTCGTTTCGACTCTACGACTGTTGAAAAGAAAAAGAAAAAAAAGAGAACAGTTTTCAGTGTGCTCTGGGTTAAATAATATATCGTTTAAACCATTGTATACTGCCTTGGAAAAAATCCATTCTATCTGGGTGACAAAAATCTGCTCTCGAATTGATAAAATTTAATGAACATTCCAACATATCTGTTGTACGCGTTTCAAATTGTTTTAAATAATCATCTCGAAATCAAATTAAAGATATATTCGCACTTAACAACGATAATGTCGACCAGATACACAATGCCACTTATATAAGCACTTATAAACTTTGTGATATTCAATAAATAGATTATTTAACGGCACCCCCCAATAATTATACTTCAACTGTGATTTATATTATAACATCTGTATACAGATCAGATTTTCAAAATAATTTAAATTTATAAGTTTATAGCGCATCTTATAGACACGAGCATATTATATAGGCACCTATTATTTATAACGATAACGTTTTCAAAACTTATCGATTCATTTTATTACCCAAAAAATATTATAATAATTGCCAACTAAAATAATACTAATATTAATCAACTGTCTTTCTGTAATGTTTCCGACAAAAGCAAAATAGATAAAAAAAATTAAAATAAATTATATTAATATAATATGGGCACACTTATATTTCCCAATATATTTAACCTACTCCAAATTATATAAAATAATTCAAAATTATAAAAACTAATTAAGAAATTTTTTATAGTGCAATAAATGGAACGCTGTAAAATTTTGTTTTAATTATTTATAAGTTTTTTCTTTTATAATTAATTAAATGCTATGCTCATGATTTTTAAATAATGCCAATTAATTTTTTTTTTTTTTTGGCTTATTGCTTCATGCCTATTAGATTAAAAACTTGGGTCAGAAGCCAAATGGAACAATCGCGACAAACAGGGATATAGCGTTGATCCATATCCATAGAGACACACACATTGATGTGAATTGCATTATCGATCGCTTTGCCAAAAACAAAAGGAAAAATACAATCTTTGCTTAACTTAGAATCTAAAATTGTTTAAAATTCAACTTCTTTATTTAGGTAGGTAATCATTAACTTTAATACAATTATATGTATTTGTATAATAAATACAGACTTATAATAAATCAATCGGTAATATATTAATAATAATTTTATATTATTTTTATTGTTGTTTAAATATTAAGGTACAATTTTTTATCTATAACTAAAATAGATTTGAAAAATTTAATGTATTTAAAATTAAAAATTTCAAAATATATTCAATATTAAATTAAAGCTTTTCTCCCCTTCCTTATGCATTAATTACACGAAGCCTCTGGAATTAAGAAACCACAGATGTCAAGTACCTTAAAAAGACATTAATTAAAAAAAAAATCAGGATTTTTAAATAGTAAAACCGTGTATTTAAAAATCACGAAATTCAAAATCATGTCAGGTTTTTTTTAGTTTATCCAATGAAATTTTAACATAAATGTTATCTCAACTATTATACAGAATTATGAAAAATAGGAAATTTTTATTTTTATTATTTATTATTCTACCTAAAAAAAATGAATTCAATGTATTAGTACACTACCCTTTCGATTTTCCACAAATTATGCCATCAAAAAATTTAATTACAGTTAAAATTTTAGAATTTTCATTCGATTAAAAAAATTTAACAAAATTAGTTATCTCATAATCATAGTTATTATAATATAATATAGCATATTATTCTATGGATTTTTATACATTTTCATATACTAACGGTACGCTTTTTGTGAGACCATTATATTGTATTTTGATGTAACGCACCAGTATTATTAAAATTTATCGCACCTACGTATAAAATCAAGTTATTTAATTATTCTTCCCACAAATACAAAATATGTTTGCTATTTTAACACAATATCAAAAGCCGTGGCGAATATGACCGTCGGCCATTGATCAAATAATAATATACATAATATACCTAATGTGTTCAATGTAATACATATAAATACATGACGATTTTAATAACTACTAAAAGGCCGCGTGCAAATATTCCACACTGCAGGAGTTGTCTAAAAATAATTTAAAGTTCGCACGTCAAATCATCGCTATATTGTTTCAAATACCGCAAAAATATGTTATCTTTTGATTTAGAACTCTCCGTTACATGCGCTTAACACGATCGTATTTAGATGCGCCGCACCTTATTTTGAGGTCGGGTTTTTTCTAACCTGTTATAAGAATTTACGACAGAGTCACTTAATATTGGACTGAAATTCCTAAACGAAAAAGAGTTAAAATACCAAAAAAAAACCGTGCCAATTTTAAACGAACCACTCGTAGATGACTATTTGTATTTACAATTAGATAATAAAAGTTGATAATGAGAAAATAAAAAATAGATTTATACAAGAACACCATTAAAATTGTCAATATTTACGATTTAAGGTAAATTTTGCGATTGCAACAAGATTTTGAAAATTCTATCCTTAATAATTACTATTTTTTACGTGGACATACGTTATTATCCGTACCTATTCTCTTGCACGCCACATTAAGAGATTAATCTTTTTATGATATGAGAAATACCACATCGATGGACACGAGAGACTTTTTTAAGCCCAAAATGACCTCAAAAATACATAATTTTCGTTGCTTCTATAGCAGTAGTAATGATAAAAATTATTGTCGATGAGCCCTTTCCCTCGGCATTATTATACAAAACTTCAAACAAATTTTTAACTCCTATACTGCAATAAGCTATATTTTCTTTAGTATTTCATATAAAAAGTCGTGCTGTCACAGAAGATGGGCTTAATAACAAGCCATTAGACATAGAAAAAACTAGTATTTTCTATAAGCTATTTTAACTGATAATTTGTTTTTATTTAATTAAAAATTAAACATTTTTTTTACATAATCACTATAATAATACCTTTGTATATATTTTAGTATTAAATAAAAAAGATTTTATTCTAACAAAGCAACTATAGTAATTAACATTTTAAATGAAGTAGAAAAATAATTTAAAAATACGAATATTATTACTAACGAGAAATATATTTCGTCTGTTTTTACATACTTAGATCACTATTTTTGATTTGACTGAACATTGTTACTAATAAATAATAATAAACAGCAATAATGTAATAATTATTTTTGAAAGATACGAAAAGTCGATTTGTTCATATACGACCATCATAATATTGTGTTTGTGCTCGCGTATGATTTAATATATATTACGTACTACTATAAATTGTAAAAAGGGAATTTCACAAGGACACGAAGCGGGTCGTCTTTGCAAGCCGTCCTATGGGTGGACAACGAGCCGCAAGGGGAGCCACGTGATTAATCGCCAAATGTTTCGGCGTCCCTTGAATTAATTGAGAATCGAATCGTCAGCGAAACAGCGTCATGGAGTAAAAACGCATTAATGGCTCCAGAGCATCAACAGGCACTCTTACATAACTTTTTCATTGGCGATGGCGGTGTCCTCGAAAGGACATCACAGGCACGTAGCCAGGATTTTAGGAGGCTAATTTCTCCTTCTCTCCAACACTCGCATGCAAAATTACATCCATTTATAGTAATCGGTAAATAATTTTCAATACGGTTTTCAAAAATCAAAGGTATAAAAAAGGTTTATTTTCAATTACATGATTAGTAAACAAAACTTAAAAAATGTTAAATTATATTCGATTATTTGGTGGTTTATTTTTGTATTGCAATACAATATTGTTGTACATTTAGTTTTAATTTTTTTTTTTACATCACGTAACGGTAAAACGTATTCAATTACACTATGTTATATTTTCATTTGTATTTTTATTAAACGATTTTACGATTTAATGAATTGGTACATATTGGAAGTATTAAACCCCACGTAACCTACCCCTGGATTCACGCCTGGACTGGCCATCTAATGGGAATACGAGACGACGAGAGCAGCACGTGCAGTATTATCCGCCGCCGAGTCCCGCTGGCGAGCCAACAATGGCCGCCGCCGGTCACCGCGATAGTTTAAGGCGTATTTTTAGACAGCCGCCGGGCGTTCGCGCGCGTAACCCAAAATTAGAGACACACGCAATTTGTCACGGATGTTGAATGGACCAGTGTGCGTGCACGTATATATAATATACGTGCTTGTCACGCGACTATACTATATAGCTTATGTTACTGATGTTACTGAACTCGGGATCGTACAGGTGTGTCGCCGAACACATACACACATACAAACAAATTCACAGCAGCACTAGCACACAGCACTAACACACGCACCATACTGTGTGGCACACTTATGTGCCGAAACGATAGCCACAAAAGTTTTTTTTTTTTTTTACGATACCTAGTGTTAATACGTAAATAATTTTAAAAAAAATTTACCAATAACCAAGAATATTATTAAAAATGTATGGATAACTACCAGTTTTAACTTTTAAAATTTAAAAATAAATAGTAAAATAAGTAAAATACGTAGCTATACAAGTAAAATTTAATGTGTACTATAATCAAGTAACAATAAATAATGATGTGATACAATAAATAAAAAAATGTAGTTCTCTAATAGTACTATAAAATACATTTTTAATAATACTCTGGGTTGTTTTGAACTTTTAACTTTAATTATTTCTATATATATTTTTCTGTTTCACAAGATACGTATATACCAATAAATATATATAACCAATATTAAGTCAAACCAAGTTACAATATTGATACTACAAATATTGTAATTTCGAAACTGCATATTATATGCAATAGTATTGAAATATGCTTATGTATTATATATTTTCTGCGCTACCCTTCCTTGGAGAATATAATATACTCTAAAATTAAAATAAGTGTATAAAGACATTTGTCACTGCGCAGATTTTCAGCGAGAATATCGTATAAAGTTGGGACAAGTATCTCTGATCTTAGGTACATAATGATAAAATTGATAGAAACTAATTGATTAAATATTGTGTTCTATACCTATTACTCTGGCAAACTTTGTAAACAGTAATTTTGTATTTTGTCTCAATAATTAATTCAATAAAATCATTGTTAAAATTACGTTGTAAAAGTATTCAATGTATTATTGACGGGCCAACGAATTATCGAAAGGGTGTTTTCCAAGTTGTTTTTCGTTTCTAAAATAAAACGTTTATCGGTATCAATGCGAGATTTTAGAGCTTTTTTGTTCTACCAAAAACGCTTATTGAGTTATTGCAGTTATTGACTTAACGTCAGGAAAAAATCTGTTTCGATGCGCGTACAAACACGAACGCGAGAGAATGTAACCACGTGTACCTACACTCGAGACGAGACTGAAAAAAAAACAAATTCGAATTTGCGCTCCGTAATAATACGAGCACTGTACGTGGTCGAACGGTTCAAAGCTCGTCGAGTGTAAATAATAGTGTATGTATATATATAATAGTTACGAGGATACGATTGTAAAAAACTAACCCGATAAAGTATATGATTATGCTATGATATTATAGATATAATAGTTCCGAACGACTGGCGGCACGCGCGATGAACAATTCTGAACACTCCAATAAAATTCCCAACAACTTAAACAGCTTTGTGAAAAATAATACGTTTTATTTATACATTATACAATAAATTTAAATTATGGTGTATTCGGTTTTTACATTAATACCATGACGGACGTTTTTCTAAACTGCGTGACTGTCGCAACACCATTATACTAAAGGCAGGTCGAATTTATAAATATATATCTAACAAATTGACAAAATAAAACAAATTATGCTAGTATCGAATTGAATCCGAAGTATTATTTTTACAAAATAAGTACCTACATAATTGAATAAATGATAAACAGATGTAAATAGAAAAACTAAAACAAGCCAAAGTCTAATCGATTTTTAATTTAACTTACGTTAGAATTCAAACTCTTCACTGGGGATCTGTTAGTTTCGATTTTTTATAACTTGAATTCAATTGTCGAATCTGAATCGAACACTAAGTGTTCGGTTTGATTTTACAAACTTCGAAACAGTTCGTATTACTATTACGTTTTACGGAACATAAAACTACCATCGTAGAATACCTATATAATGTGTCGTATTCACATGTGCCAAACACTAAGTTAAATCAGTTTTTTATAGATTTTTACCTTTCTTCTCGATACTTTTTGTATTCGAACGATTTCGACCATAATTACATTAGTCGCAGAAAGTTTGCCGTATAATCTCTAGACGCGAAGGGGTAGGTATCTCACACGAACATAATACACGCGGCCTTTACAATAAGCAGCAGCCTTTCAGCGAGATCAATTACTATTTAACCGTTGGCAAACCTTTGTCGTTTATCCTTGTCACAGGTTATTATCGAATTATAAATTCCATCGCGAGGGATAAGCGGCGGCGTCTTGCCAAATCATGTTTATCTCGCACACTCGCTCGTCGGCACTGTATGCCGCCGTGGCGTGGCGTCGATACGGCTTATCCGTTTGACAAATGAATCTCTTGCCCTTTTCTCGCCGAGACGACGTGTATGTGTCTCCCCCCCCCCCATTATCTCATTGTTTACTTATATATATATATATATATATATTCCTTGAGGGTGGCATAGGTTAATTGAGCCGAAAAGATAACAAAAGCTGTATACTGCAAGCTTATACCTCCTCTACGCCGCCGATGATTGCGCTCACAGTGCACGGGTGGCCACGACGGGGCGGGGCGGTGATTTGTTGGTGTGGGAAACGTGCGCCAGACACACTATACTACGTATATATGGGCAGGTATATAACCACGTGCGCCTGAAGCAGCCAGAAAGCAGAGAGAGGGGACGGAAATGTATACCGGAAGACGATATCCTCTCGATCGTAAATTTCCGGGCCCAAAATTTCTCTGCCGCTCCCTAACCTCCCCGCCAATCCACTGCCGGCGCCGCAAACACCTCTTCTCGGCTAACTTATTGCTCTCCTTCTGTTTGATTCACAACCGTCGTGAGAGCGGGGCGAAAGCATACAGATAACTACACCACAGCAACAGCAGCAGTAGCTCGAGTGCAGGCAATACGAATGTCGGCACATTTGAGTTATGGGGTCCGACAAATCACCGGACGCCTTTTTGAAACTAAATTCATAACGACGAAACATTATCATATATATATTATGTAAAGGTATCTAAGTCATTTAGAATCGATAATAAATGAAAACTCGGTGTTTACTGACTCCGCGTGCCTGATTATTATGATAATACTATATAATATATATATGTAGATATAAACACAATACTACAATTTTCGAAATAACATAGTCAACAAATAAATACTGTAATCATTGCCAAATACCGTTTTGTTTCCATCACAACAAAGTAATCATGAATCATGATTATTATAAATTTTCAAAACTAAAGTAATGTATTTTGTTTAAATTTTTGAATGATCGTGATGAAATACCTATTTATTTTATACATTTATAATCATATTTACCGACACAATATTACCATAGTGAATCATATTATTTTAAAGCACAACGAAACAGAGTCAATACAAAATATTATATTTCACCATTGTTATTATATTGCATCATATCAAATAAATATTAAAACACTACTATTTATTATTTGGACTCGGTCGTATAACGATTACTCGCGTCTTCAGCACAATACGAAAAAATATATTATTTTAAGAGTTTTGCAAGTTGTCCCAATAATTTTTAATTAATTATAACGATAGGAGAGTCGTGTACATATCACTTTAACAATAACGCTCAGAAGTAAATTTTATAATTTGTAGACAAATTTAATTTATGATTTTTATTCAATTACCTTACTAGATAAACTCAGTTTACTTGGTAAAAAAATTAAGTTTATTTTATTCAACTTATGTCAAAAATATTTAGGGCATTTTGAAACTTAAAATATGATAATTTATAACGGATATTAAAAAAACATAAATATGCTTGTTTTTCATGTAGATACAATTTTTTTTTTTAATTCTTCATTAATATTTTTGACATTTTATAATGAGTAATGACCAATTTCTAGCGAATAGGACGTTATCCATTAATTTGTTATTTTATATAAATAATAGTTTTTAAAACAAAAATTGATCGTCATTATTACAATGACTCTTTTTTATCTATTTATACTAGAATAATTTAATAGGTTGAAAAATATTTTAAATTATTGTTAATATTCTGTGTATACTGATCAACATAAAAAAAAAACCACGAATTCGTTAAATCGGCACTGTATAAACTCTATACATTTTAAAAACTGCGAGTTAAAATAAATTACGCAATACTTTTTCTACACCTCCGGAACGTAATTGCATTAATACTTTTCAAGAATTGTTAGCTAATGGTATAAGGGATTTCCGGTCTTTTTTAACGTCGCTCGTGGAAACGCATCTGACACAACCACTCCTCTCCCGCATATTATACGTAATGATATCACAAGGGCGCATTATTATGGCATAGCTAGAAAAGAAATCCGGCGTAGAGCGAGCAAAGAATAAATAAGATTTTTTTTAAACAGACTTTTTGAATCTTAAGTAAAAGCATCATAATATACGATAAATATTAGGATTAATATTTTCATAATACGTTTTAATGACTAAATTAACATACCTTATATGTATTATAAAAATTAACAGAAAAAAAAAATGGAAGACCCTACTTGTCTATAAAGTTCTCTCAAAGATAAATGTACATAATAATATATATCTTCATAAAATTGTATAATTTTTTCGATAAACATAGAAATTACAAACAGAACAATAAAAATAATTATCATAGTCTTAAAAACTAATCTTAAGTTATATGTTTTTACCAGACTGCTATTAATATAATTTTAAATTTTCGTTAGTATTAAAAAATACCAAGTAAACTAATATTTCTTCATAAATTTATAAAAAAAATTTGAAATTTATTCATTATTACTTTTTATTTCAGAAGTATTCATATTTTAAAAACCGTGTATATTCTTTAAGTTCTCAATGATAAATATAAAACGGTTTATAGAATTTGATTAAAAATTTAATATTTTAGAAGATAGGAATAACATTTTTAAACAAATGAAATACATCAACCCAACTATTATGTACAATATCTACGCGTTACTTGGCTAAAGTGAACAATAATAGTGTCTGTCGTATGTCAAACGGTATCTATGACTCATGGAATATATATTTAAAAAATATCGAACGCCAAAACAATGTGCAATTTAAATTTTTTATTTAATAATATACGTACATATTCAAGAAGCCTATATTTATTTGAAATGTATACAAGGATATACCTATGACAGCTTAACAGCACCGAACTGCAGAAGGTATTGAATTTAAATATTTTAATTCATTTTCGCTATTCGGTATTAGGGACGACCCAGTAAAAGTCAAGTTAAAATCACTACTCTAGCCAAGTGACGTTAACGAGATGCAAAGGCAAACCACGAAATGTAATGTTTTCGGTTAGGTTAAAAAGGTCTATACTTTGGACTGGAACTTAAAGAAGGTGTACATTATCTAAAACAAGACATAATTAGAAAAATTCAGAAAGGATAATTTGCATTTGAAACACTTGTAAATACATCGCGTAAGAAGAAAAATCTAAATAAATCAATATAAATAAATAATTTCCATTTTAAAAAAAGAGATAAGTGATAACGTTCACAGTATTAATGAAATGTATAAAAAAAGGTTAAGAGACAAGTATCGTTTTTCAGGTAATTTTTTTTTTTGTTCACTAGTAAGTATTAATGTATTTATACTGTTAATAAACAGAAAATAAAAATGAAATGTAACTTTATCATAATATATGTTCTGTATCTGTAGATAGTCGAAAAATTATTGGATAGATATGAAATTTCAATTACATTGTCTTCGTCATTACATCATCGCACAGTGGTGTATTTAAAAGAATACATGAAAAAACCCAATGAAATAAAAATAACTATAAAATAATTAAATAAATAAATAAATAGACGCATATTGTTATAGAAAACTTTATAAGTCATAACTCTAATAACTATTTAATTTTTTGAACTTTTCTCATTAGATGGCTCATCTACACCAAAAAAAGCATTAAAAAAAATCACGGAAATCGGTCGAGAGAACTTCAAATATAATATGTATAGTAACAGAAATAGGCATAATATTTAGTGTTGTTTTTTTCATATTTAATTTAATTAAATTTTTTTATTAATAAATATGGTCTATACCAGGGGTTTTCAACCTGTGCGTCGCGGCTCCCAGGGGCGTCGCCGGTTATTATCAAGGGAGCCGCGTTCGCAATAGAAACTAAAAATAAAATTTCGGCGCACCAATACATATTACATGTTGCATGTGTGAGATAACCGTCGATAACCGTGTTTGCGATATCGAGTAATAGCATATTTCGATTACTATTTACAATTAGGTAGGTACTTAATGATTTGCCTCTAATATAATCTATCAGTTGTAAAACGCAAATTCCATTTGCTTCTTCATACTTATGTGAAACGGGTTTTTCGGCCTTAGCAGTTATCAAAAGTAAATACAGAGGAAAACTAAATACCGAAAAGGAAATGAGAATCGCACTATCAAAATTTACCCCACGATTTGATGATTTAATGCAACAAAAACAAGCACAGCCGTCCCATTAAAAATTAAAATTATTATTAATGTATTAATTTTTTAATTGTATGTAAAAAAATGTTTCCTATTATTAATACCTAATTACATGTTTATCATTAAATAAAGTTAGATTAAAATTATTATAAGTAATGTAAATTTGTTTATTTTAAATGTTCGTATGGGAGCCGTATATTTTATTTCAAAATCAAAAGGAGCCGTGGACCCAAAAAGGTTGACAACCACTGGTCTATACTATCTATATTGCTCATTTTATTTGAATGGAATTATATTAAATTATCAACTATACATATATCTATTATACATTTTATACGGTAATTAATACAACAATTTATAAGTTATTAGTTTTTTTTTATTTTCGTTCTAACCAAAAGATGCATTTACCAAATTAATTCTTAATCCTCATAACATTTACAGACCTTAATCACAAATAAGACAACATTTTTCTTACAAATTACATTTAACTTTTACTATTCCATATGTAATTCAATCTTACACTTGGGTCGTAATTTACTTTACGTATATACGTATATAACATATTAGTCTATTTATCTACTTATAAAAGACGAAACCCATTCGCTGACCAACTCATTACCGTATTTGCCCGACCCCTGGACCTGAAAACTTTACATTTAACACGAATGTTCATTTTAGGCTTAGGCGAGATAGAATAAGACAGGGTTTTATGAAATTTGACCTCTAAAGGGTTAAAAGTAAGGTTAAAATTTACTGTTGTAATCTAACGAACATAAAATCTTAAAGTTCAAAATAAACCCTTCCTCCAGTAAAACTTTTTGAGGGCTTTTCAAACTATTGTTCTACATATTTGTTTAGATTAAAATTTAATAAGATATCCTATTTTTTAATCACCATATTTGAGTCCACTTTACGATCATTGTAAAAATAATAATCTACTGTTGTCAGTATACCATAAAATTAATATGAATAAATAATATTAAGTAACTAACGCATATATTTTAAGTTTTTAGTGTATGTATGTGTATACTATACATACACTTTATGACATGATTATATTTTCAATAATGTAGTGACAAACGTACATACTAATTACATTTACCAATAATTCGTATAGATTTAATCGAATTTAATCTTCTGACGCCTAGAGAATCGTCAAAGAGTGGAATTGCGGTTATATTGACGTGAACTTTCAGCCGTTTTCCGTTTATTATGTTTTTACCAGCCATTTTAGCTCCTCTCAAATGATGAGCATCATCCGTATCCTCGTGAATATTGTCATTTCTCTCGCGCCTATTTAGACATCAGCCCGTACATCAATTATAACACATATATATGTATAAAGATTTATTTATATGCGGGTTTTGTTTTATAAATCTTAGCGCTGCTAGCAGAGTTTCTGCACTACAATTTTACGCCATATATAGTACACATGCTGGCACGAACACTATATTTTCGAAATAATGTATTTTCTTTGCTATATTAGAACCATTATTCAGTCTAAATCAATTATATCGGTTACTGCAGCAATTGTACAAGTGTAATAATATGTATATAGAATCGAAATGTTCAATAAGAAAAATAAAGTCGAACATGATTTAATGTTAATAATAATCGTAACGTACAACAGACGTTAATTCTTTATTGACGACTAAGATTTGATTTAAATTAGTCAACACACGTTATTTCTTCGTGCAGTTTATAATTCGATTATTTTTCTTTGGCTTCGTCGAGTACATTACTGGAAAGTATGGTTACTAGTTTAGTAACAAAAATCTATAAGTACGTGCCCAAATATTTCACCGACTTTTCCTGTGGGATGACTTAGTTTTCAAGCTTTATTGAATTACGTTTCGCCGGTTTCGTTGCGAAATTGATGTCTACTGATTTCGTATCATTTAACTTTATTCCTCGTCTTCCTCTTTTCTGGTTGAAATATATCGTCAATGATTTTCTACACATTTTCAGTTTCAATAGTCAGGTCTTTGTCACATGTAAGAATAACTACGCACCCACGTCATCCGCAATTTCCACTATACTAGCTGTTATTAGTCATTTATTATTATCGTCAATAAAACCAGTAACTATTCTCACTTAAACGTCCATTTATTTATACAAAGTACACATAGATGTTAATCGATTTCGTGACCACGTGATTTTGATATTAAAAAGGTATTCTATTAAAAGCACCTAAGGTAAAAAACGTTGTCTCCTTATCTTTATACCTGCCTAAACAACAAATAAGACCACTGAGTCATTGGTTAGAGAACTTTTATTTAAAGCTTCCCAAATAGACTGAAGATAATTAATAATGGGCTGAACATGTAGAATTAAGTAACATCAAAAGTCGGTTTGAAGGGAGAACATGGACAAAAACATAGATGTTTTGTAAATTATAATACAATATTTATAGAAAATAAAATGTTAAAACATAGCGCGAAGGCCAATTTCACTCTAAAACGATTAGGCCTTCATTTATATTTAAATTTTAAATCGTAATTTTTTAAAAATTCAAATAAAAAATAATAAATGTATTAAACATATAAAATAATTATTACTGACTTTACATACAATGAAAATATGAGTGTTCCAAAACCACACATTCGTCTTTTATTATCATTATTATTATTCACTATCGTATAACTAATTCATATTCATAAAAAACGAGTCGATGTTAGAAAAGTTACAGGAAAGACAAAAATTGTAAATATAGGTACTCGGAAACTCCATATAGGGTGTGATATAAAAAAAATAAAAAGAAAAGCCCCGTCAGTATAACGACAGTGCCTTTTCTGTATTCACATAGCGTGTGCATCCTTCCGACAACAGGGTCTATGTTCGTCAATGGATTTCAAACGCCGAGGCAATTGCGATGGTTCGCAGCAGGAGCTTTTCAAAACTTACCCCCACACTTCGCTACCATTAGTACTTCCTATAGCCTAGACGTCAAAAAAAAAAACCTTCCACTCCGGAAACTGTTTGCGGCTTTTGACTGACCCTACCTTCAGCACACACATACACACACTCACTGAGTGCGCACGCACATCAGTATATGTGTGAGAGTACACTATTATAATTTATATTATATATACGATACACCCATTTATGAAAGCTGCAGCGATGTACATATAATGTTTAAACAGTAGTCATTGGACTTCTACAACGTTAATTAAAACGAGTCGCTGATGCGCTACGAACACTTACATTACGTACACTTTATTTGAAAACAATATTGTGAATTACAAAGGGAAAAATTTAAATAACATAAACGAATAAAAAAAAACCGTTCATAAACTTGACACATTTTTTTTTTTTAATGATCGAGACGGTACCAACAAAATTGAATGTATGCACTGAAATCAACGGGGTTTTTTCACTTCGATGTAAACAATGACATTGTTCAAATATCAAAATAATATAAAATTCGAGATAAAAATCAAATTACCAAATAATCGATAAGTTTAAACTTTGTATTGGATTTAGATTTCTAATCTTCAATTTAATTTATTCCATTTCATACCATAAATCATATTATAATCTTTTCAGTCATACAATTAAAATATTACATATTATTATTTAATAAAATATAATTTTCGTGATGTATTATACAAAAATTTAATTTGAAATGTTAGTGTTGAATTAATAATGTGGCTTACTTACAAACATCAGAAATGAGTGGTGCCGAATATACGATTTCAATAATCATCGATACATTTTTAAATTTATCAAACAATATCAATACCTTTTAGCATTTAAATTGTATAAAGTATTATTGGAACGTTGAGGACAAACATTGCTGGAGCGATAAAATTAAACGTCTTAAGTACCCCATGAAAAAATATAACTGTTCTGAAGATAAAATGTCCTCGGGGATAAATAATATAATACCTTAACACCCTATTATGGTGGACATGGGTATCACTACGCGTTATGTATATGTATGTACATTTTGTACACCACAAGGTTTAATCAAACGAGATCGTCAATAAATAGTAACGCGTCGAGAACAATAATGGATGGTTATAAACAGACTCACTGCTCAGTGACAATTTTTAAAATGTAAAATAATCATAATTAAACGTTGAATTTTGTTCCTGTTTAACTTAACGTGCGTGCGTTTCATTAATAAATAATTAAAAAGTACGAGTTATTCGAGTGTAAAATACTAAAATCAATGAGCCGACCGCAGTTTACTGTGTGTAATTATGATTTTGTTTGTATGTGATCAGTCGTCTAAACAATTTACCGCACAAAATGAAACCGTCCTACTACAGAACCTATATGTATTGTGTCTGTACTAATAGCAACGCATGAAAAACGTGCACACAAGCTTTTTATCTCTGTTTATAAATAACGGTCTATGTTAAAAAGAAGAATACATACTGACTTGTAATTGAAGTTTTACAAATTTCAAATATTAAAAGAGTTATTCTTCAGAAGCGATATAATATTTCGAAAAACTGATCATGATGACACGCTTTAATTTACAAAGAAAATACGCTTGCATGTGAAAACATCTTAAGATAAATTTAGATAAACACGCCTGAAGTGTAAAAAAATCTGGAAAAATATATACTTTATTATATTACCTATAGTAAAAAAAGTATGAAGGTTTGGCCAAATCAATTAATCATGTATTTCTTATTTGTTATACATTTATGATACGTATATTCAATATTATTCACATACTAACAGATATTAGTGCAATCATTTATATCAATCAATATTGATATTTATAATAAAAATAAATATCTTGGAATTTATACGTTTGACAATTTTTATATTTTTAGAATAGCAGATCTCCTCTAACCCATTTCCTATGGTGGTCATCAATACATTTTTTTTTTCTATTTTTTTACATGATAATATGAATATTTTTCCAATACAAGATCCAAAATGTAACTCATGGAGTACACAGTCAACGAAGAAGACGTTTATCTGTATAATATTCTCGTATAATCCATTAATGCTCGACCAAATGTGCGATTTATGTTATTACAATTTTTTCAAGTATTTTACTGTTCTCCCCGGGGACCTATAGTGATCTAATAATTTTGAAAATTACATTATTTTAAACTTTATTCTTCGAGAGATTACATTTTCTAACTCGGTTTATCACCTTATATGGTTTTCATTAAATTTTTCATCTCGAGTTTTTATAGAAATTGTCTGCGGAGACAGTTTTATTATCATTTATATTTTAACGATAAGCAATAATTTTAAACGTTATTACAAGTGTAATTATTATTATTATTATCAAGTCTACTGCTCTCGTGGGACCATCAAGGAAAATATAAAATACAAATATTATTTATATATTTATGATACTTGAAATTCCATCACTAATGACGACTTCTTTAGTAATCGTAGGTGAATAAGTTTAATATAGTATAATATTCGTTTTGTATAAACATATATGAGTACTAATAAATTATTTTTAATACTATAAATACATATTTTTAAGTCAGGTAACTATAGCAGTTCATGTTTTTTTAATCTAAATATTAATATAATTTTTATAGACATATTTTATTGGTAATCTGTATTAATATAATATTATGTTATTTTTAAGAAATACAACTACATATTATTATAATGTGTTTCATATACCTTTTTTTAAATATTAATTTCAATTTCAATCACTGTAATGCTAGGTAACCTTTAACCAACTTTTCTTCAGTTAATTAATATTATTATTGAATATAAATATTAAATATACCTCCTAAAATATAATTATGAAAAGTAAATATATTGAAATGTAAAACATTATATTGGTGGTTTTTAAATTAAATTTTATAGCGATTATCATTGATTGCTAATAAGAGTTTCAAATGAGTTTCAAATGAATTGATTTACTTTTTACTTTTTTCGATTTTCACAAAGTTATGGAAATGTTGTTTATTAAATTTGTGCTTTAAGGTAAATCAATTTCCAATCGAAAGTAAATAAAAATATATATATATATAGGTATACTCTCTGTAAAACTTTTAAAATACATTTACTACTTTAAAAATGTTATTAAAAAAATAAAATAAAACATCATTATAAAACGATTATATAGGTTCCTCGTTTAAAATTTCACTCAGAATCCAAAATGGGTTTAATTTATCAACAAAAATCTATATATATAAAAAATTCAATAGTATAAATTATTCTTTTCTTATGATGAAAAAAAATGATTGACTTTAACTGTTTCATGGTATTTACTCTGCCAATGTACTTTTCATTAATTGAGTAAATTGTACATAAATCAAGTGATCCAATGTTTAAACTAGGTAAGTATTTTTTTCAAAATCTATATTTTATAACTATATACATGTAATTATGAGAAAGTAAATTCCGCATTAATTTAACATCATTTTCAAGAATCCATACAATAAATAACCTATACATAACATAAAACGATGAAAAAAAACCGATGGTATATTTCAATATTAATGACTAGACAATTATACAACAGAATATTATAAAAATATAATATGCATAATTGGTAATCAAAAAATATTAACATCGTCTCCTCGGAAACCACTAGAACATATACAATTATCAGTATAGGATATCTGGTATCAGAAACAGCAAACTAACAGCCCGAGGGCATCCGACCTACCAAGTCATTTCGTCTGGCTCAATTTTATTTCTAAATTTCCATGGACGTATTTATTTATGTTTTAAATTTCTCTACATTTTGTTTATTTTCAATTTGTTTTTAGTAAATTCGTGATCTAATTCATGTTATAATTTATATTATATTGTACTGCCTTTTATTTATTATTATTCCAACCGGATAATCGGCAGTAAGTATTAAAACGCTCAACTGGAAATCGTTGTTGTCTAGTTTAAGTTGGTTATCCGTTTGGGTCATAACAACAATGGTATTTATTTGATTTTGATAATGTATTAAAAGTTTAAATTATGTAATTAAAAGCACGCGGTTTAGTATGAAGTATCTGAGATGCTTACATGATTTATTGATTCGATTAAATACAATATACTAGGTAAATTTCTATAGCGCAATATCAAGACAACAAATATGTGATGAGAAATGTATATAATTATGAACTTATGAACTATGTAAATATCTTAAATTACAAAATAGCCAGTACGAATATTCCGCAGGTATTATAAGAAAAAAACCTGTAACTACGCCGCTGAATTTATGTAGGTATTCTGATACGAAAACATGATTTATAAAGATCAAATGTTATTTCAAAACCCCGCGTAAAACACTAAATAGTAAACATCTACACACACATAAACACTTCCACTCCAAAATACTCAAAGCCAAAAATCCCATTCTCATATTAGTATGATTTAAACCACGTGAGATATACATTCACGCGTTTAAGATTCCGCATTATTCGGCCTGACTGCCTGAGGTAGGTAAGTTGGTTATTGAACCCCCAATGGAGCATATTTCCCACTATGCTAATTAAAAATTTAATTTAATTTAAATGATTATAAAATAAGTGGCAGTTAAAAATATCATAAACACATAATATATAAAATATAAATACGCACACAAAATAAGTATACTATATCAAAACTGAGCAGTTACCAAAATTAATAATTTTATAATATTCAAGTTACTTTTTTTTTTAAGAAACCTATAATTTCAAGATTTGTAAGTTTATCAGTCTTAAAAAAATTCTTGTATAAAAAATACTTTATGTGATTTTACTCTTTATAAAAGTATTTAAAATGTACGTTTACTCCAATAAATAATACATTGTAATTCACATTATTGTATTAATTTAATATCATTACAAGGAAGTGACTTTAACTAATAATAATAATACAGTTGCAGTGTTTTCAACAAGTTGATTAGCCAGCAACTCAACCGGAGAACATAATATTATTTTGAGTGCCGTGACTTGCGCGCAAAAGATTAAACGCAAAGACCAAGTGAAAGATTTTCAAATGCCTCCGACAAATCAGTCTAGGGGCACCACCAGTATATGTCCTCAAACAGATAAATCTAGGAAAGTTTATGAATATATTTATATATCTACATACGGTCGACTAATGTCTCGTCCAGATGTAGAAACGTAAACATACGTGGCGTAATTACGGTAAGAATATAGCTTCTCATGGATTTTTCTTTTATAATTTTCACGATAAGGTTAAATTGATACCTAACATTAACGACATTTGACGTGATTTACGTGACGAAATGTCTAACATGTATGGGAGAACTTTGATAATTATTTCCGTATTTTTACAAATATAAAATTGATATTTACTCCGAATAATCGATTAAAAAATAAAATATACAATAATTGAAATTTTAACAATAAAATACAGTCTTTGGATAAAAAATATGTCCCCCCCTCTCATCATGGCCGTATAGACTCTATAGACACTGCGCTTAGGGCCTACGAAAATTGTTGAGTTTATTACGCGATTTACTTTTTTGAATACCTACTCAGATTAATTTTGTGCCGATTAATAGATAAAAGATCTTATTCGATTTGAAAATATTTACGGTATACGACAACACGTGGTTTAAGTCTTATACGATGTTTAAAAATGGTAAATAATGCGTCGAAATATTAACAGTGAAAATATTCGTAATATCCTCGTAAATATATCACATAGAAAATAGAAACCACGGTGGAATACGACGTTAAATTCGTAAGTAGGTAATGTATTATCAGTTATCACCTATAACATGCACGAATAGATCAAATATGAACGAAATTAATCATAGGAGTATGACTAGGATGATTCAAAATAAGAAAATAAAAAACGCAGATGACCAACGACGGCGTGTGGACGCACGCGTAGGACGAGGGGTGAAATCGTCCGAAACCGGAATGAATTTTTCACGAAATCGTTGGCCCACGTCCCGCGTGTCTAAACCCGGTCGCACCACCACCGGTTGTTATCTGCACGCGCAACAGTCACTCGCAGACTCAGAGCCGTGTTAAGAGGTGGGCAAAGGGCTGTAATTTCATATACGTAAGGGGGCGCCTCGTTATTGCACTCAATACGCTAATTGTGGGTTGCGCCTCTAAAGACGGAATAATACGAAGGACAGCACGATGAATGATGTCGAAAATAAATAAATCTGTTTAACCTATAATCTCGTCGAAACTCCCCGATCGTTACAATTTAAAAATAACACCATGCCAAAACATAACGCTATCGTATATAATATATTGTGTTTGTGCGACTAAACATTTGTCGTCAATATTTTCGATTTAAATAAATAAACAATTAAATATAACAAATATTGCCTATTTTATTTTAGCTGGTGTTTGGGAGGAGGGAGAGGGGCCAAAAATTATACCCCGGGGCGCCGGATTGCTTAACACTACTCCGCGCGGACACTCGTCGGACCATCGAACTCACCGACTACTTTGCTCCACTGCGCCTGCGGCCTCCACTCGGGAAAGTGCTTGGGAAACCGGTCGCGTGTCCAGAACGTGCGCACCGCCACCCGGTACCGGGCCAACTTGTCCGGCGAACACGACGGGGCGCCGCCGATGCACCGGCACACGGCGACCGCGACGAAAGCGCACGCCAATAACCGCCGGACGGATTGCATCGTGGGGCGGTCGGGCACGTTGTAAAAATTTTTTTTTTTTATTTGTCGTCTCTTCGGGTTTTTTTTATTCCTTCTCTTCCCCCCTTACTCCGTATAAGCGTGCACGTCAACGGACGGCAGACGGCGGCGGCGACGGCGGCGGCGGCGGCGACGTTGGCAACGGACGTGGCGATCGGACCGCGGACGAAAGTTTACTAACCGCCGTCGTCGTCGTCGTCGTCGTCGCTGCCGCTACCGCCGCCGCCGCCCGCCCGCCCGTCACCGCCACCGCCGCGGTCGCCGTCGTCGTCGTCGTCAACGACGACGACGCCGGCGTCGCGGCCCGCCGTGACACCGCCGCCAACGTGTTGATTTTAAAACCAACCCTCCTCCTCCTCACCACTACCGCGGCCACCCGCACTCCACTCGCCCGCGGAGCCGACGGCCAATCCGAACGCGCTTTGTTCGCGAACGACTACTACACTACAACTTTGCGCTAGGCACCTATTTTAAACGGCCGCTCTGCACGGAGCCGGATCGACGGGGACAGGCGAAATATAACAGCGGTTGCTTACGGATCGAAAATGTAAAAAAAGAAAAACCGTTCGTGACGACGTTTT